>VWZT01014872.1:2308-84279 GCA_013397055.1 Pachycephala philippinensis
TTTAATTCAGAGGAGAGGTGCAGGGGGGTGGGGGAGGGAGGGAGGAAGCAGCACCACCCGCTTGTAGGAAGGGGAAGAATCCCCTCCAACTGACAGTTCTTTTGGGAAGAGTTTACTGGAGGAGGAGAAGGGATGGGAGACAAAAAAGTGGCAAGAGGAAGCTGGAGGGGAATGGTTTATGTTCTTTCAGTTGTCCCTAACAGTGCCTTCTTGAAGGTTGTGTGGGCAGAACTGTAGCACGCACTGATACAGACATTTATTTTCATTTTGTGTCATCCTGTACTTTAAATGCATGTTTTCCCCCCTTCCTCGCTTTATCAGACTTCTCCCTCTGTGATTTATAAACCAAATCCTTTAGGAAGGCAGGGTTACTGCCTCTAGCAGCTGGAGCCCGAGAACTGCAGTGTGTGATTCAACAGCCCATGATATCACGGGGACCTCAGAGGATGAAACATTGGGAAGACAACAGCATAAAGAACTGGCCATGGATTCAGGAAGCTGAGGGTGGGAGGAAGGAGTCGGTTGCTGGAGTGGATATGTGGATGTTGACCAAATGGGAAGAGAGGTGACTAAAGAAGAGATTTGCCTATGTAGAAAGTAATGAAGTTGACTCTCTGCCCACTGAGAGAGAGGACAGATAGTGTGAGAAACACTTCATTATACAAGAATTAGGACTCAGGAGAGATGTCCTTGGAGCATCTCTGAGTAGGTGTGGTGGTTTAGTTTGCATCTTTTACTTTTTTGTGAGATAAGAATTAGAAGAAGGGCAAAGCAGGCTCAAAACTTTAAAGAATACAAAGAAGTTTATTACTAACAAAATTAAAGGTAATAAAAAGAATGATAATGATAAAAATTAGAGCAAACCCTCTCTTTCCCTCCAGCACCTCCCTCCAATAATCTCCCAACTCGCACAAAGGATAACACATATGATTTTAGGTCAGAATTGCAGTTCTTAAGTCTCTTTCATATTTGAAAGAAAAAGAGGTTTTTCTTCTGCTCCAGTGTGGTGCTTCAAACTGCCACTAGCAACAGACCCGCCCGGAAATCTGCTGCTGTGAAATATATTTCTCTCATGAATTCTGCAGTCTTCCCACAACTGCTATCATGAACCAAGAATGGGGTATTCTTTTTAAGGATAAACGATTCCAGCCTGGAAAGCAACAACTCTTTTAAAAGTCTCTTACAGCTCCTAAGTGATCTAGCGTGGTCACGCTTCTCTTCTGCAGGCTACACATGGAATTCTCTTCCCCCCATGTCTCTGACCGAGAAATAGAACAGTTTGTGACCTTACAGTCTCTTACCACAGCATGCTAGAAGTCTTTTTAAGCTACGCGCGAAAGACACGCTGCCGCCCTCCTTTTCAGTCTCCAGCAACACGTGACTTGCTTTCTCTTTCTCTCTGACCTTGCAGCCTCCATGTCGAAGGGCTGATTTCTTTTTGGGCTTTGCGGTGGAAAGAAAAGCCTTTTCTCCTTTATGCTGCGAGCTGTTCGGTGTTCGCTACCTTGGTGGTAGGAGCTGTCCCGGCTCCCGCCGGGTCCGTGCCACCACGTGGAGTGGGGGAGGGGAGCCCGTCAGCCCCAGGTGGTCTCGACTCGGCTCTGCCACAGCAATAGTTGGATCTCAGCTGCTCACGGGCTCTGAGGGGTCTGGCAGCACCCCGAGGGGTGCCGTGCCTCATCCCCGAGGAGGGATGGGGAGAGGGCAGGGGCTCGGCTCGGCCCGGCCCGGCGGGGCCCGGCGGGCCCGGGCCCGCCACCCCTCCCGGCTCAGGGACCGGAAAAGAAGAGAGAGACTTCCCCTCACCAGTGCCCTTTTATATGCAAAATCGTGAGACGCGATTGGTCTAAAACCCTGTCCATCAACTCAGCCCCTTCAAACCACCACAGTAGGTGTCTAAACCTGACCTAGGTAGTCCCCAGGAGGATGTTAACCTGTGCTCAGGCTGGGTTATCTCCTATATTCTGCGTCAGAAATGGATTTTCAGTTACTTACCTAATAAGTTGTGAGAGAATAGTTAGATCAGACTGTTGCGCTGTCACCTTCAGTACCTGGGCACTGTCCCTTTAGGAAAAGGACTGTAACATGGTATGGCCACAGCAGCAGAGGACTGGCCTTGGTCTAAGAGATCTCTTCCAGCTCATTGTTGCTTTGATGATGGATGTGCCATAACAATATGGATAAAGATAGATTCATTATGCATAATTGCAGTAAAGAGTGAGTTGGTGTTTGGCTGAGCTCTTCTATTTATTATACAACAGAATAAATTGAAGCCGTTTTTCCTTTTGTGGAAATAAATAATCCTTGCTGTCCCAGCCCTAGTATGATTTCCATTTTTAACTCACCAGTAAAACATAAATAATGTGGTTTTACATTGCCCGATTGATAACATTCACACAAAATGCACCAGGGCCAGAGTTCCTTGAAACAGTATGTGCCTGTGATGGATGGGAATGCAGAGGAGGTGATGGCAGTCCTGACTCAGTCCTCAATGAGGTTAGAAACCTTCTTGCTGCAATGAAAGCATGTTCCTGGTAAAGGATCTCAGGAAATGCACTGGCTGTGCCTTCTAGGCAAACTGGGATAATTAACTTTAAAGTGTGGGATAAAGCTTTTTCCAGACACATGTGATGTTCCTTTTGAGCATAATAAATCATTTTTAAAAGCTGGAGGAAGACCCAGAGTCGTAAAACCCCTTTTGTACCAATCTTGCTACCCTTGCACATGGCTGGGATGAGACAGAGTTGTCAGTGAGCTCAGGCGTGGGAGGATTAAGCCAATAGTCCCTGCTGTTATTGTTGCAGGGAACCTCAGGCTATGGCAAAGCTCTTTTACACTGGGGAGTAAATCACATTAGCTGGTTTATGCACCATTATTGTAAAGTGGCTTTTCACTTGAGATACTGCAGTGGCTTTATGGCTCCCTGAGCAGGGAGGTGGTCTTTTCCCCTTGCTCAGCTTTAATATTCCCCCTTTCTCATCCTGGAGAAGGGACAAAAATGAGCGTTCAGCAGCCACTGGCTTGGATTTTTCAGCAGAATGCCCTTCGTGAGCCTCACAGAGGTTGCTGCAAGTGAAGTCCCTAGAGATTTTGTGTCTGTATCTTCTTTTGTAGTCGCAGCATTGAAAGAAATTGTCATTCCTTAATAGCAGGTTTGCCAAGAAAATATGGTTATTGTTGTTGTGGTTTTTTGGTTTTTTTGTTTGTTTTTGTTTTTGGGGTTTTTTTGTGGTGCTTTTCTCTACTTTCAGAGCTTTCCTTTGAAGCCCTAGGTGAGTTCACTGTGTTTAACTTGTGTTGAAAACGCTTAGACACCAAACACAAACCAGCAGTGACTTTGCTGTTACTGGTTTTGTCTTACAGCACCATTCACTCCGGAGTGTTTGCGGAGGAGTCATGGATGCACCCTTAAGGGGCCACACGTGGAGCTGTGGTGGCTCAGGTTGTCTAATGCTGAGGCAAAAAAGCTAACAAGGACAATGTTGTTGGGTAGGGAATGAGGCACTTTGCCCCTCTGAGCAGTGCTTTCCCATCCTCTGGAGCTGCATGCAGTGCACGGGGAAGCTGCTGATTTAATAACACAGCTCCAGAGAGAACACCATCCCACAGGAACAGGAAGGAGGGGTTGGAGAGTGTCGCAGAGGTCAAAAGGAGGTTTTAAGCAAGATTTCCAAAAATGTCAGACAATGACACTGAGGTACTTTCCAGGCATCAGAAGCAGCAGAGGAGAAGTTTTGTCATTATTGACGTTTTCTGGATTGGATGCAAAATGCAAAAACGAAAGAGAAAGAGCTGCAGGTCTGTGACAGCAACAGGTCCCAGAAGGTGTTGAGAAAAGGAAGGTAAATGTGAATGGTGTTCTGAGACAAGCCTGTGTTGTCCTGAAGGGATGGTTAATTTACTTGCACAGCTCAGAATGAGCAACTGTTCCACTACAGGAGATATTTCAAAGTCACAGGAGCTGTGCTGGTTCTTGGATCACGTTGTGTTGCGATTCGCATAATCTATAGTGACACACAGGACTATCACTGCCTCCCCACTGCCATGCTTGAGTGGTACTGGGCTGTATTTGTACTCTTTAGTTAAGCCTATTATTGTTTTAGCCTGTGTCATCACCCAGCACGGACAGGGTGAGGCAGGCCTGTTATTTAGGGAGGAAAATGCTGTCTCTCCAGTGACTCTAAATGCTTTAAGATCTCACACTAGCATTGCTTCTTGCTCATGTTTGTGATGCTCATTGGGTTGTATGAAAGCACTGGGGTGCTGGCAGAATTTTCGGTGACTGTTGGGTGATGTGTCTCATAATTGACTAATCTTTCAACTTCCAGAAAAGTAAAATCTCATTGTTTTCAAGTTACTGAAGTACTTGCTATGAACATACAAAAAAAAAGATGGTATATTGAATAATATTTGAGCCATACTTTATAGTGGAGAGAATATAGTTGTGACATACATAACACGTAAATTTAACATGAGTTTAAGCAAGCTGTTTGGATTACTGTTTTACTAAACCTCTACATGGATTTTCATAACAAAATGTAGCCTAATTCCTTCATACTGGGAAAAAACTGAGTATATCCTATCACAGTCTTTTAGGATTTCTGCAAATGAGTTTAAATTTCTGTTACACAGATTCGTATGGTAATCCCTCAGACATAGCAGAGCTTCCCATTGAGGTGCATATCTTGGTGTTTGTCTAGCTTGTCTGAAAATGTCTGATGTGTTTGATATAGTGAGAAAAACCAGCAATTGCAAAGGATAATCCATGGGCAAACAGTGTGGAGAGCATGCAGAGAGTGCTCCCTGCATGCCAGTGGTTTGGCAATGCTTATGTCCAAAGTTTCACATTTATTTCTGCTAAAAAACTACCAAAGCTGAGAGAAGACCACAGGGAAATGGTTAAAATTTCAAGACACTGTGGCTGTCAGTGTCAGGGCTGTAATGAGTATTGAGAGCGGGATCTAGGGCAGGAAATAAGATTGTGCAGGATTAACAAGGAGGAGCATCCTATGGAGGACTAGTGAGCAAAGTTAGTTTGGTCTTTTTGTCATCAGTATCAGAAAACTTGCTCAGGTGTTGGTGTTTCGTGGCAGTTCTGTTGTCAGAGACTTTGGATCAGATCATGTTTCCCAGTTCCTGGCCTTAACTGCAGAGCTTGTTTCACAGCTGAATTTTGACACTTGCTCCTGCCTCCTGCCCTCTTTATTGCCTGTCCTTGGGACCTCTCTGGGACATGGCCTGTCTCCTCCTGCACTGTCATCACTCTCAGCCCATCTGTGTTTTCAGGGTGTTTTCATGATTACAGACATACTGAGGGAATGCATACCAGAGGCAGATCCTAGGATGAATTTGGAAGTACAGAAGTTGAAAGCATCGGCAAATCCTGCAGCTCCTACTATTGTCCCTTATTGCTGCATAATTGGCTGGGCTGAGCTGTTTATTGTTTTCGTTTCTGTCAAGAACAGCAATAACCGGACTGTTTATAGAATCTGCAGAACTGGGCCACTGAATTTGGCTCAGCCTTGCTTTTTTTTCCCCCAAGATTTTAAATTAGTGCTAACTTTCAGAACCATGAAATGACTGTCTTCTGCTTTCCTTTCCAACTTTTTGGTACTTCTTTTTTCAGAGATGATTCTTAATACCCAGTTTTGCTATTAAAGACCCTGCCTGAACCCTTCAGTCTCTTTTGTACTCAAGTTGTAAGTTATCTGTGCCAAAATGACTCTGCAGGAGTGAGTCAGCATCTTCCTTCAGACCTTCAGTGTCTGCTGGTGGGGAAAGTCAGCCAAAAATTCTGCTACTTGTTGCACCATGTTGAATTAGCCAGAACTGTGCCTTTCCCTTAATTCAGTTAGTAGTTATTGTAATTGCATTCTTTTTAACAAGGTAATTATATTTTTTAAAAATCATACCACCCAAAATTGAAACATCTAGTGTTTATTTTTCTAAGCAGTTAGGTAATTGATTAAACTACTTGCTATTGTTAGTGCAATTACCTGAATTGGCTCTTGATTAATACTGGCAGTCTAGGAAAAGAGCTGTTTTGGATAAACCAGCCGAAGAATATCAACAGGACAGGTGTTAAATTTTGCAAAGAAGTTTTTCACAGTGTGTTACTGACATAAGTGCTGTCACATTTCACATGGGTAGAGGTGATCGTATACCTGATACATGTATGTATTTATATATTCATACAGTCATGATTGTATACCTGATAAAATGAGTGAAGGAGGTCAGTGAATGAGGTAGGATTAGGTATGAGAAAATTACAAATTTAATCCTTAATAATATAACAAGTGGCTAGGTGAAAGGTTCTGTGTGGGAATGGATGGTATGTATTTATAAATCAGAGCTTGTGTGTGCTTGGCTATATAAATAAATAATATTTATCAGTAAATTTCCCTGACTTTCCACACTTGGAGAGCAAGGCTGGTGTTTATCACCCCTAAATATTTGTTGCAGTTAATTTGTTCATACTAAGGAGATCTGAGCTGAGGCATTGAATGCTGGTACATGGATTTTGTTTTAATTTTTCTCCTAAGTGCTTTTTGGGGATGTTTTGTATCAAGCAATATTAATGGAGATGAGATTTCTGTCCCTGTATTCCCATAACTGGAGATGTTTGGATATAAGAGAAAGTCAGAACAGTTCCTCAGTGTCTGCTTTTGTGGGGCCCACGTATGCTGGGTTGCTCGGTGTGAGACAGCAAGTGTTAACTCCACTCACTAGTAACAGCATGACTTGGTGTCTAGTGATGCCCAGAAATATCTTTCTCACTGTTTTTCTTTGTCTATATATAAGTAATACGATTTTTTTTGCTCCACCACGCAGTTCAGTGATGTTAGCCCGAGACTTCCCTGCCCTGGTGATTTATCCATGCTGGCCAGGCCCAGTGGAACAGTCAGTGCTTGGATCTTCACAGCACAGTCCTTGCTGGCAAAATTAGGAGGAGACAGAAAGTGCCTGCTGCTTTTTTTACCTCTCCTTATCTATTTTTCAGTTCATCAATGACAAGCCAAATGCTAGCATTTATAGGGATAAATTATGACTAAAATAATTTGCATTTAAAATGCAAATGAATGAAAGCATCAGCAAGGAGCCTTCTGCTTCCTTCCTGGTGTGCAGATGGGTACTGGCATTGGATCAGCCCAGCAAGGCACTGGATATAAAATAAAGTTAATTGGAGTAGCTGAGAAATGAAATGGGCTCAGCCTCATGCAAATTCCTGGCCTGTGATTTAATATGACATTAGAGATGAAGGATTGGGAAGGTGCTGAACCACCAACTAAACCAATCACCAGAGCTGTAAATTACCCTTCTGGGATCCCAATGGAAGATTGAGAGGCCCCAATAAAATTGCAAGAGGTGAATAAAACCAAGCTTGGAAGCAGTTTGTCAGGATCTTTGAGAGTTTTAAGTTTCATTGTTCCTTTTTAGTAGTTGGCTATTGTAACACTGCCTTGTACTAACCTGGGACCAGGGTTTTGTCCAAGGTCAAATCTGTCTGTACATGGAAAATCAGTTGGTGCTCAAGCAAAACCTCATTCAGGCAAACTGAGGAACTGGTGATGCATCTCTGAACATAATGTTTTCTCAGCCTCAGGTGCATTTTTTGTGTTATTTATTGATTTCTAGGCCTGTAGGTGCCAGAAGGACAAAGAAGAGAAGGTGGTGTGGATGGCCTGTGGCCAAGGAAAGGCATGCAGGAAGAATTCAGTGTAATCTTTCAGTGCAATTGGTGCAATGGTTGATTTGTTTCTTCCTTAATGGGACATGGAAAGTGGTGTACAGCAGGACTCGACCATGCTCAGTGAGATAAGATTTCTGTTCCTTTATTCCCATAACTTAAGGTGTTTAGGTCTTGTAGGAAGTGTTTGTAAAGCCAAACCTGCTTTACTCTGTGTTACTGAAGTGTGGTAGCTGATAATAATAAATCCCTCATAGCTCAGTGACATGTGTCATGCTGGTTTTAATGTCTCTCTTCTCTGTTTTTTTTTACAGCCATGTTGCTGAAGATCACCTTGTCTTCTGGAAGCCGAAACACAGCGAACAGATGAATCCCTTCAGCCAGACATTGCTCCAGTAGATCTCTTTCTCCTCATGGAGCACCCGGGCAGGGAGGAGATGGACTTGAAAGAGGAAAGTCCTCAGGTGTGGGCTGAGTCTGCAGCACAGGAACAGAACACTGCTCAGGTGATTAGTGCCTTCCAGAACTTTGCCTCTGCTTGGGCTGGATTGGGATTGGTGGGGAGGGTTAGTTCCCATTTGGCCCTGACTTAGAGTCTAGAAGCTCAGCTTTCATTTAAGCAGAAACACAAACATTTCTGTGGTGATTTTGGGTTAAAGCTTCAGAAACTGAGCTGTGCAAACTGCTGCAGTGAAGACATAGAGCTCCGAAATGAGCTGAACAAAACCAGGCAGTGGCTGTAGAAGTTTCAGTGTCCAAATATATCTATAACCATGTGGGAGAGTGAAAGGGTGTTCAGAGTAGTGAACATGAACAAAATCTGTGCTCTGTGGCAGCCCCTTTTGATGGCATCATTCGAATCAGTTGGAACTGTGGGTAGACCTTGGGGAAAGTAATATGAGTAATTTTTTCCAGCCAGACATCTGGGTAGTGAGGAAGGGAGAAATGTTAATTGTAAGTGACTAATGCAGTCAGGTTCTGCTGTATGCAGTTTGTCCCTCTGCCTCTCAGACAACGCAGCTGGGTATTTCTAGAATTCTGTAAACTGATTTAAGTATGGTAGGAAAAGAGTGCTGCATGACATTTGACCCACAAGCTGAGAAATTCTGCCTCTCTTAGTAATTTCCAGCTTTGAAATTTGCCAAGAAAGGCAGTTTTCAATGGCCTGTGTTCTGTTCTCTCTACAATGGGATAACCATGCTGCTGTTTGCACGTGGCAGTTTTAAGGCTTAATGAGTATTTGCAGAGTGCTCTCCAAATGTGAAACTGTAGTGTTTGTGAAAGGATTTATTGTACAGAATCAGCACTGAGCATCCATGGGGGAGCACTAGGTGTCTTCTGAAGCATAAGCTAAAAAGTGAAACAAAATAAACAAAGTATGTAAAATATGATATGGCATCATTTTATGTGAAAGAATTTTATGTGGATATGAATACTTGTGCTCAAACTAGGTTTCCTGCTAACTGTCCTGTTTTTCCCATACACTGAAAATTCTTTCCAGCATGTAAAGAATTGCAAAAACTAAATATGTTCCTATTTTCAATGGAATTCAGTATTCTGGCTCATTTAATATAGGCCACTGATCATCAGTTATGATCATAATGTTCTGGTAAAATCAACTTGTTTAAAGTGCTCCCCTTAGACATAACTTGTTCCAGTAGTCCTTGGAATCAGCGCTTAATGCTTTCAGTTATATGTTTGTCTGTTTAAATAGTTGAATTTTCTACTGATGCTGCACATACATAATACAGAGGAGCAATCTAATATGCCCTACTGCTGCCTCTGAGAGCTGCAATACCATAACTTGAGGAGTATCAGTTAGTAAGTTCTATTAGCCTCTCATCAGATAGCAAAAATTACCTCCAACTACAGAACTAGCTGAATTAAGTCATTATCATAAATCCTGAAAGGAATATGAGCATAAAGGGAAACAATATTCCAATAAATTTAATAGATGTATCAGTTCAAATATGAACTTGTTCCCTTACAAATTTTCAAAGTATCATGCAAGAACTAAGTATGGTTGAGTGCCCTTTGTAGCAGTTCTGTCTTGAGTTGCAATGCAGAGTAAAACCAGAGACTGAAGGGAGTTGTGTCCAGATTTCTATTGGTAGAATAATTGAGTGAGATTTGAAATGTGTGTTTTTCTCTGCATTCAGATTCAGTTGGGACACAAGTTCTCTCTGCTTTCCAAGGCACCCTGTGACTCTGGTGCTGTGTCCCACTGGCCTATGTTGATGCGAGTCCAGGATCTGTTTGTTCCCCAGGTGCACTTTGTCCCCGAGGGGGGGACAGTGGCCCAGATCGTGTACAGTGATGAGCAGGAGCGCGGGCCTGCGCAGCAGGTGGTTTACACAGCTGACGGCACCTCCTACACCTCTGTGGACGCCTCGGAGCACACCCTCGTTTACATCCACCCCGTGGAAGCTACACAGGCACGTGTGGTTCTGAGCCCACCCTGGTTTTGGCACCTAGAAAACACAACAATCTTGTTTGGGACAAAAGCCGGTTACCAGCCAAGTGGTATGACTGGAAAATAGCAGGCAGTCGCTCCCAACAGTTTTCTCTGCCCACTGCTGAGCAGGGACTTCATGCTGTTCATTTGTTTGATGTGTAAATCTGCTCATCAAAGGATGGCGAGGCTATGAATTATGAAATGATGGTTATTTCACTGAAGGTGGACAAGATTTATCATTTACTCAGAGGTGTTTTTCAGAACAAGGATAATCTCACCAGAAATTCTGCCTCTTGTATCCAGTAAACTATGTGCCATCTATGTTCCTTCTGGAAGAGCCCTTGTTTTGTGTAGTACAGTTGTCGATAGTTACAATAACAGTCATGTCTTCTTGCAGAGCATGTCTGTTTATTCAATGTAATTTTGTAGTCTCTGCAGAGTTGTTGATTTTATAGACCTTTTATATTCTTTTTCTTCTGCATAATCATATCAGATAGCCTTTATTCCCTTGCAGCACATGTTTATGTGGGGTCAATATGCTACGCATCTCTGCCTGTGTGTGGACAGATTAAAAAGGAACAGGCTCGCTTTGTCGAGAGTGTTTTATAATGTCTTTGCTGACAGGGCAGATTAGCTGTACTGCAAAGTGCACATACCTGACACCCCTGCCACGCTGGCAGGGCCTCATGTGGCACAGTCTGTCTTGTGCAGCTCTCAGCTGTCCCAGAAAACCAGCTTCTCTGTGGAGGGATGTCCTGAGAGGGTATTTTGAGAGGATATCTCCCAGGAAGTTACTGGCTAAGTAATTCCAAAACTCTGAATGCTGTCATTGTGTCAAAAGATGTGTAGTATTCAGACACTCTACTGCATCTAAGATGAAATTATCACAGTGCTAAAGGAATTTGTGTTATATCATGTTTTATTTTGTTGTAGCTAGGCTGCTACGAGCTCAGATATTTCGAATTTTGGCTAAGTTAGGCTGGCCTCAGTCAATCCTTAGTCTTGCTTTTCCTAGGCTTCTTGCAAATGTTGGAGTTGGCATGGCTTCTATGAAATTAAACAGCATCCTGGCTGTATCAAAGTCCCATGTATGATGTGCCTGATAGTTCCTCAAAAGAAAGCATGCACGAGTCTTGTGCATTTTCAGGAAGAAAAAAGCGCAGTTACCTTCTATCCTGCCCTTAAGTGTTACACAGTTTTGATAGAGCTATTGAATTTCATCCTGTAGATTTTATCAAATCAACAATTGACAAAGTGATTTTGGTAATTAAAAAAATAAACCCTGTGAAACACTTTAGCTGTACAGATGCGAAGTGCTACATAAATATGATATTAACTCTTTATGGAGCACTACCTACTTTTTAATTTCTGTGTATAGGTCCACTTGGATAGGTTGGAAGTAATTTGCTGTGATAACAGGCATACTAGAAGCTGACGAAGGCTCAAATATTGATTGTTTCGTGGTTGCAGGGTAACTTTTGTGTGAATTGAGAGTAAAAACCCCCAGGGCTGGTTTGATAAGCCTTTTTCACTTTGTCTAGACTCTGTTTACAGATCCGTCCCAAGTGGCTTACGTCCAACAGGATGCCACCACCCAGCAGGTAAGGAAGAGATATTATTCATCTTGGGCCTAAAACTATGGGGGAACGGTTAGGGAAGGTAAAGGGACATTGTTGTGCTGTGAGAGGGTAATGAGCTGTCTCTGAAGTTGTCCAGTAACAATCTTAGTCTTGTGATGCCACCCTGATCAAGACCAAAAAGCCACTATTACCATGACCAGCTTGTGCATGAATGACAATAAGAGTTAAGAATGATTTGGGGTTTGTTGTCTTTAATTCGTATTCAACAGGAATGCTGATTTACTGTCCCAGATAGCATGAAAATTCTTTCAACAGTGTCCCTGCAGCAGATGTGGCCTGATGTCATCTGAATGTGCCATTTTGGAAAGGCTGGTTTTGCAGTTGTCTGCATACAGGTTCTGAACCAAATGCCTTTAAGTCCACAAAGGTTCTTGAGGGATAGAAAAATTGGATTAAATTCTAGGTTTACTAGAAACCTCACAGGAAATTAAGTGCAAAACCTGAAGAAGTTCAGTGACTGGCTCCCTTATCAGGTGTGCTGGGCTTGCCAGTGTGAGGTGGGCTGGGAAGAGAATAAAACTGCAGCCTGTGTTTATAAAGTTAGGATGATTTTTCCTGATTCTTTTTACATCCATCATGGATGGGGAAGTTTTGTTGTTAACTCTTACTGGTATCTTTGGGGACTGCACTGTGGTAATCAGCTGTAGAAAGGTGCTTTCAGATCTCTCTAGTTGGAATTGTCTACTTGTCATAGACTTAAAATCGTTACTGCTTGGTGGGTCTTTAATGACATGTGTGCATGGATGTGTTAGACCCGAATCATCACGAAAGCCATCATTAAAATGTGTGTTTATTGACAGTCTTGGGTCAGAGTGAGGGATTGAATGTGTGCTGAAAACAAATTTTCTTGCTAAAAGACCTTCTAAATGGTTGAGGTACAGATGGGAAGCAATGACTGACACAATAAAGGCATTACCTGTCTTCTCATTCTCTGGAGTGTTGTTCTGGAATTTTTTGCTCCATCAATTTCCCTGCATTAAGAAACCAAAAATTCCTATTTAATTGTCTTAAAGCTCATTTAACAAATATATGATTAATTAAAAATAGAGTTTACTCGTGTGCAGTGCAGATGGCAGTGACGACAGAAGTGACCTGCTGTTACTATCCCAGAAGCACTTGTCTTTGTGTCCTCAGCCTGTCCTCCATTCCAACACTGTCTGACAGCAGTCCTAACACATACATTAATATTTTGGTGAATGGTTAATCCCTCATTATAGCAACTCTTGCCTTTGCAGCTGTTTTTACATCAGCATTTCATGTGGGATATCCCTGACCTGACAACTAATGATAAAATAATAATTAAAGCTCTTCTCGTGTTTCAGAAGAAACTTTATTGTAGCTAGAAAGTGAGAGGTTTATAAAAATAATGCCCATAATCTGTTCAGTGCCTGACATGGAAGTGCAAGTAAGGGTATGTTTGGTGTGATTAGTAGTAGGCAGTGCTAATAATGGGTACAAATAGGTCCAAGCCTGTGTAACCCTCTCCTTGCTGGCACACTGGAGGAATAATGATGCCTCTTCTGTTGCCGCTTGGCATCAGAAATGTCAATTTCTGAAATGTCAACCACCAGACTGTTATGGTGGTTTCCTCCTCACTGTCACACCTTTCCCTGAAGTCTTTTTGCTGTTGTTTTTCTGGAGTTGCATAAATTACTCTTAATACCTCTTTAAACAAAGCAACTAGTTTGGAGTTCTAAGACCGAGAGCTTACATTACGGATTTTGTTGTCTGCTCCCTCACTACTGGCCCTATTCACTGTTCTTGATTTTATCTGATATTCATTAAGCACTCTGCAGAGAGGCAAGAGCTTGGATTTTAGCATAAAAGCTGCTTAACAGTCAGAGGCACAAAGTAGAAGCCACATGATGTCAACTGTAGAGAAGGATGAAAAATCACGCGGAATAATGGTGCAAATTCCTGTACAGATAAGCAGGAAACAAAAAGCAGGAAAGGTGATTCCTAGGTTCTTAGTTGTGCTTTGTTATATTGCTGAATGGGTGAGAACAGTGTGATAATATGCATTAATTTGGTTGTTACTGCACAAAAAAATTAGTATGTAAACAAAAATGTGTAGTGTGACCAAATGTAAAGAAAAATAATTGTTGGGAACTTCTTGTTTGAGAGCTTGATCTTCTAATGAGGTCAATAAACCATCTTGTTTTTTAATGGATCCTGGATCATAGAATCACAGAATGATTTGGTTTGGAAGGGACCTTAAAGCTCATCTAGTTCCAACCCCTCAACCATGGGCAGGGTTTGCTTGAGAAAAAGAAATATAGTCATAAAAAGAGATGTTTCTTACTCCTTCTTTACCTTTTGCCTTGAAAACGAAAGTAAATTTGGTCATAGAAGAAAAGAGACCCCAAATCACTGGTTTTACCAAGAGCTAAAGAGCTCCTAACATCTGTTTTTAGTGCAATTTGAACCCAGGCTGGGTAGGACCTTAATTTAAAGCCTTAATTTAAAAATGTGTAACAAGTAATTCAGAATTTGCGAAGTCTATAGATTTGAAGCCTTTCCCTTTGTCCCAGGAGCTGCAGGTTCTGTCCAAGTCCATCATCCATACCTGAAACCCAAAAATCTTGGGAATCCTGCAGTTTTTGAGTGAGTGCAGGGCTCGAGGGAGCTGTGCATGCCGGGCCCTGCCCATGTGTTGAGTGACTGATGGAAATGCCGCAGTGCTAAAATGAGTGCCTGTGATTTTAGGTAACGGTGCTCTTGCCTGCTGCTGCTCAGAGCATGAATCCCACCAACCTGTCCGTGCTCGGCAGCGTTGCCGACCCCCCCCAGCCAGTGGCTCTGGAGCAGGGGCCACAAGCAGATAGAGTAAGTTGCCAGGCACCCTTTCCTTTTCCATGTATGAGTGCACTGATTCCATTGCTCCATCGTCTCTGGGGATGAAACGAGACTGAGTGATCTGGGAGGAGATGTGAGAAAGCTGTAGTGCAGATTTGTACTGTCTTCCTTAGTCTCACCATGGAATGTATGGGGGTTTAGAAGAGATCATGTGTTTAATATACAGAGAAACCTGTTTTACAGATGATTTTGTCTTGAGCAGCCACCTTACAATTCTCTCAGTGCTGAAAAGTGAAGTTAACGGAAGGTGTAGTGCTGACTGTCACAGCAACATCCACTGGGTTTCCTCGCCAGTGTTTTCAGACAGCTCTTCTGGGTGTAATGGTTCTTGTTCTTTACCTGAGAAACTTGTGAGGGTGATGGAATGTGCACCACACTTCAGTTGTTACGGTTTTTTAAGGAAGGAAAGGGCTAACCTTGAAAATTAGTGGAAGAATGCAATGCCCTCAACTGTCCTTCATGTCCCGTAGTTTATATCTAGTCTCCACGTTACCTCACCCCTTACTGACCTCTGTCTTTGTACTCTGGGGATTGATTTTGTTGGATTGTAAAGAAAAGATGTGCCAAAGTGCAGGATTCTCTCACTTGTACAAAAGAAATAAAAACACAGCTTTAGGCTCTAAGTAATATCCACAGAGCTTGGAGTTTGTTTCAAACCTTCTGCAAGGGTCCAGAACTTCCTCTGATTTCAGTTTCTTCTGAGAACTGAGTCCTTGGCAGGGTGGAGCCAGGGAGTAATATAGGTGTCCTGAGTGAGGCCATCAGCAGCAGCCAGCGATGCAAAACATCCCTTGGCAGTCATTTATCACCTTCCCTTGTCCTCCTCTCCATTACCAGAGGCAGCAGGAAGGGTAGACTAGCAAAGACCTTCATTGCTCGTCCTTGTAGTTTTCTTTGTGAATCAGCTTGAATTGTTTGTGAATTCTCTCCTCAGGCATCATTACCGGTGCATAACCAGGTGTTACCTCCTATGGAGGCTGTGGATGGTTCTGACCCTTTAGCACCTCTGCAGAATCAAATGGAAAGGATAGAAACAAAAGAGGAAGATGATGAGGATGAAGATGAGGATGAAGATGGGGAAGACACTGACATGGATGAATGGGATCCAGATCCACCTCGACCCTTTGATCCCAATGATTTGTGTAAGCATGCGCAGTAATATGTAGTGTATTACCTGCCCTCCCCTATTTTCTTCCCTCTCCGCCAGACCTTTAGTAAAGAGAGGCAAAAACCATTCAGACTTTAGCAGTAATGAGTAAATGTGAGTCTTTATTCCCAGAAATGTGAATTCAAATTGGGCTGCTTTACTGAAAAGACAAAATTCTGTATTTAGTAAAGTCTCTGAGCTGCTTTGTTCTTATTTTGCTGGACACTGCCCTGTCTAATATTTTAAAATGTAGACAGACTATTGGCATAAGTGTTCCCACAGCTGAGCCAAAGATGTTTAGAGAGAGGTAAGGCTGTGTCTGAGCCAGTGTGTGAATGTCTGCCTGAAAGTCACGTCCTCTCTGCCTTTGTGTTGCAGGGTGTGAAGAGTGTAATAACGCACATCCCTCAGTGTGTCCGAAACACGGACCTTTGCATCCCATCCCAAACCGGCCTGTGCTGACCAGGGCGAGGGCCAGCCTTCCTCTGGTGCTCTATATAGACAGGTTTTTGGGAGGTGTGTTCTCCAAAAGGCGTATCCCAAAGCGTACACAGTTTGGGCCTGTGGAAGGACCCCTGGTCAGACAGACTGAGCTCAAAGACTGCTATATCCATTTGAAGGTAAGGGTGAGAAAAGAGGGGATCAGTTTGTGCCTAAGCTTTGATTTTCAAGAACTTGTCCCTCTATCTTGATCAATTCACTAGAGATGTTTTGTTATCTCCATTTCTGAATGTAACTAAGAAATACCCAGATTGCTTTGGCTTCAAATCTCTTATTCAGAGAGACACACTAATCCTGGTGAATGTTCTGGCATTATGGTGTTAGGATATATATGGTGCATAATGTGTAAGACTGTGGATCACTCTCACATGAGCTGAAACTGCATCTGGACATAAAAATTGCAGCCCCATCTGAGGATGTTGTGCAGCCGTTCTTGTGTCATGTTGCAACCTCAGTTCAAAATACTTTTCTTGCCTTTCTGTTTATAAGATGTAGGGGAGAGGAGATATTTTTATTCCCTTCCTCTTGCCAAGTAATAGGCATAGGGGTAAAATGGATTTGAGTGACTTTTATCCATTTATTTACTGGTTTCACTATAAAAAATTGGTCCTTTATTTGTTGGAGTTTAGATCCACAGTCTTAGGAGGGCTCTGATGGTCAGTGTGACAAGCAAGTTGTCACACTTGTGTGACAAGGCAGATTGAGCAACCCAAGAGAAGTTCAGCTAAAGAAGTGCTGCCTTCTGCTTGAGGCAATGTCATGAGTCAAGAAATGAAAGGAAAAGTGGGTCTGCCAGTTAGAAACTTCTGACTGATGTTTCTGTAGCCTACTAAAGCTACAGCTACTTGTGTGTCATTTGTTATAGCCACATGTAAATCCTGTGCCTGACCCCTTTAATGGATGATTCTTGTCCCTGAAAGCCTTAGAAGGATCCATTGTGCCTCCTTAGTTAAATCTTTACCTGTTGCTAAATATTTTTCTGCCTGTTTCTGGATCCATGTTAGTAAAGAGAGAAAATTAGCTAGGCCTTCATTGCTCCCCTAATGTAACAGTTGCATGGGCACAATACTTTTCTTAGTAACTCAAATTCTCTTGAATGTGCTGCCAGGCAGTTACAGTCACATGTAATTGGATTTTGCTACAGGTTTCTCTTGATAAGGGTGACAGAAAAGACAGAGACTTGCAAGAGGACCTGTGGTTTGAACTTTCCAGCGAGGCTCTGTGTAACTGGATGATGTTTGTGCGTCCAGCTCAAAACCACCTGGAGCAGAACCTGGTGGCCTATCAGTATGGCCACCACATTTATTATACCACCATTAAAAACGTGGAGCCCAAGCAGGAACTCAAGGTATGGCATGGCTTGTGTGTCAGGACTCTTTTTTTCTACTGATTAAATAGTACCTTAAAAGTTGCTGCCTAATAAGTGCCAGAAACTACTGCTGTGAATAGTTTTAGGGCTTTTTTTCTGTGATGGCCTGAATTGAATGTCACTGAAGTCAGTAAATAGTTAGTCACCAACATAGGTATTTTAATGAGCTTTGGCTCATGAAGAAGTTTTTTTTTAAACTATGTAAATTATTTGTCTCTCCCTGACATGCTTTACACAGTGTATCTTTTGCTGATACAATCTAATTTTTATTGCAGCATTCTTATTTTTTTAATTCTGGGTGCCCTTTCCAGTTAGCCCTGTGTGTTCCTGACTTGTTTTCTGGTGCCTTAAGTGAATATGGTCTCTCTCTTTACCTGGCTTTCCTGGAGCTGTTGAAACTTTGCATGTGAAAAATGATAAAGGATATTGTGACTTCCCTGTGGTTTGCTTTTTGTTCCCTCTAAAAATTTATTGATTATGTTGAGGTCAAAGCAGCATGGCTGGCTGAGATGGCCTTAATTTTCAACATGTTTGGGAGGGGTGGGGGGGACCAAAAATTTTTGATAACAGGAAATTTTGTTGTTCTTCAAATCTCTTCTTGCATGTAGATTTCAACAATTGGTCCGGAAAAACAATTGTTTAGTAAGCGCACTTACTAAATCAGGGCAAAAGCCTACTTAGACCCTTTAAGAGTAGGACTATCTGAAATTGGTCCTCAATTTTTTTAAGATGAATTACTAGAAATCTTACGAATCTGTTTTAAGTGTATTCAAACATCATTTTCTCAACCATTTTTAAAACAATTTGAAATCAGACTTTAGATCTGTACAGACCTCCCTGAGGGAGCATAATTTTTCTTACTTTATGTGTTAGTAGTGTATTTTGGGGTAAAATGGTTTGCTAATTGAAAGGCTTGATAACGTAATTTCCTCCCCAAGTGCATGTAGGGCATTCATGCAAATTTTGTCCAGGGATTGAACTAGGAGGATCAGGGAGTTGAAGCTGGAAAGTTCTGATTTGCCTGCCAGGTGTGTAGTCCAGGAGCTCCAGGCTTTCGTCTTCTAAAATCCACTCCTTTTCATCAAACAGATGAAATGATGGAAGAATTCTCAGATAAATGTGAGCATCTGCTTTTAGGCTTTAATAAACTTTGTCTTCCTGCCTCTTGTGATTATCTTTGGTGAAGGCTTGAATTCCTTGTATGACAAAAGTGGGTCAGTCATGCTGGAGCCTGGCAGATCTTTGTTTTGGGAAGCAAGACCATATTGCTCCAATCCTTCAGAAGCTCAGAAACATTTTAAATGAGTGTATGTGGATGGTGCTGCCTATTGTCTATGTAAGGAGAGCAGGAAAAAAATGGGAAATCCCCCGAGTTAATAACATTTCCATTCCTCTTGGTACAAGTATCATTACTCTGCTGACATCCTTCCTTTACAGTCATGCAGTTGGGTTTGAATAGATTAATCCAATTTCCTTTAGAGCTACTGGTAGCCATGTGCAAGATTACATTCATGTTAGGAAACTAGACCTTAAAATTAAATGGATATGCTTCCTGAGCAAAGCTCTTTCATTCCCCAGTGGGAGCACATTGATCTTACCAGACTTTATTATTGAGGATGAAAGGAGCAGTAAGAGTTAGAGGTTGAGGCAAGTGAAGTAAATGTATTGCTTAAAACACATTTTCAAATAAATTTCCTTTCGTTTTGGCTCCACCTAAGTGTCCTGTTACCTTGTGCTCCTGCTGCAGGTGTGGTATGCTGCCTCCTACGCCGAGTTTGTGAACCAGAAGATCCATGACATAACTGAGGAGGAAAGGAAGGGTAACTTGGGATCTTCTGCTTTCAGTGTGGTGCTGGTTGCAGGTTGCACTGCTTACTTTCAAGTATATGGCCTGTGTAGTGCTCCCAAATTTGTGCTAGGTTGGGAAAAGTTAAACCAGATCTAGATTGTGTTACTGGGGCTTATTTCCAATAACTCTTCTTGTGAGAATGTTACATGAATTTAACCCTTTGCCTCAGTTTCTGGGAAGCATTATATTGCTGCTGGAAGAGGTATGTTTCTGTACTCAATGTCTACTGTGTATCATAAACTGAGGTGTGACCGCTTTAGAATTAGAAATTTCCCTTGACCTCCCCTAACTTATGCCAGAGGCACAATCCTGTAGGTGCTCTTCCATACAAGGGTGAATTTCAGAATCCCCCTGAATTTCTAACAGTGTTGATAGTCCCTGGGAATTCTACCCAGTGATCTTTCTGTGTCTCTGTGATGAGCTATGGTCATGGTACAGTGCAGAGGGGATGAAAGCAAAGACCAGTGGAGCAGGGCTGGGTATTCTGCAGCCTGTCTAACCTTCAGGGGAGAAACATGGCCCACAGAGGACAGAGAGGCTGGGGGCAAAAAAATGAGGTGTTTAGTTGGTGGTGACTGGAATGGTGTTACTGACATTTCCAATAGTGCTCAGGGAGCAGGAGAAGAACTGGCCGTGTTATGAGTGCAATCGGCGTTTCACGAGCTCGGAGCAGCTCCAGCAGCACCTCAACTCCCATGATGAGAAGCTGGACTTCTTCAGCAGGTACTGACAGCCTTAGCTTCGCTTGTGGATCACTGTGGTGCATCCCCAAACATGCAGAAAGGAGGGGCTTTGTCCTACAAAACTTAGTGACCAGCTCAGGAGAGATCAGCTCAACACCAGAAGGAAAATCATAGCAGCAGGAGGCTGACTGGTATAAGAGACTCTGTGAAAGAAGTAGCTTGAGAGAAATAAATACTCTGTTGAAACGGGTGAGGTTTTTTTGTTTTTCTTTTTTTTTGCCAATTACTTAAAAAACTTGTAATGTTTCAGTATCACAGTATTGAAATACTGATGTTTCTCAGAGATACAGAAGTACAGAGCTTGGAAAACAAGGCTTCTAATGCCTCATAGGCCTGGCTAGATAGTTTATACTGACCTATTAAAAACTGAATCAACAAACACCTATCACAGAGCAGGAGACATTGGTGCCTTCTTTCTCCTGAAATGTAGCAAGTGACTCTATTTTGTTTTGCTTTTTTGACACAAAATTGTTCCCTTCTGTTGAGTGCCTGACATCAACGGCTGAGTGCTTTTCAGGGAGGGATGTTATGGCTTCAGATTTTAAATGGGTTTCCTTGTGCACTCGTTCCATCATGCTGAAAATGCTTCCAGCACACTATAAACTGGGGTGTTGGAAGTGGGAGACTTGCCATGGCAGAGGGCTGGATGGAAGCCAGTAGTCCTCTTGGTCCCATGATTACGGATAGAAATTTTAATGTGTTCTGGACTTTGGTTTCTCACAAAGCACAAAATAGATACCAGCCAGAAACCCATTGTTTTTGCTGCCAGAATTTCTTCAGTTTTTATTTTTTACTGCAGGCCATTGTTGCTGAGTTGAATGGGTGAGTAGTGATGCTGAGAAAGAAAGCATAAAATCAGCGGAGAATCCAAATCCATCTTTTTTTGTATCTAATGTGGAGCACTCTGTGTTCTGCAGAGCCAGAGGCCGAGGTCGTGGGCGAGGAAAGAGGAGGTTTGGACCAGGCAGACGCCCCGGGCGCCCTCCCAAATTCATGCGCATGGAAGTAACCAGTGAAAATGGTGAAAAGTGTGAAGAAGGGACACAGGTATATTTTTGGAGATGGAGGGAAAAAAGTAGCACATGGAATGTAAACTCTTGGCTAAAAGAATTGGGGGCATCAGTGCAAACTGAGGCTGTGCTTTGGACTTACACATGAGTAATTCTTGGTTTCTAGCTGGAATTTGCTGCCAGGAGAGCATGCTACTTCCCTTCTATAAAACCTGTAAAAACACTTGGATTTCTGCAGCAAGTTTCACTCCAAAGCACTTAGCAGTGAGGTGGGTTATTGTGGCAGTTCAGCAGCATCACAGAAGTAATTTAGACAGTAAAACTGTAATGGGAATTTAGGTTTCTATTTGTCCTTTCTGAAATGTGAGGTCAGCCTGCTCTTAAAACTGTTGCTGGTGGAATTAAATCAGTTTGAGATATGATTCTCTATGATGTTTTAATATTAACAGAAGGGCCTCCTGTAGGCAGGCTTATTGCAAAGTGTTCTTTTGCTTGTGGCTGTTGGTTATATTCTGTAGGGACGTAATATGACGCATTTAAGTAAAAAGTTAAATTCTCTGATGCTGACCATGCTTAGGTTACCACTAAGTCTTTTTATGAGCAATGACAGAAGGGATCAGTGCTCTGTTTTATGACTTAGCTGAAAGCTGATACCTGGAGTGCTGACTTTCCTCTGGCACCTCACTGGGTTGTGGCTCCATGCTGACCCGGAAGGAGGAATGTATACTGTGCCTGTGAATTCCTGCTGCAATGCCCTAAATGCTGCATTAGGTGCAGGCGAGTTGTGAGCTCACCCTCTCTGCAGGTTGACATGATGTATGGCAGCCTCATTTAGACAAATAAACCTAGTGCTGGACCCAAACCCTTCACTCTGGGGAGATGAGGCTTGCTGGGCACAATCCAGTGTGTGAGTGGCCTCTGGACTGGAGGTGGCTTGTGTCCTGCCAGCTTGGCGCATGGCCCAGGGCTGGCTTACGTGTGTCTGTGTGGTGGGACAGGGTGATGTCCCACGCTGTTGGAGGTCTGCTTGCCTCACTAAAGCTGGGCACGAGTTCTGCTGGGAACAGGACTCTGGGAGCACAGCTGAGTGTCAGCAGACCTGGGTGGACACTGGGCTGGTGTATTGTTTACTAAGGGTCTCTCTCTGGTAAGCACTCATGGTCCTTAAGGGCCTCATTCCTTGGTTTTCTTCTCCCACACGCGCTGTTGTGCTTTGACAGCACCAGCCTTCAGCTGACATAATTCGAGATTAATTCTGGTGCTCTGTTTCCTAGCTTGTGCTTTTAAGTTTCTTCAGTTGTATTACGTGGTGTCAAATAAGGATCTATGTGTGTTTTTTTCATGTAATACAAGATGATTCCATCCCAGAGGAGTTATTGGAACTTACAGGGAAAGAATGTAGATTTTTGGCATATGCTTCCTGCTCAAAACACCCTCCCTTTTATGCTAATGCAAAAGGGGAGGAAAAACAGCTTTGTGTGATACATGGAAGTGATGTGTGCAGAGCTGGAAACTGGATAAAAACACTGCATAGTGCCCAGTGTGATGACCTTGTTTGTCACTCTCCAGTTCAGCGCTCCAGATAGTTTGTTAGACAGAAGACACTGCAAGATGACACGCGATAATGTTTCAAAGCGACAATAGTTTCCACAAGACAGAAATCCTCTCCTTTCCCAAGTCTGCACTAGTTACTTCGGTTAAAGCAGAAATAGTCCTGAGTGCAGAAGAGCTTTCTTATCTATTAACAGCTGGATAATGCTGATTGATTGTGGCTGGTCAGACAAAGGGATGGCCTATGGAGAGTCACCGACCTGCAGCACTGCTTCCCTGGTGCTCTGGGTGGTGCTGCTGTAGGTGAAGGTGATGTGCTGAAAACAGCAGTGGACACAGTAAGGAGAACTGTAGGAGTTAGTGTAGACACTACACTACACTGTTTTGTTTATAGCTCGTGATTAAATATGTAGAAATCTTGTCTGCTGAGTATTATCAAAGTGTTTTTCAGTGGGTGGGGGGAATAATCACTGGTTGTATGATTTGCGATTTCA
Organism: Pachycephala philippinensis; assembly: GCA_013397055.1. NCBI lineage: Eukaryota > Metazoa > Chordata > Aves > Passeriformes > Pachycephala > Pachycephala philippinensis. Next base: position 25,611 of record VWZT01014872.1, read on the forward strand.
GGACTTGCTGCATTTTTCCAGCAAGGGGCAGTTTGAGGCTGGACAAGCCCCACTGAATGGGCTGGAGCAGCAGGAACAGACTCCGGTGCCACCAGAGCCGCAGGCAGCACTGGAGCAGCAGGAAAACCACGCACTCCATGTGCAGCCGCAGCACGAGGGGAGCACGGTGCCCACGCAGAGCACCATGACAGCAGATGACATGAGGCGAGCAAAGCGCATCAGGGTAAGCACAGAGGATGGAGGATCACATCCACTGTAACCCAGGGAATGCCAGACCTGCCTGCCAGGGCTAGCCGGTCCTCCTTTCACTCTTGTATCTGTTTCCAAATCCCAAATAAAGCATCTCATTCCTAGCAGTTTTCTTTGCACTGAGGGGAAGATGAATCTCACATAAAGGACCAGTATCTCATAGGTGCTAGTGAGAACTGGTCAGGAGTTGGAGCTGATTGAAGTCCATCACAGTAATTCTTGCATGGAAACACAGTCCATCCAAGCTGGCAAGCAGGGGTGCTTCAAACAGCCGGCAGAATCGTGGTGCTGTGGCACAGACTAACAACTTGCTCACAGGACCATCTGTGTCTCTCAGAACTCTCTTGCAAATAGTTGCCAAAGAGGAACCACAACCTCAGTTTAGATCCACTTAGATGATGATGATACTTAGTGATAAAATCCTTTTTTGGGGTAGAAAACCCTGCCTTTGAGAGCAAAACCTGTGCTAAGAGCTTTGTGTACTGACAGCAAACACTTGGAGCCTGAGCTCTATGTCAGCTGGGTGAGCTGTTTTTTCTCTACCATGTGTGGGAGGGAAATGATTCAAGCAAATAATCCTTGAAGCTTTGTAACTGGGAGATCAGTTTATTTAGCTTAAAATATTTTCCTTTTTCTTCCATGTGTTAACTTTGGATTAAGGAAAGAAACAGCTTCAGTGGGGGTAAGGGTCCATTTTTAGGGGATGAGGAAGGATTAGAAAAGAGCTGAGTAACTGTTTTGTATAGGAAGATGTTGAGCCAAATTTTGCTTGCAGTTTACAGCAATGCATATGCAAGACCAGTGGTGGAAGAAGGAAGAGTTTGGCTTGGGCAGATTAAGACTGCACAGTTTTTAACCGTACAAGATGCTTGCAGTCATTGAATGACAAATTTCTACCAGTGATTTCATTTTCGTAAGTTTAAAAGCTTGGGGGATTTTTTGCTGAGTGTATTGAAGGGTGTATAATAGAGTACAGAGAGAGATGCTGAAGTTTTGACAGAGCATGGGGATGTACTGCTTACAGTGTGCTACAGCTTCCTCAGTAAGAAGAGAAAGTGTTGGCCATTTCCCTGAACTTCTGAACCCAAGATGTGAACTTAGGATCCTCTGAAATAATGAATGTAGGAAGAAAAGGATAGAAATTCTCAAGTTACTTCTTTGTCTTGTGACTTAGCTTTTGTTCTCTGTAAATTCATCACAAATGGATGACAGCTCAGAGGGGTGCAGTGGTGGTTTAGTGACATATTTGCATCTCAAGTCTTCCTAACTTTCCCTGTATCTGGCAGCTCGTGTTCAGCAGAGTCCTGGAGATGTTTCAAGCCAGGAGCACTGGCAGATTGGCAGATAGATGGTTGCACAGACCTTTCCATATTGCATCAGACTGTGAGCAATGAGCACTTGAGATAAGACTAAACCAGCAAGCATCATTTTTTAAGCAGTGAAAAATCACTCTCTGAACACTCACTCAACTCAGCTATTCACAGCACCTGCCTACAATAACATGCACTTCATAATAAAAGCAAGCAAACATTTGGTTTTTAGATATGTAGTACATTATTCACTTCCAAAGAACAGGTAGAAAGTCCTGACTCCTGGTTATGATTCTGAAACCTGTGTAGCTCTAATTCTTCCTTATTACTTAGATAGGATTTAGTTTTCAAAACCAGTCGTTTGTGAATTGCTTCAGCTTTTCTAAGGCTTGAGACAGTGGTGCTGTAAGACTATTTGCATGCTAGCTGGAAGCACTGATCTGTCCTGCCCCACGGTTCAAGTCCTGATAGGACCAGTTCATTTTTCAGCCTCTGCTGAAACCCTGTGGGGTTTCCTTGGAGATCAGACCTTAACTATGGTAGTTGGGTCCCTAGTATTGAAAAGAGACACACCCACCCTTCAAGAACTCTTGTAGAAAATTAGAGGAACATTGTGGTCCACAGCCAAAATGAATATTTGTTTTTAGTTCAGTTCTGGGCAGTATATAGGGTGTCTATGTGCTAATGCCAGAAACAGAAGGGATAGGAATATGATTTGGAAGGCACAGTCACTTCCTTCATGGTGAAAGAAATGCAACTGGTTGTGCAACAAGGAGTACAGCCAGTAAAATGAGGTTAGAAAAAGGCCCTTCTCCTTAACTTTATCACTTTCCTAATCCCTACCCTGTTGTCATCCTGCCCTAATTATTCCCTTCTGCTGAAAGCATTCTGTTCTCACCATGGTTCTGCAGTGCACATTGTATCTTTGTTAATAGGCCCTGGGAAAACAGGAAAGGTCACAAAACACCTTCAAGATTATCTGTGGTTTTTATCTTTGCCCTTTAACTCCCCTTGAGCAGTTACTAACTACAGAGTAAACCTTGAAGATCTGTTCAGTGTTTCCTGAGGCAAAAGCCTCAAAGCAGTAAACTCTAGTTAGAAGAGCTCTTGTAGTGACCTGCAGAAGTCAAGGCTTCTGTTTTCAAGTCCATTGCATAACATAAGTATTTTTCTCTCTCTCAATGCTGCCTGCTCAGCTGGAGCTGCAGGTAGGTTTGGGTTTTTGTTTCATTGGGTTTTTGCTGTATCTAATCCAATGGTACGTATCAACATCGCCTTCCATGTTGTTTCATCCAACTCCTGTTTAGTGTTTCCTGATTGACCCCGCACCATAAATTGTCACATTTGTTCTTCTTTAGGTAACCAATGTCCAGAACTAAGTATTACCTGAATAACAGTTTGCATTCTTCTACTTCTTTTCATATCAGTTCTTTGTAAATTTAAGGTGGATTTTAGAGTAAATTGCTTGGATGAAGAGCTGTAATATCAGTCTTAAAGTTTTGGAGGATTTGTTTGCACAATTTTTTGTGCTGGATCAATACTACAAGCTAATGAGACAACACTTAGTTGTTTTGTTCTGTTTTTATAGTTAATAGATTACCTAGGCAAAGAGCAGTGAAACATTTCACCTTCTGTAGCCCTTGAGATAACAACAGGGCTATGTTGAGTCTGGCCTACTGTATTAGCAGTCAGCTCCCTGCTAAGGTGCCAGTGATCAAAACTCAGTAGTGTAGTTTGGGACTTGAAATACATATTTTCACCTGTTTTGTTAGCATATCCCTATGGTTAAGAGGGAGATTATATCCTTTGGACTCCAAGCAGCACATCAGTTTTTGCACAGCACATGGCTGTCTTTCCAATTCCCAGTGTGACTTACAGCAGATCCCTGTGTTTCCCATTGTCTCCACTTGTAGAATGGAGAATATGGTGATGATGACAGCTCCTGGGAAGCCCTATTTGGAGCTCCTCTATTAAGCTGTTAATTTTTTTTTTTTGTAGCAAAACATTTGCTCTACTGTTCTTTCCTGGAAGGAAAGTCTAGGTTTCCCTCTGCAGTTCAGATGGTGAAAAGGATCTTTCAGGTTCACAAATTTAATCCTTAGCACAGCATTTCGCAGTATTCCCAAGCTGTTCCCTCATTCCAGCAGAAGAGCTCCTGACTTTACTTATTCAGTGTCAGCTGCTGGCATGCACTTAAGGGACACAGCAAATGTCAGCTGCCACATTCCCACAAGGAAAGGAGACAGGAAACCAGGGAAATTTGTTTGCAGAAGTCTTGAATGTGTCTCTTGGAGAAGTGGGTCATAAGGAGCACATGTGAGCAGAAGTGTCAGCAATATTCTAGTGGAATCCAAGTGGTTTGGGTTGGGAGGGACTTTAAAACTCATCCAGTTCCACCCCCATGCTTTCCACTAGCCCAGGTTGCTCCAAGTCCCATCCAACCTGGCCTTGAACATTTCCAGGGCTATGGCAGCCACAGCTTCTCTGGGCAACCTGTGCCAGGGCCTCGCCACCCTCACAGCTGAGAATTTCTTCTTAATATGCAACCTAAACTTACGCTCTTCCACATTATTTCTCTAACTATCAGGATACAGATTCTGTGTGTAACGTGAAAAGAGAAGACATCAATCAATAACAGTTTATAGAAGTATTTGAGAGAAGAGTGGATATTGTTTAGACTTCTTGCAGAGGAATGGAGCATTGTGGTGTACTTTGAGTGCGGTATGGGTGACAAATGTGCTGTGGGATTTCACAGGACTCATCTCCAGCTTTGCAACTGTCCAACACGAAAGTTCTCATCCACTATTGAAATGCAGGTGCAGGACACACTTCCCTCTTTCTACAGGCAGTGCATCCAGCAGCATCTGTTCCTCCAGCAAAGAGTGCTGGGTCAGGACTGGGATGGCTCTATAACATTTATCTGAAGGGTAAGGGGAGAAAAGGAAGAGAGAACCATCATGAAATGTTGCAGAAAAGGCATAGTGAAGGCAAACACACACCAAAACAAAATAGGGGCTGAGAAGAGACATTGTGCACAGTAGGAGCAGAGAATTGCTCACAAGTTCTTACCTGCTGCTCATAAAGCTGCCATTCTGCCCTTGCTGTCATGTTTTGAAACCCTGTTCTTCTTTTTGGCAATAGTAAAAAAGTTTAGACCAGCATCTCCTGAATTTATGTTCCACTAGAAGTTCTCCAGGCAATGCCAAACCACTGCTGCACATCTCTGTGGTGATCTTTGATGCAGAAGGTGATCTTATAAAGGGCTGTGGAATTTCATAAGCCCTGCTCCTGAGGGAAACACAGGGTGCTGGCTCACCATTCCTTTGTATGGTGGCTGAACTTATGACCTGATGCCCAATAATCAGCTGGAATTGCAGCTTTTCTCAGGCCTGGGTTTCTGCTTCAGAGAGGACTTAGTTTTATTTTCTGGAAAAATGGCGTGCTAAAGACAAGTCAGCTAAATCAGAAGAAATCAGGGATGGAGAGGAAACTCCTGCACTGTGTTCTGCTAACTCAGGGTGTAGCTGCAGGTATGTCCCCTGACTTCTGCCTGTCACAGCCTCCCCTTCTGAAAATTGGAGGCAGCATATGATGGAAAATAATTTTTTGAAGTTTAGGTTCACTGATCATCCAGTATATTTAATCCTGAATATATCTGGATGTGGAATCTATATGTGGTAATGAAAGCTAATGGTCTCTTGGATACTTCTTTCAGAATGCAGCTCTGCAGCACCTGTTCATCCGGAAATCCTTCCGCCCGTTCAAATGCCTGCAGTGCGGGAAGGCCTTCCGGGAGAAGGACAAGCTGGACCAACACCTGCGGTTCCATGGGCGGGAAGGGAACTGCCCTTTGACCTGTGACATCTGCAACAAAGGCTTCATCAACAGCAGTGCCCTCGAGAGCCACATGAAGTTCCACATGGACCAGAAAACGTACTCCTGCATTTTCTGCCCTGAGTCCTTTGACCGCTTGGATCTGCTTAAGGATCACGTGGCCATCCATGTCAATGATGGCTATTTCACCTGCCCCACCTGCAAGAAACGCTTCCCAGATTTTATCCAGGTGAGATGCTGTACTGATTTGAAGCACCACTTTCGGGGTCTCTCACAAGGCTGTGGGTTTCTCAGTGCTCTCCCTGTGTAACTGCACAGCAGTTCATTCTAACAAGGTGCAGGAGTCTACCTCAGTCAGAAATTGAAAAGAAAGAGTGACCAAGCACTGCTAGACATTGTCTTATGATACTGAAGTGCTCTGTCCACTAAATCATCAGATGTGATGCTTCAGTCTGGCATTAGAAGGCACTGCACTGCAGAAGGGTGGATGCCTTATTTCCAAAAAATGCCTTAAGCAGAGGTCCTGACTACTACATCTCCGTGGCACAAAAAGGAATTGTCTTTTGCTGTACTCAGTTTGTACTTGAACACACCTTGCCCTTTGTCATTAAAACTCTGAACAAAAAAACTAGTGGTTTTACATCTTTAATCCCTTGCCTGTTTTCTGTCAGGATAATTCATTTGAACAGCTTGCAGAAATGCCAGAACAGATTGGGATACTCTGCTTCCTGACTTCCCCCCTGGGCTTCAGCTGGGCACTTTATTCTCATTCCTTGCACACTGCACTGGAGCAGTGAGTAATGCAGCTACTCTGCACTATGCTGAGCACTTGGACAAGGCCATTAGTAGAATTTAAAGATTCTATTTCCATGTCCAGTAGAAAAAACTGAGATGGACCATGCACATATTCATTATCCTTCCTTGGGACAAAGCAATTGATGTGTCTTACTGAGCTGCTCGACTGAAATTGAAATGTAGAAATCCAGTTTAGATCAGTAATAGGAACTGATAGACTATCCACTAGGCTAAAGAGGAAAGGATGAGGGAAAGTGATTTACTAATATAATTCCATCCTGGCAGAAGTCCTTTATCTTCTGTAAATGTTCAACAAGGAAGGATGTTGATGATTCAGAAATGCTGTACTGCAACCTAATTCCCTGTAAACTTTCCTATGCAAATTATTGAGAGTCCCATGGCTTTTTTCCAACTATTCAGTTCCATTTTTGGCATTTAACAGATTTTTTTTCTCTTCTTGCTATGTGAATAATTAAGTTTAGTCACTGCAGCCTCCTGAAATACTTCTATGTGGAACAGGTAGAGATGCCAAGTTTTTCCACAGATGATCGGTAGTAGAAGATGGTAAGGATTTAATTAGAGATCAGATCCATTTCTTGAGTAGTGCTTGCATTTCAAATGTCAAACCTCATTAGTTCATTTATTGGGGGGAAGAAAAAAAAAAAACCCTCTAGATGTTTGAAGAGGTCAAGGATAGTCCCAAAGGACGGAGAAGTAATTGCCGTTCAGGAATGGTGTGCAAATGCTCTTCTGATTAAGTTGTTGTTTTGGGGGTTTCTTGCCAATTTTAATTGCAAGCTTATTGTGTCTGATTGAAAGGAATTAGTCCCCATGTTTTGGTTTCTTATAAATGAAGGGAAGATAATGAACCTCAGATGAATGTGTTAACTCAAGGGTGATTCTGTGCAAAAGGTACACTGTGGACTTCTGCTGCCCATTAAGTGCAACTGTGTGATAGCTGATGCCTTCAAGAATCAGTCTTGAGGAAATCAAGTCACCCATCCAGATGAGTAATAAAGATGTTATGGCTTTATAGAAACTATTGCTGAGATACCAACTGTTAAGATCAAATACTTTTTAAACCAAAGCAGATTAGACAACTTCAAAAGCTTTTCTCTTTCTTTCATGTTGTGAAGAGTTTCCTAGACTGTTTTACCACTCACTTCTCTCTTGAATAAACTTTGTTTTTCTGTGATTTGCCATTTTAGGTCAAGAAGCATGTGCGCAGTTTCCATTCTGAGAAGATTTACCAGTGTACAGAGTGTGACAAGGCTTTCTGCCGCCCCGACAAGCTGCGACTCCACATGCTGCGGCACTCAGACCGCAAAGACTTCCTATGCTCCACCTGTGGCAAGCAGTTCAAGGTGAGGTGGCTCTTGGCTGGATCATCACTAGGACAAAAAACACCATTCCTTACCCTCCTTCAAGGAGATAAGTTCATGTTCTCAAAGGTGAAAGAAAATAACACATGTAAACACACTAGACTTGCCTGTGAGTTGCATGCACTGCTTGGTGTTCTGTGTGAGCTATGACATCCATTTCTGAAGGACAAGGGGGAAGGTCAGCTCAGCATCTTATTTCAGGAAGATCTTATTCCTAATAATTTAATAGTAAAGGAACTTTCCATCTGCTCATTAAGAACTGGGACATCATACACCTCCATTGCCAGGTGTTTGGATTATATTGCTTATATCAGTTCAGTTAAGAAATTTCTTGCTGATGCCAGTGGCTTAATAATATTTCTGGCCAAGATGCCTGTGTCCGTGGCATCCATCTTGTCAGCACATGTCACCCAGATGACTTTCCAAATCCCCACTGGAACAGATGGAGCACACTGTGAGCCAGGTAAACTGTGATGGCAGCAGCCTGCTCCCTGTCACTGAGTTTGTGATGGGACACGGACGGACTGGATACTTCTGGGTGAAGGAACACATTTTTCTGAGAGGAAAAGCTGGAGAGAGATCCCTGAACAACTTGAACTGTGGCTCTTATGTATAACAGGTAGTAAAGCAGTTTCTGTGATGTTGCTGACATTTTTCTCCCCAATTGCTCCTTCCCAGAGGAAGGACAAGCTGCGAGAGCACATGCAGAGGATGCACAACCCAGAGAGGGAGGCCAAGAAGGCTGATCGGATCAGCCGCTCCAAAACTTTCAAGCCCCGGATCGCGTCCACTGACTATGAGAGCTTCATGTTCAAGTGCCGCCTCTGCATGATGGGCTTCCGTCGCAGGGGCATGTTGGTGAGTGCCTGGGTGCTCTTACAGCCTCTGTCCTCTATTCTGATGAATAGGTAAGGAATAAAGATTGGAACACAAGGATCACGAAAGCGTTTGGGCTGGAAGGGACCTTAAAGTTGTTCCACCCCCCTGGTCTAGTGGAAAGTGTCCCTGCAATGGGCAGGGACACTTTCCACTAGACCAGGTTGCTCCAAGCCCCATCCAGTCTGGTCTTATCCCGCCAGGATGCTGTGAAACAAATTTTGGCAAATTTTGTAGCTGAGTTGAGGTGATACATCTTTTTTTAAACCGGTGTGTCTGACCTCTTCAGCAAATTTTCACATTTCACTGCCTGTGCTGTATGTCTGGTTGTCAGTACCATATTTCAACACTAAGTAATGCTGACTGATGTGTACTGTATTTAACAGGGCATGAGATGAAAGTACGGCCTTGTTCAGCCTTACTGCCTCAGTTTTCCTGACCATCTTTCCTGTTTTTTGTTTCTCCCCCTTCTCAAGGGCTTTTCCTGGCCATGTCTTGTCACTGCCTCTGGGTAAAGGCTGTTCTGCAGCAACAGATTGTTTGCAAAGGTTTCATGGGGGTTGTTATCTGGGCAGAGGCCCTTCACACTACCTCAGTCTCAGATATCAGCTGCAATACAGTTCTGGCACACTATTCTACCCCTTCCTATCTAATTTTGGTTAGGGAAACTGGAAATGAGATCTAGCAAGACCACATTTACCTTCAGCAGTTAAATGTGAGTGCACAATAACCCTTGCAGCAGCAAATGCTTCCAGTGCTGCTGGCTTGCATAGTTCAGTTTTGGTTTGTCTGTTATCCATATCTGGGAGAAGCACCAGTTGTTTGGCTTCCACCTATAATATGTTCTTGTTCTCTGTTTCTTTCTCCTAAGGTAAATCATTTATCAAAGAGACATCCAGACATGAAAATAGAAGAGGTGCCAGAGCTCACATTGCCCATCATAAAACCCAACAGAGATTACTTCTGTCAATACTGCGATAAGGTGTGTGGGAAGTCACCTCTCAGAAGATAGCTCAGTCCCAGTCCTGGATGCAACCAATTTGTCTCTGCATAGAAATCTCTGGCAGGGTTTGTAGCTTTTCTGAGGTGCTTGCCAGTAACGTTCCTGCAGTACTGTCCAAAAAAAAAGGAACACAAAATGCACTTAGGCCAAGGCAGTGGAATGCTAATTGAAAACTGCAGTTTTCCCCTTCCTGCTATGTTTGGCATTGGAAAACTTGAATACCATGATCCAGCAGTCAGTCACTGACCCTTAGTCTTGTGTTAGCCTAGGACTAAGTATCCTGTCTGTGTATAATTCCTGGCCACTAAGTTCTTTTGGTTTCTGTATCACTTCTAAAAGTTAGTCTCTAACCCCTTTTATTGTAAGCTGCTTACTTACACAAGTCATGTGCCAGTAATTCCCAGTGTTCAGTGGAGCCTGAAGCTGCTTCTGCAGTGTCTTTGGGTTCTTGCTCTTATTCGCCTTTGCCTTTTATGCCTGGGGGCCCTTATTTACCAGGGAGTGCGTTTTGACTGTCCTTATCCTCAGTATGTCTTTCTGTGATGCCCCCTTCCTTTTGTTTGAGGGGAGAAAAAATAGTTTCAATTATTAGATAGTATTTGTTTGTTGATGTGTCTAAAAAGAACTAAAAGACACTGAACTAAAACAGTTTGGTGCTTCGTGTCAAGTAGAGACATCAACCCTCATGACAAATTAACATTGGGCATTTGATCTTCAAATATGTCAAAAAGGTTTTCCTCTTACCTCCTTGTCCTGCTTTGGTGTTTGATTGTGACATACAATATGTTCTCAAAAGGCTTCTCTGTGCTACACAAGGAGTCAGTTGCTTTTACAGGTTGATGAAACACTGGAAGGTGTACGTTCATGCCTTTTGTTGTAATTGTTTGGGGATTTAACTAAATGTATTCTCTAAAGCAACATGCAGACCTTCCAGATCAAGATAACTGGTAGCTGTTTCCTGTGCAGACACTGGGATTGCACCATTTGAATTCCAAATCTTTGCCCTGCAGGTGTACAAGAGTGCCAGCAAACGCAAAGCACACATCCTGAAAAACCATCCTGGTGCTGAGTTACCTCCAAGCATCCGGAAACTGCGTCCTGCAGGCCCAGGAGAGCCAGATCCCATGCTGAGCACCCACACCCAGCTGACAGGCACCATCGCCACCCCTCCTGTGTGCTGCCCTCACTGCTCCAAGCAATACAGCAGTAAGGTATGGGGGGTTCTGGCCGCAGACAGCCTCTCCCTGGAGATGCTCTTTTACCATTGCCTCTGTCACCTGCCCGTCCACAAGCAGAGCTCTCTTTTTCTCAGTCAGAGTGCTGGTTTTATGCTGTGTGCTGACAGTGCAGGCACAGCCTGGTTATTTTAGGGCCAAAAGATTCCCTGAACAGAGGGTTTGTGCTGAAAAGTTACCAGAGCATGATCATGAATGGAAGGGCTTGGAAACTGCTTCCTGATAGTTACTGGGGAGATGAGCAGGGAAACAAAACACAGAAAAGATGACCTTTGGAAAAAGTCTTAAAATACTTGGCTATGTTGGGGTAAAAAGCTGTTGAGGACAATACTTCAGTGTCAGCTCTAATCAGCAGCAGCTTTGTGATCCTTGTTTTCATTTTGTTGACCCGAGGATCTCATAGTGTAAATCTTGATGCTGCTTTACGGAGGGAAACCTAAAAGCTGCATTGGGCCAGGCTGTTGGATTTCATGTGGCCCTGATTAGAGTTACTGACCATCCTTCCAACACTCCCTTGCTTCTCTCTGCAGACGAAGATGGTGCAGCACATCCGCAAGAAGCACCCAGAGTTTGCTCAGCTCCCAAACACAATCCATGCGCCACTGGCGACGGCCGTCATCAGTTCCACGCCAGCTGTTCTCACCACTGACAGCACTACCGGAGAAACTGTTGTGGTAAGGGCTGGAGGCACACAAGGGCAGTGCAGGGAAACACACAGAACAGGAGCTCTCTGGTATTAGTAACCCTGGTTTATTTGGCAGACATCACTTTAAAGCCTGTGCTAGGACATTATTTGAGATCACTTCTGGTTTTGAGTCTGTGTGGTCTAGTTTTGCACTGCCAGGAGCTGTTCATTTCTTTCTGGAGCTTTAAGGATTTGTCTTTTTTACCCAAACCCATTCCCTTCTTTCATTCAGACCTACTGACTCCACATATTGTACTTAATGAGCTCAGGGGTACACATCTCATGGATTTTCACTGGGACTGTTCTCCTGAAGTGAGAGATGCAGTTCCTGGCATCAAAAGGACAAGTTTAACAGTGACTGGGGACTGGATCAAACTATGTTTGGGGAGTCAGATGTTTTTGTAATCCTTTGGACAGCGCAGCACTGAGCAATATGAATCTCCAGTGGCTGATCTCTCTACCATTAATACATCAGCTGCCACAGAAGTGAAAGCTGAGACTAGAAAATGTGTCGTTCAGTGTTCTGGGATACTGTGTAGTTTTAAAAGTCCTATTGATCACAGTTTAAAACTTCCTATCTAAAGACTAACTGGATAAAAGACTGTTTTGCTTGAAAATTGAGAAGTTCAATCAGGATGCTGTTGGCTTCATAAATCTGATTAAGTTATGTACTAAATGTCTTTACACATCAGAAATACAGTTGTCACTCTGACAGGGGAGGAAGAAAGGTGGAATGTGTCCATGAACCACTTTTTGACTTGGAAACCAAGTCAGCTCTTCACAAATACAGGACTTCTGTTGTTTAATAGAATACTGGTATGTTGCAAGATGAAAATAATTATTTTTATTGTGGTATGTTAAGTTAGCCCTTAATGGTCCTGACTAGGATTTAGACAGAAGAGAGCAATTCTAGTGGATGATCCCTGGTGATTACTTATGTCCCCAACCTCTGTACACATTAAGCTCTTGAAAATAAATGACCAGACCCACTGGAAGTGTGGATAAAAGAACTGCAGCCCTGAAGAAGTACATCAATATGTTGATGATCTGTATCTCTCTCTCTACCTACTCAGACAACGGATTTACTGACCCAAGCAATGACAGAGATATCCCAAACCCTCACCACAGACTACCGGACTCCCCAGGGAGATTACCAGCGCATCCAGTATATCCCTGTGTCTCAATCCACAACTGGCTTGCAGCAGCCTCAGCACATACTGCAGGTTGTTCAAGTGGCCCAGGTGAGTAACCTAGTGGGGATCTTGCTGTGCTTTTGTTCCCTTCCCTACCAAGCCTGTCTGTTCTTGGGGCTCTACGCAGAAGTGTGGTAAGGAGTAGTTACAAAAAGTGCTGCAGCTACTTTTTGCAGATAAATCAACTGATAAGGCATAGGGTTCCCTTCATAAGCACTTGTAACTGAGCATAAATAGTCCTATCAGCCTTGGTCAGCTTGCTGGAGACACATCGACACAGTCCTGACTGAGTTCTACCCATCTGGGCACCCTTGCTCAAGTCTGCTCTAGGAATGTTTTCCAGCAACTGGAAAAGTGGGTCAGTGGGTGACCCATTTTCTGCAGTTCAAGACTGATTTGTACTTCCTTGTCCTCAGTGAGTCAGAGCCAAAATTTGGGAGTATAGAGAGTGGTTGGTTGTTCCCTTCATAGCATCTGTTAGAATATTCATTCTCTTGATGCTTAACAGCCTCCTAAAAATGAAACCAGAGTGTAACTAGAGTAACTGGTCTGAGGAAAATACCTCAGGTAGCTGTAAGAAATCACTGTAGTCTTTAAATCTGTTATCTGGAGGAAGCTGAAACTGCCATGTGTTTATATTTTAATCTGAGATTCCGTGTTCTCTCTGGCCCCTCATAACAAATCAGGTTATGAATTTGATTAATAAAGGCCTAAACAATGGCCCCAGTTGATAGTGACCGTGGCTGTTGTAACGATACAAGAGCAAGAACACTGATTCCTGCAGGTAATATTAGGAAGATCTTAATTTTATAAATATCCAAGACTTGTAATTCAGTTACTGCAATTGATATCATTAGCAAGTGTTGCTGAAAAAAACCTTTAAAAACCTCTAAGCACTTGTCTTGATGCAGAGCTGTGTCAAACTACAGAATCGGATATGCAGATCTCGAGTATGTATACATTGTACAGAAAGATGCTTACAGAGTAGTTAACACTAATCCTGGCTTTTGTACCCTTTGGTTTAGTCCAGCCACTGCCACAAGCAGCTTGTATGACATTAGGCAAGTCCTTTCCATTGGTATCGCTGAGACGGTTCTATCTCTGTGCCATTACGTCTGTTAAATGTACCTTTATCTCCTGGGATGCAAAGAAACTCAACAAGGTTCAACAGGTGTGCTCCACTAAGGCTCCTACCTCATTATTCCAGACCTTGTGTCCCAGAAGAGGTTTACATGGCTGCTTTTGTAAAGAATTTAAGGTATAGACCTCTGCTTAATTTTTTTCCCCAGGCTACCTCACCTCACCAGTCCCAGCACTCCACAGTGGATGTCGGGCAGCTCCATGACCCCCAGACATACACCCAACATGCCATCCAGGTGCAGCACATCCAGGTCACGGAGCCATCACCAGCAGCTCAGTCATCATCACAGGTATTTCCCTCTTCTCTTCAGAAAATGCTTTCCCTACCAGCCTGCTCAGCTGGCATATTGCATGTACTGATGCAGGGGATAGTGTTTTCTTTGTCATTTAAAGGACCACATGTGAAAATGATTCTCACATTGAGATCATCAAGCAGTTGCCCAGATGTCTCAGGGTGTATGGGGGTGTTTTGTTGTGGGTTTTTTGGGTATTTGTTGTGTTGGTTTTTTGGTGTGGGGTTTTTTTCTCCCGACAAAAGAGAGAGAAATTATTGGAAACAGACACATTTGTTGCTTGAATGAAATTTGTCAGTTGGAAGATGTAAATGGAAACTGGCATTCCTGAAATATTTGAAGTGCAGCTCTTCCTGCTGTTGGGTAGAATTTAGCCTCTAATCTCAGGTCTCTGCTGTAGACTCACTTTGGCAAGCAACAATATCTCTATTTCAGTTTCCTGGTCTGTGCTTATTGAGTATAGAGTGAAGCAAGTTGGCGGAGAGAGAGGAGAGTTCTTGTGCTCAATATGCTCTGGAATCCGCACTGTGTTTTCCCTTAACGAGAAGGTTGTATTTGTGACAGCACAGAGCTGTGCAATCCTTACTACACCAAGAACACTTGCACCTTTTTTTTCTGTAGGTTGGGGGTCAGCCTTTGAGTCCCTCCTCGCAACAACCTCAGCAGGAACTCAGCCCCTCACAGATGCAGACAACTACATCAACACCAAACCAAGCCCTCCAGCAGCAGCAAGGCTCCTCAGTCCAGCACACATATCTCCCCAGCAACTGGAACTCATTTCGGAGCTACTGTAAGTGGCAGCAGTAGGTCAAACTACTTGTCTGGCAAGTGTATGTGACTAACACGTGCCCCATGTCTCCAGATACCAAATGGGACAGTACTTTCAGAGCTCATTCAGCTTTGTGGTTAATATTCATAGATATCAAGAAGATAAAGTTTCAGACAAATGCAAAGGGTTGTACCAGCTCTTCCACTGTCGTCTGTACTGATCCAGTACATGGTTTGTGCAGGCACATGGGGCTCCTTTACTCCAAGGAACTTGCATTCAGCAAGAATCCCTGTGTTGGACAGCTACTTGTTCAAATTTGGATGCATGCTTGAAAGAATTGTATGGAAAAGGAGCGTGACATGAAGATGATTTCTCAAGTCCATGCAGTTCTAGATGGTAATTCTGTGATGATTTGAGTGAGAACAGTATGTGTTTTCTCTGCATGAATTACCAAATGTCCAGCTGGTGTTAACTGGCATAATTTTGCTGAGGCCTGTAGGGTTCTACAAGGCCTTATATCACCTAAATTTCTATTCAACACCCACTATTTCAGACTTTAAATCTTATTGACATAAGACATGATCTTTGAAGGTTGTCTTTGAGTTTGACTGGAGGACTTGATTATCCAATTTGCATTTTTTTAGCATCAGAGATTCAGATGATGACCATCCCCCAAGGGCAGTATGTGATCACAGAGACTGCTGTGGGTACCCCGGTCACCACTGTCAACACAGGGCAAGTGAAAGCAGTTACTCAGGTAAGGAAAACAATCATCCAGAGTATTATCAGGCATAAAGCTCTTCAGCTTGAAGGTTTAAGGAATGCCAAAATCATGACTGGGACACAGAGTGGAGATACCTAAAGAGGCGCAGACTGCACAGTATAGTCTGCATGTAACCATTTACAAGGCTCATGCTGTTTGGCCCTTTTATGTATGACTCCTTCCAGTTTAAAGTCTTCACTTAATCACATTTGCAGGACGAAGTATTACTTAGTGGTACTGCTTAGTCTTAAAAATATTTATGATTAAGCAGTATGCATTAACCCAAATTTCAGAACAGCTTCTGGAAACATTTCAGTAGCTTTCTGTTATCTGTAAGATTAGAAAATAAGAAGAGCTACTGCTATTCCTTGTAAGCAATCCAGCATAAGGAGGCAGGCCATTAGGCTGTGTTGGTATTGGTCACTGGAAGTGCAACTTCTGCTAGAACATGTGGAATACAGGAAAAAACCTTTTGGAATAGTTGAATTAAAAATTCCTATTTTAATCTGTAGTGATGGTCTAATTAACCATTTGTAAATTAACCAAATGCCAAGTAAGTCCAATGTCCTTGAAATCAAAAGACAGGCATTATGTTGCTCTCAAATACATTTAAATGAAATAGAGCTTAGTCTAAAAGTTCCTTGTTTATACCAAAATGTCTGCCAGCAAACTACTAGAACAGAGAAGTTACAGAAGATACAGTGGTCATTAATTATTTTCTATTTTCACCATGCAGACTCACTACGTGATATCTGAAGGTCAGCCTGATCTGGAGGGCAAACAAAACTCTTCACTCTCCAGCGAGGTTCAGGTGGGCATTTCCCAGCCTGCAGCCCACTCGGATCCCTTGGAATCCCAGACGAGCAGCGAGCAGCAAACCACCCAGTACATCATCACGACCACCCCCAATGGGAGTGGCGGGAGCGAAGTGCACATCTCCAAACCCAGGACTTTCTCAGCAGAGCACGAGTGAGGGAGTCTCGTGGTCCCATTTGCTTGTCCTTGTCACCTCCCCGTCAGCTCAGATGTGGGGGTACCCTGGGGCTCTGTATGTTTTAATGTATATGCTCATTTACCTTCCACTAAAATCTTGGAGCTCTTGTTAATGCTTTAAGAGGGTTTAATTCCCACTGACCATGAAGAACCCTCAAAATCCTTCTGGGATGCTTTTTATGCAGCTTTTAAGAAAAAGGACAAAAGAAGTGAAACCTCTGCTTGCCTGGACTTTATTTTTGGCATGTCTGCTGACCCTTATTTTTCCCTTTTGGAAGTGTGTCCAGCAAACAATTTTATTTCAACTGTATGGGAAGAAGCTTGCCTAACTGAAGGCTTCCTGGCAGATTGTTGTATGTATATTTTTAACAGGAGCCGTTAAACAGGAGAACATCATGTAAATTGCCAGAATATGGCAGAACTGCTTCCTGTGGCTTCTAGCAGCCAAGGTGAAGGGGAATGTCCCTGCTCCATGTGAGCAGACTGCATGGAGAAAGGAGCAGCAGCAGCCAAGTGGTGGCTCCTGGTGTCCCTCTATGGGGATGGATTGAACAATGAAGCTGTGAAGATGTGCTGAAGCAGTCCATTAAATTATTATTTTTCCAGCCCTCCAGAACTGTTTACATGCTGTCTGCCCTGCCCCATTTTACCCAGCAGTTCCAGAAAGCAGAAGAAGCACAGTCTTAAACCCATGTTGTTTGGAACAAACTGATTGAAATCCTAGGAGCACCTAAGGGTAGTACAAAGCCACTGTTACCTCTTTTTCCCTCCAGTGTTTGCAGGGAAAATTGCTTTTTTTGCCTGTAAACAAAAAAAAAAAAAAAAAAAAGGCTCAGCTAAACCTTCACAGCAGCTTCTGCTGTGATCTAAGATAGTTGTGCCAGGAGAAAATGAGGATACAGAGCACTCCTCTGAAGGGACAGGGTCATTATCTCTGTGGCCACCTCAAAGTAAACATACTTCTCCTCTTCAAGACTGGATGGAGAGTTGGTTACTTTGATGTTTTTTTTTCCAAATAATGTTGTTAACAATGCACTATAATTCCTTTGGACAGTTCCATAAAACAACCAGCCCTGGACTCAGGAAACACACAAGAAACATGCTAGTGGACCACTATTTATGGGACACAGAAAGCCATCCATGAGGGTTGCCTGATGTGATGGACCTGGTCTACATACAGAATTCATGTTGCATTTAGGGACTAGGAGAAAGGGAAAGAGAAGGTTTTTATCTTCTAAGGCCGTGTAGTATGTTTTTCCTTATATAGATCTCCTTCACAGGTCATCTTGATTGGTTGTTTAAGGTATTCTGGTGGTTGCAAGAATATGACTAGAACTCCATTGACCCTGTACATCTGAATTTCCATTCACTGCTGGAAAACTCATCACAGAATGTCTGTGCATAACAGGATACATTTATTTATAAAACAAAAGCAAAGAAGGGTGTTGCGTCTTAGAGGCCCTTGAGACAGAAGAACTTGAGAGGTTTTTTTTATTTGTTTTCTCTTGTACTGCACTGAGTGTGAATGTGGCTCTCTTCCATAGGTCTTCCCGTGGATTCAGGTGCTGATTACCTATGTAAGCACTACACATTGCGGTATCAGGTTTTATGGAGTTAAAGCTCTTTGACATGAGAGAACTCCACACTCAGGCTGCACAAGAGCAAATCTGGTTCCTTGAGGGCAAAGCCTTGTAGCAAGTATTGCTTTGGTAATTAACATATCTGTTAACGTGGTGTTGAAATAGTATTGAGATAAATCAGTTGGCAAATACTGGCCAGTTCAGAACTGTTCTGAGGTAGCTTTGGAGTGAGTTGCCAAAATGTGGATTACTTTGTTCCTGGGATTTCTCTTCTTTTGCTGTACCACTGTACCAGGGCATTAATGAGCCAGGTAGAATTAACGTGAACCAGAGCTCCCATTTGGTCAAGTGCAGTGATGAGTGACTTTAAATTCTGTGGATTTGGCAGCCCAGCCAGTGTGGCAGCGTGGGCAAGCAACCACAATGCCCAGTAAGTAACTTGAATTCATGTTGCTGAGGACTTTGGAATTACAATGTTGGGCCTTGCAATGTTGGTGTGGGAAGAGAGTAGGGAGAATTTTGTCCTGGCTTTCTTCAGGCTGCTGCTGATTTAATAACAAGCCACAAATGCTACAAGTAGTAGGAAAATAGCAGACTTGGAAATGGGAGACTGGGAATACTGGGATACTGCCCTGCAGGAGTAATTTTAAAAGTCTTAAAAGTTTGACAATAGATGAACATCAAATATGTTCCCATTAATGAAGTTGCAGACATGGGGTTTAAAAACTATTTTGCTCTATTCACCTTTGTTAGAACGGTTCATGAATAAGGACAGTTGTACCAGTTATTTAAAACTGAAAACTATTTAAAACATAAAGCTATTTCAAAACAGCCTTTTTGAACTCAAATCTTCCTCATCAAAGTTCCTCTGCCCCACAGCAGCAGCACGCTTGGGCCATCGGCCTGACTCCAGGTGAAGTAATTCCAACTGTCCCAAGTTGAATGAATGCCTTGTGAAAGAAGCATGCCTGGAAATGGAAGTACCACAGATTTTCCTTCCAAAATAAGGAATTACAGTGATTGCATAGATGGCAAAGCTTGCATGGATTTTTGTCTCCATTTCTGCAGCACAGAAGGTATAGGATGTATTATTTTTAAACCAGAGCAACCCAAAGATCTCTCTAAGTCGTGTCCCATAGAAGTGTAAATCCAGAGTCCTCTCAGTTGCCTGCAAGGTCCGTGTTTTGTTTGGAGATGCTGTCCCTTGGAGGCGTTTTGGGTCAGATTCTGTATTTTCCTGAAGGTAAAAGAAAACAACCCCAGCCCGTGCACCCTGATCTTGCACCTCTTGGACTGCTTGGGCCCCATCTCTTATTTAACTGTGTATGTTTATTGTACATTTGGTGACTGTTGTTGTGTTCAGAGTCTTGTGCAACCTGGCAGGTGTAAAAAAAAAAAAACAAAAAAAACCCAAACAAACCTGAAAATAAAAAATCTTTTTCTCTTTTTTTTTTTTTTAATCACTTGCAATGACCAATCTGTTCATTGGGGTAAGGTGTTCAGTGGAGGGTGAATGAAGTGGGGTGTGGATAAATGGGATGTAACAGTTTAGAAGTTACAGGGAAAAATATATTTGCTACTCTCTGGATGGAACACAGAATTTCCAACCTCCCACAACGCGGTCCAAGGGAGGGTAAATGGAGGTTGGAGTGGAGTGGAGCCCCTGTGTCTCTGCTGAAACCCTTGCAGAGTAGGGAATTTTAAAAATTATTTTAAATTTAAAAGGTAGTACTTTTTAGCTGATCAGCTGCACAGCATCTGAAAACCGAGAGAGATAAAGGATGATGTCCGTTGAATCAGCAACTATGACAAAATCCCCCCAGGAGTGACTCATGTCGCCATCCCAGGATTGTGTCAGGTACTACCCTGAAATATCCACTCCCAAGGTATGACCATCACTCACTAAGATGTGTGACTCAAGGCACTCAAGCTCCACCTAAATGTAAATAGTATAAAAATGACTTAAAAACAGGGAGAAATTAGGGAAGAGTCCATCATAACTTCTGCAATGAATGTGTCTCTCGCTCATTGGGTAAGACCTGCACTCTCTGATTTATCGTGAGCCAGGTTTTGTCAGGGACTAGAGCTTGTCTGTCCAGTGCTTTGAACACATCTTTGCTGTCAGGTATTGTCACCAGCAATCCTGAACCGTAACCTGTCAAGATTTTATTAAAGGAGTGTTATTCTGTAAACTGTAAATATGGGTCCTTGGAGGGCGCTGGCAGTGGGTAAAGGCGTGGAGACCCAGGAGGAACCTCTGCTGTATGAAAATTAGCTGCATTAAACTTTAAAATATTCAGCCTTTCAACACTTAACAGTAATATTAGCACAACACCCCAATGACTAATCCACTGGACAGGACTGCAGTCAAGCCCTCTAGATCTACGACTGATCCGTGGCTTCAGCACCCATCCCACAAACACCACATTTTTAGGGGAACTTACAAATTCATCCTCTCGCAGGCCCCCGTGCGATCGCGGCCTGTCGCGACTCGGGGCCGCGCGCATGCGCGGTGGGGCGGGGCATTCGCGCAGGCGCGGTGGCGCCGCTGCCTTCCGCGTTCGGCCGGGCCGCTTGAGGGGTATGAAATAAACCTGTTTTCTCTATTTTCTTTGCTGTCCCACCCGGTTCTTAGCGGGGTTTTACTGCTATGTTCTCTATTTCGCGTGTTTCATGCGTTTCCTCGGAGCCCAGAGTGGCCCGGCTGTGCCGCGCCGGAAGGGATGGGTCTCCTGGCCCTGTCACAGGTTCAACCTGGGACAAACCCCACATTAGACCTGACCTTCGGTTCTGCACCTTAAAAATGCCTTTAGGATTTAAATGCAGTCTTTCCTGGTGTTTAGCAGTGTTAAAAACAGTTCCTGCAGGTGGGAAGCGAAGTGAGATCGGTCAGCTTCCCAGTCTACCTGTCTGGAAAGGCATTGCTCCATTGGCATGACCTGTGTTGTAACTGAAGAGTAAATGTTTCTATGTACGTGCTTTATATATGTGTGTATGTATGGGTTTTTTATATATACGTATGTGTGTGTATACGTGTGTATATACACATATATATGTATGTATGTGTATATATGTATAAAAATAACTTTGCTATGTATCTATATGTATATAGATATTACAGGCAAATTCCATAGATTCCATTTAAACAACCACCCATCAAAGGTGGCTCCTCTGTCACTCCTTACATCAGGATGGATGTATCTGGGTTTGGGATTTTTGTTTGGTGAGGGTTTTGCTGTCCTTGTCCAGGAGCAGGAGGGGTGGAGGATGGATTCCCTGGATCACATGCTCACAGACCCTTTGGAGCTGGAGAGCAATTGCACACGGATCATGGAGGACTGCATGCTGGGCACCACCAGGGTCAGTCTGCCCGAGGACCTCCTGGAGGATGTGAGTAGTGCTGAGACACTTCTCCTTATCATAACCTCTATATAAATGACATGTTTAACTCCCTTTTTGGGGCTTACAGAGCAAACTGAAAAGGGGAGGTGTTTCTGATTGCCTTAGAAAAGGTGTCAAGGTGGTCTTTGATTAATGTCAGGACAAAATCTTTTAAATCAATTCTGTTATATTCTTATTTTTTTAAAATTGCCCTTAAGAAGATTGTTACAAGCTTTGAATTTGTTTTCTTGTTAGTAGTATCAATGTCCTCACCTTTCCTTTTTATGTTCTGTTGTTTCCTGTGTTTTGTGAAACGCTGTCTCATGACTGGTGTTACTTAAAAAGCATCAAGGGCTAGAAGACTGTCAAGGACCTGGCTGCATTTTCTTCACTGTTGTTTCTTGCTTTCTTTAGCCTGAGATCTTCTTTGAGGTTGTCAGCTTGTCAACATGGCAGGAGGTCCTGACAGATGAACAGCAAGAGCACCTAAAAAAATTCCTGCCTCACTTCCCTGAGAACAACCGAGAGCACCAGAACAAGCTCATCTTGGCGCTGTTCACCGGGGAGAACTTTCAGTTTGGGAACCCGCTGCACATCGCACAGAAACTCTTCCGGGGTCAGTCAGCCTCGTGAGCTTCCCTGCGGGTTTGGGGCAAGTTCTCAGCTAGCAGCTGAAAACCCAGGTGTGTGTTATGTCTTTGTTACAGATGGACATTTCAATCCTGAGGTGGTGAAGTACCGGCAGCTCTGTTACAAGTCACAGTACAAGCGCTACCTGAGTGCCCAGCAGCAGTACTTCTACAGGCTGCTCAAGCAGATCCTCGCTTCCCGCAATGTGAGTGTGCTCTGGGATGAATAGCTTGTCTTTATAAATAAAGTGTCTTGGTGCAGTCACAGTTCTCTGAGGCTTTTTCTTTAATGAACTGAATGAGTAATGTTTCTGGTTTTTCCAGTGGCCGGGAGAGACCACCAGACCCGTTGTTGTATTTTCAGATTTCAGGTTGTGTAACTCTCATAGCTCTCACTTGGGTGTACTGGTTTTTTTTCATGTCCACCTTGTCCCCACTTCCTGCATTTGCCCCTCTACAACTGTTCTGTTAACAAGTCATTCTGCCTTTGTTGTTTACCATTCCTGAAACAAGTACAGTTCCTAACTACAGAAAGAGAATATGTGGATCCAAACCTCTGATTCTCATGCCTGCAAATCCCTGGTAAAGTCTTTCTCTACGTATACTTCTATGAGCAAATCGTTCCCAACTGAAATGTATTTGTTGCTCATTTATCCTTCATTACACTTAGACATTGAAACATACGGAAAGTAGGGATGAAGAAGTCATCCCACTGTCTTTATAAAATGCCCTGCAGTGTTATGGGAAATAGAGAATCCCAGAATAGTTTGTGTTGGAAGAAACCTTAAAGCTCATCTCATTCCAATCCCCTGACATGGGTAAGGACACCTTTCACTAGACCGGGTTGCTCCTGGCCTTGAACACTTCCAGGGATCGGGCATCCACAACTTCACTGGACAACAGTATGGAATACATAGGAAGTTATTTCCTCTGTAGCCATGAGAGGTAAAGTGTTTTTTTCAAAAGAGACAGTATTCCATGTCGTTGTTACATGTTCGCGTGGAAACTGCATCTCACACCAGTGATTTAAGTTCTTCTCCACAGTCCACATAAAATGACAGATATTATTATGTGCGCAGAAGAAGGTGCAGAAATTTCGCCTGGGGTTTTTCTCCTCTTTAAATGATGGTCTAAAATGCTAGGTTTAAAATCTTGTGTGTGGCAGATACTGATCCTTCCTAAGCTGTCTCTTGTACAGATCTGAGGTCCTGATGGCACCGCATGGTAACCTTCCTGAAAGTATCTGAGCTGGCCTTACCTGTCCTGGATTACAGCACTGTAGATGACATAGCTAATGTCACATGAATCTCTCCTTTCAGCACTTGCTGGAATTAGCCAGGAAAGGAGGCCCTGACGTGACCCTAAGGAGAAAGCATTTCCCACCATCATATGACTCGGAAGAGCGAGACAGACGGACACATCGGCGCTACTTGAAGATCCTGAGGGAGGTGAAAGAGGAGTGTGGAGACACTACCTTGTCTTCTGATGAAGAAGGTAATGCCCTGGGCTGAACTAAAGACTCCAGATGTGAATGGAAGAAGACATATTTTTGATGTGGGGACAGAACCTTTGATAAAAGATTGGGTTCTGGGTTCTACTTCCACTGGCTGGGATCTAATGAACACAGGATAATAGTTACACAGATTGGTGATGGGTTTTGCAGAAGTAAATTTATATCTCTGTTTTAGATCTAATCTCTTGGCCTCCAAGTTCTCCAGCACGTTGTTCAAGTCCACCAGTTCCCCTGAGAGTGATCCCCACACTGTCAACCTTGGACATGAAAACTGCAGGTGAGAACCAAATGAGGAGTCAGTTTGGATAGAGGGGGGAGAATTACCTTGAGACCCTGCAAGAAATTACCTTGAAAATCTGTTGTTCGATGGGAAATCTTGTAATGCTTCATTTTTGCAGTCTCCACAACAGTTGGCTCTTTTCCCAGTTTATTTAATTTTTCTTCTTGCAAAACCAAGAGTCACAGTTTCTGTAATACTTCTGATTTCTCTGTTGTGTTTTGCCTTTAGTGGTCAAAGCATTAGCATAGTCCAGTTCAAAATACTTGAGAATCCCTCCTAAAGTGACTGTAATCAAGTCTGCAAACCCTTCAAGCTGGTTCTGGCTTCTTTTCTCTTCCATGCTTTCATCAGCAGTGAAATCTGATGACCCAATGAAGCATTGAAATGAATGAATGAATAAATGAAATTCATAGATGGAGAAATTAGTTATTGAAATTTGGAGATTGCTGGAAGTGTAAATGGATAGAAAATGGCATTCCAAGAAGTGTGGAAGACAACAAGAGTGGAAAACTCTGTAAATAATTCTTTTCATTGCAGACAAGATAGAACTTGGGGAAAGCGATTTGAAGATGATGTTGAAGAAGCACCATGAGAAACGAAAACGTCAACCTGTAAGATGTCAAAAAGTCTTGGGGGGTGGGACCACATTTTATCTTTCATGTTTTTATCTCTGCCATAAAGATCAGCGTACTTCTGGGTGACAAAATGATTGCTATTTTTTGTGTGCACCCACCCATCAGCCCTTTATTGTAACCTGGGTTCAATTGTTAGTACATAGATGCAGCTCCTGGCCATTTTTATCTGGATAGAAGGATTTTGTAATTTTAGTTAACATGTTTTGGGGAGATGAAATTTTAGATTTCAGGGTTAGAAGACTTCCCAACTTTCATTGCAGTAAATAATTTAATAAGCTGATCCTGGTTGAGTTTGGTGCATTTTAGTATTTGGGTACTTCTTCACCTTGTTGCTGTCTTAACACTTTGTCCTTTCTCGATTTAATTTCTGTCCCATTGTCCTGTGTAGGATCACCCTGATCTAGTCACGACAGACCTGACCCTTGAGGACATCATCACTCGAGTGAATGCTGGCAGGAAAGGTTCCTTAGCAGGTCAGTGGATCCTTTGCCTTTTTCATTTCATATATGTTGGTTTAAAAACTAGAGGTTTTCTGTTGAGGGGAAAAATAAAGATTTATGACAGCAGCAGGAAGGTGGAATGATTGAGGTGTGAACGAGTGCACACAACCTACATTT
This sequence comes from Pachycephala philippinensis, assembly GCA_013397055.1. Lineage (NCBI taxonomy): Eukaryota > Metazoa > Chordata > Aves > Passeriformes > Pachycephala > Pachycephala philippinensis. Next base: position 50,766 of record VWZT01014872.1, read on the forward strand.
CTAGATATATACTTAAATAGATTATGACTCCTTACAGTAAGAAGCTGTCTAATTAGTCTGTTTTAACTTTTATCATACCTAAAGCCTTATTTGACCTCGCGGCCCTCAAGAAAAAGGTGAAGGAAAAGGAAGATAAGAAAAAAAAGAAGCTGAAGATTATTAAATCCGAGGTGGAAGATTTGGCTGACTCTCTTGGCAATGCAGATGGACTCCCATCAGTGTCTCAGGATCTCTCCCCCCTCCCTCTGTCAACTGTCAAAGAGGAGTAAGTGCTTCAGAGGGCCCTGAACAGCTTGCATGGATGGAAAAAGCAACATGTTTCGGCTCACATTTTTGTGGGACTGTTGCAGGCTGTGTTTTTGTGCAGTTTGGGATGTGTGAAATGTGTGGTATTCATCTTTGTATATGGAGGTGAATATTTACTCAGGGAAGTTACTCTGCTTGTGCTCTCTTTCATTTGAAGACCTCTTGAAGATATGAAGCCATGCCTTGAAATAAATGAAATATCATCCAGCTTCTTTTTCCTTCTTTTGGAGATACTGTTTCTGGAAGGACCTGCTACTCTCTCTGTGGTAAGGAACCACTCACTTAGCTAGGCATCTTCGCAGGAAGCAAAATTAAAGAATAGAGGAGCTTCTTACAGCTCTGTAATAGTGATTTTTCTTCAGACTTACTCTGCTGTAAATTATAATAAGATTTAGATTACATATTAAAGAAATTAAACCCTGTGGGAGTGCTAACCACATTCTGGTTTTAACATGTTTCCTGAGTTTAGTCAGTTGAATCCGTAAGTCCTTCCATACCCATAGATCATGGTTAGATACATTTTATATATTAAGGGCAGAGATGGGGAATTGTTTTCCCCTTCTTTGGTGCTGTTGTCTGAAATACCATATTGTGGTTACTTGAAAAAGTCAGGTGATGATTTTACATACATAAAAACATCTTTGTCTCCTGCATATGTTTAGCTGGTTTGTTTTCTGTGAAGACACTCATAGTTTGAAGTGTGAGATCATTAATAAAATAATTCTTTTTCCTCTTCAGCTTGAAGATAAAGTTCTCGATTGGCAATCTTCTCATGCCAGTGCACTAAATAACTGGTTCTCCTTTGCCCCTAACTGGTCTGAATTGGTTTTACCTGCCTTGCAGTATTTGGCAGGTGACAGCAGAGGTAAGAAGAGATGTTAAAAATACTAATGGTGCTTGTTCCTCTGCTCTAGTCAGTGCTGGTTTATATTATACTCAAACCAACTTTTCATTCATCACCACAATAAATCCTTGTATTGCTGGCAGTGTTTCTGTGATAAGCTGTTTGGCTGACCTGTCTTGGTTGTGGTCGACTTGTTTTGCATGTGGATAGTAGATAAGACCCAGCATGATTCCCAAGTATGTGAAAATGTCTGTGAAATTGCCTCTAGACAGACAGTTTCTCATGTTCAGATCGTGGCTTTGGGCAGGGTGTCTGAAGCAGGAAGGGATTAGTCTTTTCCCCCACAGTGTGAAGTCATTGCAGTTGTCTGTGGAGATAATAAAAAATAAACTAGATGATGCCCTGAGCAATCGGCTGAAACATGAGGTTGGCCCAGCTTGGACCTTGAGCTTGGGCCAGCTGAGTTTCAGCCATTCCTTTCAAAGTAAATTATTCTGTGATTCTGAGTTGCTTAGTGGGAAGTTTTAAAGGCAGAGACAGAGTAGACTGTGGTGGCCATGCAGCATATTGTCCATAATGCTGGTGAGTACTGTAAATCCCAAGTTCTCTTCCCACGAGCCCATGAATATTCACTGTACAATCACAGTCCCTGGGGCCTCATATTTCTTTTTCCTCTTCAGCTTGAAGATAAAGTTCTCAACTGGCAATTTTCTCATCCCAGTGCACTAAATAAATGGTCTGAACATGGTGAACAGCAGGAACAGGCTCTCAGCTGACAGCCTGTTGTTGTTGGAAGGCTCATTATCCTGTTCTGTTCTTTCCTTGTGCTTGCCCTTATGCTCTGAGATGTTCACCTTCCCTTTGGACAAGGATAAATTTAGAGATGCACTTACATAATCATTTAAAATACTCTATCTGTCACTGTGAGTCTTTAACTTGACAGTTTGCATTACCACAGTAGGCTTTTGAGGTTGGACAATTGTATAATGTCCCTGACATGCACATTTGTCATTGTAGATGCTCCTTCCAGCTTCTCACCTTTTGTTGAATTCAAGGAAAAAACTCAGCAGTGGAAATTGCTTGGTGAGTACCTTGTGTTCTTCTGTGACATGTATTATAGTAAAGGTTTGTTCTTTTCTCCAGGACTTTACTTTTCATCTTGCTGCAGCCTGGAGAGAAACACAAACAGAGCTGTTAATTCCATGGTTAGGCATTTTCTTTTCTTTTCGCTGAGCTAATATGTGTTCTGAATTCGAGGTGTTCACAAGACATCAGTATCAGCAGCAGACAGCATAAATGAGCAAAGGCACTGGGCTGTATTTCTTTCTGTTGCTGACTTAACCATGTTTGTCAGCCTTCAAATTTGTCTGAACACCTTCATATTTTCCCTTCTGTAGAGCATACCTTCTGATGATTCAGAGTAATTAGTGATTATTACAATTGCAAATTAATTAAGCTTCTCTGTGGAGCAAACTGATACTATTCTCATTTTTAAAAGTGGGAACCAAAGAGCAGATTGATGATCAATGTGCTCAGGCTCATACTGACTGAATTACAGATGTTTTGTGTTTATGTTCATTCCTTTAGTTACTACACAGAATTTTTCATTCTTAACTATGGTGATTCTAGTGATCATATTTACAGGCTTAAACTGGCAGAGATTTGGAGTCAGGAAGCTTTTCCTCTGATCCCTTTCACAGCTTTTTGTGGAGGTTATGTAGGCATGTGTTTCTGCTCGTGGATTCAGTAACTGGGATTACTTTGGAGAGTGGGAACAGGGGACTATGTCCCAAACAGCATCTTGCCTTCTGTGCTAGGAGTTGAAGCACCCTTCTTTGTACTAGCACAGGGGAATCACAGGGATTTAGTATTTCCTAAGCCTGGAGGTGTTCAAATATTGCACTTTGAACATCTCTGACTGGTGATGTATCGAGGAGGGAACAGAACAGGAGAGGACTGGGAATTATGAGCAGCTGGCTTCCTAACAATTAAAAGACTTCTATCTTTACATTTTCCTGATTTCTTACTAGGTAGTTACCAAGATCATGAGAAGGAATTGGCAGCACTGTTTCATCTCTGGTTGGAGACTAAAGACCAGACTTTTTTCAAAGTGAGTCAGACAAAAATCACCTTCTAGGAGCACAAAACCTGACTGTATTCTACCCAGTGCTGACATTTCTCTCTGTCTCAATAGGAGAATGAAGATAGCTCGGATGCCATGCCACTGCCCAGAGTGTAAGTGTGTAACACTGCTTGAAAGCCTTTGTAGTGCTACTGAAGCTGTGAGGTTTGGGCCTTGTGCCTCTGGATCTTAAAATAAAACAATTTTACATCACAGGGCAGGAGAATATTTGATAGTCTGATTTTATAAATTTAGTAACTGGTCGTCATAAAGTTGACTGATTTTATCCAAGTTTGCATATATTACCAGAGAAAAGCTGCAATCTAACTTAGGTTCTGATAATGAGATTATTTACAGTCCTTGCTTGCCTTTAGGTAGTGCACAGAGCATATTTTAAGATCACTGCAGGGCTTGCTTTTGTTACCTTAAATGCTTTCAGAATTTGTTTAGAAGAATTTGTCGAAGGATGAGGGGATTAATCCTTTGGGACTGTTGTGGGCTTGCTTTGCTCAGAACTGATGGTGCCCTTTGTTTCAGAAGGACTGACTATGTAGTCCGGCCTAGCACTGGAGAGGAGAAACGGGTGTTTCAAGAGCAGGTAAGAAGACAATTTTAAAGGCACATGCTGAAACAGTTGGCCACTAAACCAGGACAATTTGTGTGGGGTGGCAGTTTTATACTCTACACAAATGTAGGTAATGTGAAGAATTAATATGTTGCTTCTGCCTTGAAGTCAGTATCTTGGCCTTGCATAAAACTGGGTAATGACATAGCCTAGCTGCTTGTTTCAAAACCATCAGTATTTCCATGTTGCATACAGGTAAAACCTTATAAAATGAAGGCCTTGTTGCCTTTGTAAAATTATGGCTCAGGCCTGTTCCTTCGGCTAGAGAAGGACTGTGGGAAAGAGGCATAGCTGAGTTAGAGTTAGAAAAACATGCTGCGTGATTATCGTGTGTTCAGTTAGTGATTGGTTAAATCAAGTCTGTTGTGCCTTAAAACTATGTAAACTCTTAAGAGACTGTATAAAAAGAGGCTACGTGGTATTAAAGGGAAGCACTGGCATTTGCCCTCGCCTGAAGTTGTCAGCGTATATATGTGTCGTGACCTGCCTCAACGGCGACATTTCCAGTGGGTAAAATTAATTCGGTAAAAATTAATTGAATAAAATTAACAAAATAGATGGTGTCAGTTGGTTGTGCCAACCCCACTGTCTCCTTTGCCATCCCCCACCACTGGAGGATGACTTGTCTCTTTATTTTTTGGGCATGTATGTGTGCAAGCAGAAAATAAGCGTCAGTAAGTGCACCCATTCACGTAGTTTGTCTGTAGTAGATGCAAGTGGGAATTAGAGGGGAAAACACATGATGGGGATTCTTCTCCCTTCTCTCCGTGTGCTGTCTGCAGGATATATAAGTTGAATTTTGGAAATCTCTCTTTAGCCAGATAAAGGGAGGAAGGGGAAGGGGACAGAAGGTGTATCTCTGTCGCATTTCTGGCACCTCTCTAGTCTGTGCAGCTGCTTGACAGTGGATGTATTGCACCTGCACACCTTGCTTAGGTGGAACGTTATATTTTGCATGAAGTAGTTTGTGATTTTCTTGATCCAAAATAAGTTTATACACCAGTATATTCTCTTTAGAGAATGAAAACAACTTACCTTGTACTATAACATAAGGCTTTGCTGTTCCCTGGTAAAGTCAGTACTCTTGTGTCCACCTCCAGGAGCGTTACCGTTACAGCCAGCCCCACAAAGCCTTCACCTTCCGCATGCACGGCTTCGAGTCGGTTGTTGGTCCTGTGAAGGGGGTGTTTGACAAGGAAACCTCCTTAAACAAAGCCCGGGAACATTCTCTCCTGCGCTCAGACAGACCAGCATATGTCACCATTTTGTCCCTTGGTAAGCGCATGGCCAAAAAAACCTTTTTAAAGAAGGAAAACATTCCTCTGACCCCTCAAACAATGACTTTAGGAATCTACATTGGGGATGAATGCTGTTCCCCAAGTTCATCACTCTTAGCACAAAGTTGGCACAGTTGATGTACTTTAAAATGATCCTTTATAACCTCTCCTCATATTTTTGGGGATTTTAGGGGCTAGATTTTAGTGAGGAAGTAGGCACTATGAGAGCAAGGGTAATAGAGCAGTCCCAAAATGTATCTGCTGGAATACCTGAGTACAGCTGCTCAGTTACAGCTGGAAGTTTAAGCTCTGGTTTTGTGTTTCAGTTCGTGATGCTGCTGCTCGCCTTCCTAATGGAGAGGGAACTCGAGCTGAAATCTGTGAGCTGCTCAAAGATTCCCAGTTCCTAGCTCCAGATGTCACCAGTGCTCAGGTACGTTGGATGTCATGTCTGGCCTCAGATTCTCATAAAAATACACTGCACAGACCCAGGCAGTATTCAGTGGCAAAGGCCCAATAGTTTTTATGCTGCTGTGATGAGCAAAAGGGAGTGGTGTACTACTATGGTGAGCTGCTGGAAGCCAGCACCAACTTTGGATGATGAGAAATCAACTAGAAAAGCCACAGATGTAACACTGTCATAGAGCTGCTCACATTTTAGATTGAGAAACAGTCAATTTTCAGAGCTTTGGTGGAAGCTCCATTTAATCCAAGGTGGCAAACAGCATCCTGTGCTGCAACATCTGCTCTCAGTCAGTTCTCACTCAGATGGAGATTGCTCGCAGCTTACTCAGGTTTTATACCAAACAGGATCACTTTTATATTCATCAATTTTGGCTAGTCCAGCAAGGGATATCTTGTAATCTGTGAATTCTGAACTTCAGGTTAACACTGTTGTTAGTGGTGCTCTGGACCGATTGCATTATGAGAAAGATCCCTGTGTGAAATACGATATTGGGCGGAAGTTGTGGATATACCTGCACCGGGACAGGAGCGAGGAAGAGTTTGGTAAGCCTGGGTTGGTGGTATCTTAAGAATTAAAAATATTTATAAAGATGGATAATGAACATTAATTTGTCAGTCTAGCTTTTTTTCTAGTCAGTTTGCTCATTTTAGTGCTTCAGCACTTAAACCCAGTCTTAGAGAGCAGTGTGTCACTTTGAAGCATTTGTTTGAAAAATACCATCCCACATGCAAGAACTGCAGATGTATGTTCTTATGTGTCTTATTTTCAGCCTTTTTGGCTAATTTTACTAGATGTTTTTCTTTGCACTGTTACATGACTGTGTGTATTTAATTCCTTGTCTGAAGAAGAATCTGCAGTTCTTACTTAGCCTCTTCCTTAAATCAGTTTGCTTGTGTTCAGGAGCTCTAACCATTAACTTGTCCTTGCAGAACGGATCCATCACGCTCAAGCTGCTGCAGCGAAGGCCAAGAAAGCTCTTCAGAAGCCAAAGCCTCCAGCTAAAATGGTAAATTTCTTTGCTCAGGGTTGCACAGCTGCTTTCGGGATTGAGGAGGAGATTAGTCTTAATTTAATCCATAAATTCTGCATCCATGGCAGGTGATGAAAATTACCACGTTTGAGTTAGCAATTCATGATGTATATGAATGTCAGTGCACAAAACGAAGAGGGAGAGAGGGAACTTTTCCTCCACCAAGCTTCCACTGCTGTCCTCTCAGCAGAAAGATCGATGGAATTCATTTGTGCTCCCTGTCAAAGGGATAGTCTTTCAGATCTAGTTTTGAGGTTAATTTGTAACAGAGTGTGTGGAATATGTCTGTTCTCCCCCTTGCTGTGCCGAAGCCGCCAGGGTTTGATATTAAATATGTTTGAAGTACTTGGCTGTTGGCACATTAACCAAGGTGGAAATCTGCATGTTCTGAATGTTTGTCACAACTGAGGTGCACTTTCCCCTGAGAGCAGGAGCAGCCAAACTCACCAATTCATCCATGGCTGCAGCTGGGGAAAGGCAGACAGTCAGTCATGTTTGATTTCAGGATTTAGCACTGGGGCCTCATTCACCACCATACAGAACTCAGGTTAAAGTTCTCAGCCTACTGCAGGGTGCAGCAATCAACCCCAGTTTTTGTGACACTGGATGTGGTTTCTTTGTAGAAGTCAAGTAGCAAGGAGGGTGCTGTGAAAGCCCTCCCCACCAGCACAACAGAGCCTAGTCAGCTGAGCCTCAGTGACTCCAGCATGCCACCAACTCCTGTGACTCCTGTGACACCAACTGCACCCGCATTGCCAGCAACACCCATCTCACCCCCACCAGTGTCTGCAGTCAGCAAGAGTGTATCTGGTGCTGGGTCAGAGCCAGCAAAACCGAGCCAGAGGTACTGCTTCTGTTCCCTTATGTCACTTGGGAATGCTGCTGGCTGTTTTTCAGTAATTTGTATAATTCACTAATGAGGGAGTTGGGGTTATTTAGCTCAGGGGTGACCTTATCACTCTCTACAACTCCCTGAAATGAGGTTGGAGGCTGGTGGGAGTTGGACTCTTCACTCAGGAAACAGCAACAGGACAAAAGGGCATAGTCTCAAACTGTGCCAAGGGAGGTTCAGGTTGGGCCTTTCAGAGAAATTTCTTAACAGAAAGTGTGATTAGACATTGAAAGAGATTGCCCAGGGAGGTGGTGGGGTCCCCATCCATGGAGGTGTCCAAGGAACAACTGGGCATGGCACTCAGTGCTCTGGGCTGGGTGACAAGGTGGGGATCGGTCACAGGTTGGACTTGATCTCAGAATTCTTTTCCAATCTCAGTGATTCTGTGATTGTGTGAATTTCCTACATCTTTGCTGACCTACTGGCTCTGTCTTTTCCGTAGTGTTCTCCTGGTGTCCTCCCCCACCATGCCCCAGCTCGGAACATTGCTGTCCCCAGCTCAGAGCTCACAGGCGCAGTCGGGGCCAGCGCCCACCCCACGTGTGGTCAGTCACAGTGGCTCCTCGGGCCTGCCACAGGTCCGCGTGGTCACTGCCCAGTCCAGCCTCCCAGCCATGTCCCAGCAAGCCCCAGTAGTCACCCAGCACCAGCAGCAGCAGCAGCAGCAGCAGCAGCAGCCCACAACAGTGCCTCAAATCCGTGTTCCAGCTACAGCCACACAAACCAAAGTGCTCCCTCAGGTGAGTTGCATAGCTCTGACATCTGATCTGACTTGTGGTGTTTTGTTGTGATGCACAGGCATTCTGTGTTCATTTGGAGCATGCACAAACTGCAGGCAAGAGCACAGAAACAGTTTTACATACGCAATACTGTTCAGTGCTCTGTTTTTCATCATTAAAATATGCATTACATAAAAAGTCCATAGAACTTAGAATCACAGAATCATTAAGCTTGGAAAAGACCGTCAAGATCAAGTCCAGCCATGACCACAGCAGCACCAGCATGTTCACTACCTAACCATATCCTCAAGTGCATCATCCGCACATTTTTTTGAACACTTTCAGGGATAGTGACTCCACCACTGCCCTGGGCAGTCTGTCCAATGCTTTACAACCCTTTCTGTGAAAAAAATTTTCCTAATATCCAGGTTGACCTCCCTGGTGCAACTTGAGGCCAATTCCTTTTGTCTTGTCTGGAAGAAGAGACTGACACCCACCTCACTGCAATTCCAAGCAGCTGGAATCCTTGCAAGGGAATTCTTGTGAACTCCTCTGAACTTGCAAGCTGAGGCACAATACAAAGAAGAATCACTAGACTGTTCCTACTATGGTAGTCTGCTCATAGTCTTCCTCCTCTCTTCTGTAGGCTGTGATGACTCTGCCTGTAAAAGCTCAAAGTAGCCCTGTGCAGGTGCCAAGAGCAGGAAGCTCCATGGCCAGCCAGGCAAGTATCACTGTGACAGGGCTGCCTGCAGTGCCCAGCCCTGCTGTGAAGCCAGTGACCAGCTCTCCAGGCAGTTCTGCTGCCAGCACCTCCTCCACCACTGTCATTCAGAACGTGGCTGGCCAGAACATCATCAAGCAGGTGAGAGGGAGGGAGAGACAAGGAATTGGGCTCGGCGACCTGGTTGTTTCCTGTTTGTTGTGCAGATATGAACACTTGTGAGCTGTAATGCTTTGTGAGTTGATGGACTGTGCAGATTGAAGCCATGCTGGTTTTGTGTGTTTGAGCCCTGTTTTCATGTACAGGTGAAAGATGTGTTGGTGCAGGTTCTTTAGTGAGTGATCTCTCCTTCATTTTGTTTGGAAAAGAAACCAGCCCCCCAGTATTTCCTGTTTCAGATGGGATTGGGAATGCCATCTGATGCACAACCATAACCATTTTCAGTAGTGTACTGAGTGCTAGTCTCATTCCACTTGCATTCTAGTGGGAGCGAACATCATCCTGTTGGGAAGTTCTGCTTTGAGTGTGCCTTGGACCTTGTCCTGGTTTGACAGAACCATTTCTCTGATCTCTCCCAGGTGGCTATTACAGGACAACTTGGCGTGAAGACCCAGGCTGGAAGTGGCATCCCGCTCACACCGACCAATTTTCGGATCCAAGGGAAGGACGTGTTGCGCCTGCCTCCGTCCTCCATCACCACAGACGCAAAGGGACAGACGGTGCTGCGCATCACCCCAGACATGATGGCCACCCTGGCCAAGTCTCAAGTCACTACTGTCAAACTGACTCAGGACCTCTTCACAGCAGCTGCAGGAAGCAGCGCTGGTGGGAAAGGCATCTCCGCAACTTTGCACGTGACGTCCAACCCTGTCCAGACTGCTGAGTCTCCAGCCAAGACCAGCACAGCCTCTCCTGCCTCTTCCAGCCCAGCTGGAGGCACCGTGGTTAAAGTGACTCCTGACTTAAAGACCGCAGAGCCGACAAGCTCCGCTTTCCGCCTGATGCCTGCCCTGGGCATGACCATGGCAGATCAGAAGAGCAAAGCCATAACCACGGTGGCATCCACGGAGGCCAAGCCAGCCACCACAATCAGAATTGTGCAGGGGCTGGGGGTGATACCCCCCAAAGCTGGGCAAACCATCACTGTAGCCACTCACGCTAAGCAGGTGCCGTCATCCTCGGCGGTGAGCGTTGCTGGCACAGCCCACACCTCTTTACCCACCGTGAGTGCCACAGTGTCCAAAGCAGTTGCTGTGGCCTCGGGAGCTGCGGGGACCCCCATAACCATCGGCACAGGAGCCACAGCTGTGCGGCAGGTGCCTGTCAGCACCACAGTGGTATCTACGTCCCAGGCAGTGAGTAATGCTGAGCTCTCACTGGGGGTGAGGAAGGAAGGGGGATGCACTTATGCTTTATGGCTGAAAACTACTCTTTGCATCCACAGAGACTCAAATTAATACGGCAGAATCATACAATGATTTAGGCTGTGAAGGACATTAAAGCTCATTCAGTCCCATCTTCCACTAAATCAGGTTGCTCCAAGCCTCATCCAGCCTGGCCTTGAACACTTCCAGGGATGGGGCAGCCACAACTTATATTCTGGGTATGGGTCTGCAACTCGTTTCATGGTGTTCAAATTGCAGCTAAAGGCCCCTAAAAAGTCAGATACTTGCCTTACCTCCTCTCACAAGTGAATGAAATAAACTTTACATATCTGAAGTCCTGCCTCATGAGGCTCTGTGTCTTGCCCCACACCTTGGGAATAATTTCCCTTGGAATGGTGTCATAGAAAATTCAGAACTAGAACTGCTTGTTACTTGTATTAACTTTTTTACTGATTTTCCCCTTTAATGCTATTTTAATGCCCAAATCTGAAGGCACCATAAACTGTATTGTGGTTACATAAGCTAACTGACACTATGATAGTTTCCTAAGGATAAAAGTCATGGATCCTGTGGTGCAAAGATGATGTGGATTTTCAGGGTTTAGGTAGCTGTGTAGTGAATGAGAGGGAGGTGAATTTTAAGGAGCCTGAACTGGAGCACAGATTTCATCAGCAAAGTTGCTGCTGATTTCTGCTCCCAGGATTCCCACAAAGCAGCCAGTGTTGTTGTGCAGTTTCTCTTCTGAGCTCCCCACGGCTCCTCACATGTTCTTCCTGTTCCCCAGGGCAAACTTCCAGCACGGATCACGGTGCCCCTGTCAGTGATCAGCCAGCCAGTGAAGGGCAAGAGCGTGGTCACTGCCCCCATCATCAAGGGCAACCTCGGTGCCAAGTGAGTGCCTTGCATCTTGTAGTTTAGCTTTAGAAATTGGCTGAGGAAGGTCTGTGTTCAGTGGGTTCCTGGAGAGCAAGCAAGCGGAGGCTGGAATAGGATTACAGTCTGTTAACAGGTCCATCAGCTGCAAGAAACTGAGTGGATATGGTGTCTGCAATGAGATTGTAATTTTTATTTATTTCTTTTGAGACACAGGTTCTAGGAGATACACCGAAGAAAAAACATTCTGTGCCTTGAAACCAGATGTTCAATTAGTTCTATGTGTTTGAGCAAGAATTATCACACTAAAAAATACCTGTAATCTGAAGCCATCTCTCCATTCAAGAGAAGTTAACCGCCTTAGTGAGAATTCCTCTGGCATTGAGATACTGAAGTCTTTTTGTTTATTCTTCCATAAATTCTGATAGTGTCTCCCTTAGTTAATATTTCAAGTGCTCAGCTGTTTTCTGCATTAAGAAGTGTTCAGTTCTGATCAGGCTAACCCAGTGATGTGCACAGTCCAGAGTAAAGAGGTGTGATTTGTGTGCTAAATTAATTCTCTATCAGTTATAAATAATGACATGAATTTCTCGCTAGTGTATTTGCCAGTTTTATGGGAGAAAAACCCCACTACTTAAAATGGTTAGTACATGTGGTAGGACTGTAATCTACTAGCAATTGAAGAATGGCTTGCAGTTGGAAAGATTGATCCTGCTGTGCTGTTTACTAACCTTTCAACAATTATTTTTCCTTAGCATCAGTGGATTAGGCAGAAATATCATCCTGACTACAATGCCAGCGGGGACTAAACTGATCACTGGGAACAAGCCCGTGAGTTTTCTGACTGCACAGCAACTACAACAGCTGCAGCAGCAAGGCCAAGCCACACAGGTAAGAGCACCTAGAATGATCATTCTATTTGCTTTTTTATGACTTAACATCTCCATGAGGACTTTACACTGGATACATGAGGCTGCAGAAAAGGAACAGGCACACAGCTTGGTTGCAGTGTCAGCATTAAGCACATGGAATCCATCATCACCTTTACCTTCTCTCCATCCAAATAAAGTTTTTAAATGTTTTTGAAGCACTGCCATTATAATGAATGTAAAACCAAAAGTCCTGTCAGGATTTTTCTATACACTCAGCAGTCTTTGTTGTGCTTTGTACTTTGGCTTCTGTGGGTCACTTTTTCTTGAAGAAATCACGTAACTGCTTTGCATCTCCATCTTTCTGTCTGGAAACTTAGTGTTGTGTAATTCCAAATAATTAATCTGCATTGAAGCTGATAGCAACAAGTCTGTAGAAGTGAGGTATCCAGTGGATCCAAGTCCTTCTTCTGAAAGTGTGTAAAAGCAGCTGATATAGAGGTTTTTATTCAAACTAGTTTTCAGGCCTTCCTCTCTAATCTGGAAATCTCCTGTCACCATCCCGCATGGGCAGTGGATGGAATGATCTTCTTGTGACAGATTCTGTTCTGGGAGTGTTTTTGGTGCTTGGTCTTGTTCCTATAACTGAGTTTTTGTTGGCAGCAGAAGCAGGTACTTTACCAGAGCACAATGCAGGTGCAGTCATTTTGTCACCAGGTTGTTCTTGAGACAAGTTTTTTCTTTCCATTTCACACAGGTGCGAATTCAAACAGTTCCAGCCTCCCATCTCCAGCAGGGAACAGTCTCTGGCTCTACTAAAGCAGTGTCCACTGTGGTTGTGACAACAGCTCCATCTCCAAAACAGACCCAGGATCAGCTGTGAACACTGGTTTGAACATGGATCACTTTCTAAGAACTTCCCTGAGCCTGTTGTCATCCTCCAGCCAACCAACCACCTGAGGCTGCCTAACCCCAGCCAGGGCTTAGTATTGGACTGGGTTCTGCCCTTGCTTCTCCAGGTTCAGCACTGTGATGTCTGGGTAGAAATTCCACAGGAAAAAAACATGCTGTACCTGCAAAACAAAATGTTTCAATCCAGATGTGTAAATCCAGGTTCTGTGGAATTGATAATTTAAGAAATGTCTTCCTGTTCTTTGTTCTCTTTCCATCCAAAGGACTTCTGGTAAATACAGTTTCTGTGCATTTTGGGTCGTAGACAAAGCAGTTATCCTGGATCTTCATTAAGCAGGGGAAGTTGCTTGGAAGGAGTTATTCAGTGGTTTTTCAATGTCATGGAGAAGGTGTCTCCTTTTACTGGAGTCTGGCTGTCACTATTGTTATCTAGTGACTCAGGTGTCCTTGGCACCAGAGTTATTGTAAGTCACATCCATGTCAGGTTGCTGTCAAAGACAGAGTGCAAGTCAAGGTGTTTTTTTGCTGTAACAGAGTTAGTGACCATGTGGGAGAGGGAGAGGAGATGCAGAAAGTAATTTTGTGAACAAATCTGTCAGCAAATGGGACTGTAGTGGAAATGAAAAAGTTGGTGTTCACCAGAAAGATCCTCTTTTAGTTTTGCTCAACAAATAAACCTTTTTATCTGTGGAAACAAACTGTACCTTGGTTTAAAAGGTCAGAGTATGTTTTCAAATACACTCAAACTGTTGTCTCTTGGGTTCTGAAGAAATACTTTAACCCGTGACCCTGGCCGTTAGTTTTGTTTTTACTTTTGCAATTTTATCTGTCTATGTGAATATTTTTGAATTTTGCACATACTGGAGATGAATCTGTGACTGTTCAGACATGACGTTGAAGCTGAATGAGATCAAAAGATATGTTGGACCAGGAGAAGAATAAAAGTGTAGAAAGCCTTACAGATCTCTGCCATCTCCTTTCAGTTCTCTAGAGTGTGTTTTGTATACAATCATTGTCCAGCTTGCCAAGGGCTAATAGCCTGTCCATCTTCTTGGTACGATGGTTCTTTTTAACCTGGTCTTTTTTTGTAGGCATTTTTTTAAAGATATAGTTTGCTCCAAGTCATATATTATAGAATATAATACATTTAAAGAACCCAGTTGTACAGTTCAGGACTGTTGTGGTTGGAGTTCTGTGTGTTACTCTTTTGCTGGGCTTCAGACTGGGGTTGTGGATCATTCTGTACTGTATCTAAGCCACTTCAGAGCAGCTTGGAAGGAAAACAGGTATTTCAATAAGAAAAGAAGTGGCTGGATGTAAATACTGAGTTAGCAGGACACATCAGTTCAGCATTTGAAAGCAAGTGCTTGAATTATGGTTTGTATGCTTCAGGAACAATTTGGAGTGATAAAGGTTTTCTGTCCTGCTTTGTCGTGTTTTGTACATGTTTTGTACATTTATCAATCAGGAGTCAGCAGAAAGGTTGTGGTTTGGGAGGGAGGTGAGGACATTCCGAAGTCCTTTTAGTTGTGAACTTAAAAGAAGAAATTAAGGAGGCAACAAGCAACTTCCTGCTATTGTTATGAGAAAGAGCCTCTAAATTCAAAACCTAATCAAGATAATCCTGCTATGTTCTGTTCATAATTAATAAATTAATAATTAACCTACAATCAAGTGCTGAAAGATGGTTACATTGTGAAGCTCTTTGAATTTCTGTCAATCCTTGTGAATTTCTTGCTGGACACAGGAGGCTTTGGCAGTATTGAGCTTAACAAAACAAGAAACCTGCATCTAATCCCAGAAGTTTACTGTGTCTCAGGTGATTGGTGCTGATTTCAAGAGTCTTGCTGTTGATCACCATCTTGCTTTTGAGCAACCTTTGCATCCTGGCTGCTTTTCTTAGGTCCCTTCTCTTTTACTTTGAAGTCTGATTTTTGGGGAAAAGAGCATCAGGCACTGGATGGGCTTCTGATTTTGAATGGCCACATGCTGGCTTGGGTAGGATGTGTTTACTCCCAGCTTTCAAGAACAAAGTACAGCCTGTTATGGTTCAGCTGCCTCCTGTCTGATGAGCTGCTCCACTCTGGTTGAAAAATAACCCCTAAGCTACTGCGAGTCAGGGGCCTTTGTTTTTAATAAGTAGCTTCTAACTTCTACACATGAGGCAGAAGGGCAGAGAGGGGCTCCAGTGGTTTTGTGGGGTGTGCTGAGACTGGGGGAGGGTATCTATAAACTAGACTGTGTTCCAGGTGGTGTATGCTCCCACATCCTCTCACTCTGCAGCCTGAAAGCTGTTCTGGGATGAGTCCTGCAGTAAGAGCTGCAAGGGCAGCATGCAGGGGAAGAGGGCCTAGAGAAAGTATTCATACTGACATTACCCATTTTCCACTGGTCCTGCCTGAAACTAAAGGTGCACTCAGCCTGATGAATTTTTGCCATTACTTTTTTTAATTAAAAAATTACATACAGCCTGTTTTTGTCACAGTGAGATGCTCACTAGTTATCAAAGAGCCTTGTTTATCTCCTAAAAACTGTGTATTAGGAGTTTATTTCCACCAGGAGAATATTGTGTAAAACCTGCTTACGAAAACTGAGCATGCTACACAAACAGCCACAGGCCATTTAAAACCAATCTAACCTTTATTTTAACAACTGCATTGTTTTATTTAAATCATGGGGGAAATCTGTATTTATATACCTCAGTAGGATGTGCTCATAATCCAGTGAACTCACCTTGAGTTTACCTCAGGTGTTCCTTTCAAAAGTATCATTAATTGGACATGTTTTAACAGTTGATCTTCATTTTCCAAATACCTTTGAAAACAGTATTGCATTGTTTTTAGTAAATGCAAAAACCCTGTTACTTGTTTGTCCCATGGCAAACCTGAACCACGTCACAATAGACCCGATTCTTGTGCCTGCCAGAAGTTGGGTACGTGGTGCCTGAGCTCAGGACCCTTCTGGTTGGGTGCTGTTCATCCTGTAGGATGGCAGTCTGGAATTTAGACTTTGCCCCACAGCCTAAACACTAAACACAGCAGTTTGTTGCAGAGCTGTGGGGAAGGGAGAATGTGCTGCTGGGTCCATGCTGGAAACTGGCTCTGATAGAAAAATGGTTTAATTCTGTAGTTACCCCCTTTGCAACTGACTCATCTCAATCTGAGATTTATTGGATCCTAGTTATGTGGATAGAACAGATGTGTGTAGATCCAGAGGTGGTAGGCTGGAATAATTTCTTAACTTGCACTTTGAATTTCTCAATAGATAAATCTGAATTTCTCACCCCAGGACTGCATTTGCAGCTGCTGATCCCTCCAGAGGACAATTCATTTGACCTCCCTCCTGTTCCTGTAGGGTGAGTCACCCTCTGGATAGAGCCATTTGGTCTTGTGGACTATTAAAGGAATTCTGCATGAGTAGTGCAAATTTGGGCTATTAATGATTTAATTTAGGGATGACGCAGGTTATGTCAAGTGACCCATTCAATGTGGATTAGTTCATTTGGGCCTGGATTAATCTTGTACACGGCATCCTGCATTGAGGCCTGAAAACTGAAACTCAGTCAGAGGTCTGTATTTTAAGAACCAATTTGTTTGTTTATGTCTAGAAGTGTTCACCAAACCAATTTGGTAAGCCTTGCACCCATATCTCTTAACGTTATTTTTTCTCACTGTCCTCCAGTTTGCAACACCTGGAGCAAAATAAGTCACCAAGATCCTTGAAGCAGAAACGTGCTGGTCCTTCAGAGCCCCAAGACCAAGTGGTTTCACAATGACACTTAGAGAAGGTGCCAACCAAATCCCAGAGGAGCATCAATAAGTGGCTGTGCTGACCCACAGCAAGGCCATCATGGGCTGGAAAATAGAAGAGCAAACCTGCTGGAGGTCATGGTGTTCTCCCTGCGTGCTGATACTGCTTGATGAGTTAACAGGGACCTGCAAAGGTGCTGGCATTGTTTGGAACTTGGTAAGTGGCTTTAACGTTATTTGTCATTATGAAGCAATTTATGGCAACAATGGAAAATTTTTCAGTTCGTGCTTGGGGAAGCAATGGCTGCTTGGTATTTACAAGACATGCATACAGAAATATACTTCTATATATAGAAAAATATACTTGATTACTCAAAAAAAAAAAAAAAGAAATTTGCACTGAGGACTTTTAAACTGCTTAAGCAAAGTGCTTGTAAGTCAGCCTGTGGTGAGAATTGTTCTTGTGTACTCAGTTATACAGTGAAATTATGGGTATGAGACAGTCACAAGCCCTCGAGTCACTGCAGCTTTATGAATTATTGACCTCCCTTTGCACAGCTTTGTTTGTGTAAGGAAGTAAGTTCTGCTTCACGGCTGGGATGTCCTGAGTACCTTTATGACAATCAGTAACTTGGTAAGCTGAGCTTTTGCTTCTGTCAGTGTTCCTGTACTGAGAGTGACTTCCAGCTTAGGATGGCCCCTGAAATGGCTGTAAAAGGGTTTTAAAGCTGGTGCTGGTGCAAAGGCTGTTATCTGTCCTGTCACTTTTATCATTGCAAAGTCATACGCAGCCTCTGTACTTTACCAAAAATCCTAAAATTATCTGGGCTGTTGTTCCAGCCTGTGCTAGGACAGCTGGGAGGAGGTAAGGTGTTTATGTGTAAAGCTGAGTATTTCCCAAAAAGCGCTAAGTACTTCCTTGGCAGAAAATTAGCACCCTATTCCTTTGAAGGGCAGCAGGAAAGTTTAGTCTTTGCTTTCAGACAGTTGTGACCAGAAGAACCCCAGTCAGAGGGATGAGTCCTTTGTAATTATAATTACAAAGCTGAGTTAGGCTGGTTGATAGGATTTATTGTATTCTTATTTTTCAACTTTTATTGTGGAGGTGAGTCAAAGAGATGTGGGGAGGGTGAAAGGGCACAGTTTTCTGCTCAGTTAGCAAACCCAGACAGTCCTTCCAGTGGACACTGACTGTGTCCATGCACCTGGATTTTAACAGTTTTGTCAAGAATTACACAGTTTGCATTAGGACTGGGTGTAATCCCTGCTTATGTTTTTCCTGCTTTTTTATGCTCTAAATCAAGTATCATAGAGAACAACAAATGGGTGGGAACAGTGGTCCCAGTTCATAGATTCTCCAAGGGAAGTGCTCTCTTCTCTCAGGAGTTGAGATGGGTTGCAAGGTGAAGCAGGTTTCCCAACATCTCCCTGCCATCTGGTGGAAGGAATCCGAGGGCTGTCCTTCAGCCCTTGGGAATCAGCAACAAATATTTGAACTTCAGAGAATTGCTCAGTTCACCAATTTTTCACGGAGTGAGAGAGATGTAATTTGGATGTTATGAAAACTCAAAAGAGACCTTAATGCTAGAATAGATGGTGGGAGAGGAGGGGAGTTTCCAGACAAATATTATACCCAGAGCTGCTGCTGTTGGGGTGGAAGATGGACTAGAGATGGTCTGCAAGCATGATCTAGCCAGCAGGGAGTTCTAGTACCATCCAGGAGAGCATGGATTGATTCTCACCTCTGCCAGACTGAGATCTGGGGGGGGAGTTCACACCCTGTTTTCCTGCTTTAGGTGGGCACATCAACAGCATGTGCAGTGTCACCATACCCTGGGACAGCTGGAACATCAGGCAGTTCGTTGTCTGAAAGACAGCAGGAGCTGGACCATGAAACAGCAAAAACCCTCCCCTATCTACCACATTCCTGGTCCTGTGCACCAACAAAGTGAGGGAAACAAGGGGAATTAGTAAAAAGTCCAAGCTGCAGGCTTTGACTTTGGTTGTACACACTGACACAAAGTCTGAACCTCTGGAAAATACAGAGGCAAGGCAGGTGAGCTGGGGCAGCTCTGCCTGTTTGTAATAAACCAAAAAGAAATGGGGACTTCCAGCGCATTGTCTGCATCTCTCTGCCCTAAGCTATGTCAAGGCCTCAGTTTACACATTCGCAGCTTGTTAGAAGACAGACCTTACCTGACTTGGAGCCTTGGGCGTGCCAGTGGTTTCAAAACACACGGTGCCAGAAACCAGGCGGTCAGGCCTGTCCACTCTTGCATTTACAATTTGGCTGGCAAACACTACTGCTGCTGCTGATTCAGAGCTCACAAAAGAGGTTCTCTGCTTTCACGAGCCACTGAAGAGCTCAAGGAGACCTGGCTGTCCTTATAGTCCTGGCAGCAAGCTTACATCCTAGTGTTTCCTAGTGCTTTGTATTCCTTTGGGAGCCCGGTGACTGCCTGGTGGCTGGCACCAGAAGCAGAGGCACGGGAAATGACCCCGCCTGGATTTTGGAATCGAATCTCAGAGCTGTCTGGGGTGTGTTGGAGGGCTGAGGTGCTAATTGTGCATTGTCACATCCTTTGCCTGCTCTCATGCCCATGTCATTCCTGGGATGGAGCAGGGCACTAGAGCCCATGGTTCTGGCCAGCTTTCATTATCTCAGGAGTGCAAAGCTACTTTTGATCTCTGCCAAAATCATGTTTTGGGAGCAGGGCTCTCATTCCTGAGCTCGTGAGACAAGCATTTGAGATCAAAGGAGAAGTTCCCATCCAAATGACACAGTAATCCTTGAACAGCTTTGGGAAGGGGAGTGCCACCTCCCTGTTCTGCCCCGAAGCAGCATGTGGCCAATTGAGGGCAACTCACTACACTTTTACAGCTCCCATTCTCCACGGTCTGTAATTATTTCCTTGCATTGCAGATGGAGAGGCTGGATCAGCCCAAGATGACTGTGCCCATCCCCAGCGGTACCAGCCTTTGCTCTGGGGGCTGCCTGTTCAGCTGGAAAGCACAGCACTGCTGGATGACGTTTTCCTCTCCTCCCACTGAATCAGCCTTTTATTTACTCTTTGGAATGCAAAGTAACAGGACACCCTGTGAGTTTTATCTCTCTCCCAATCATTTGTAATGCTTTGGAAGTTGCCGGACCGGATTGAGCGTTTGAGATGGGGTGGTTTCGGGGTTGCCTGGCAGGAATCTGGGTGGGAGGGCACTGTCGGTGAAATTTGAATTTGGGAGTCGCGCTGAGAGCAAAATCCTTGAGCCACACTACGGGAAGGAACAGCCTTTGTCCCTAACTGAATCCGGCCCGTCGCTGGTGTGGATGGATGGTGCTCCTTTGCTAGAATTCCTGGGAACTGCCTCCAACAGAAGACCTTTCCCCGCAGGCAGCCGGCCTTCATTCCTTATGTAAGCAGTTCTTCCCTTCTTTCGCGTGCATGGCATTCCCAGGGCTGGGAGCTGATGCGGAAGGATCCCGCCTGCCCAGACAGTGTTTGCTGCTCCTGCAGCTGATCTTTGTCTGGGGTTCGAGCTCAGGGCAATTTAGCTCTTGCAAGTCGCACAGATTCTGACCAAGCCGGACTTGGTTCTCAGACTTCAGGGCTCTCCTTCCTCCCAAACCTCGGCTCTGCTCTCAGGATGCTGTTGAGGCTACACTGAGACAACGCGAGGAGGAGGACGTGACAGCTTTTATTGGATAAACTGGTCCCAGCGGGAACAAGCAAGAGGCTTTGCGGCTGACTGGTGCCATTGCATGTGGGTGAGTGCCTTGAACTTTATGCTTTACTGCGTTTTCACAGAGCGTCGGCTGGGCTCAGCACCCTTCAGTTAGACTGGAGTGGCACATGGAAGTCTCTCACCAAAAAAAGCACGTGGCAGACAGGTTGGGAATTGTTATTGGATGTTTTGGGGCTGTGCAGCGCCCAGGATGGGACCGCGGTGACTCGGTAATGGCTGCAGCACAGACACGAAGGAAATCCCTGGGCTCCAGCAACAGGGAAACGGGAATGCTGGTATTGAGGCCTCAAACCAACTGCCTCCCAGCTGTATAGTATTTACATTTAGCACGTGTATTGCTTGCTGGTTTTCCCCACGGTGATTGTGTCCCCTTGTTCAAAGAGAGCTCGTGAATTAGTTTGTAAAATGTCAGTGGCTTGAATGACAGGAAACAGTGAGCATTCACAGCTCTGTGTCGAATCAAGGGCTGTGGATCTTTGCCTTTTGCCCTCATAAGCCATATCCCTGAGCGCGGGTGTTTGCCTGGCACCAGCCTGGAGGAGATCAGTGGATGCGCTAAACAGGAAAAATGTGTAGAATGCAGGAGCAGTGGTTCAGCTGGGATCAGCTGCTTTGTACCCAAAATACGCTGTTTCACGGGGGTGTTAAGACAGGCTGCAGCCAGGCAGGTAAGGGAGTGGCTGTAAAAACAGCGCTGGGCAGGGCTGGGCATCAGCGGGAGGGCTGAGAGCTCCTGACATCAGCAGCCTGGTTAACACGGCACCTTTTCACGGGAAGTGCCTTAAATCCAGGGGTGCTTCCTGCTGTGCCGTGTTCCGCGATGGGTGGAATTCTGGCAGCTGCTGAGGGGGCAGGGAAGGTGGTGGCTGACGTGTTTCTACAAGAATACAGAAGTTATATTGTGTTTTTCACAACAGCAGGATCAGAGACCTCACCCCATCTCCATTTTTTCCCCAAAAAAACTCCTGCAAAAAGCCTGCAAAACTTCTGCGCCGCAGGAGACAATTTAGAGCAAGAGAAAACAAAGGAGACTCAGCAAGAGATTTCCTGCCTGTGATCAGCAACTCGGGTTGCACCAGAACCAGAGTTCTGGGAAATTTTAAGTGCTCAGATATTGAAAAAATTCTGTTTCAGGGCTGGATGCAATTGCTGTAAAAAGGTTTGGATCAGCAGTGGGTGGCCAGTTCAACTTTTGATGGGCATATCACATGTTCATATGGACTGTCACATGTAAGATGGAGAAAGGAAGAACCTTTCCATGAAAAATTTAGTTTGATCCAGCTATTTTAATTCTGACTTGCTCTTGAATGTGAGAAACCTAAATATGGGAGTGTGTGTGTCTGAATCATCTTTTCAGGAAGGGGTTAATGGTGAAGTAAGACTGAATGCAGCTCTCAAGTGTTACAAATTCTTTCAAACCTGCATTAGAGTGTTCTCAGAACCCCAGTCCCTCCTTTCGCTCTCTGTTTAATATTAAATCACACAGTTCCCAGGGGCTGTTGCTCTGTGAGCATCCCCCGAGTGCCACATTTGGGTGCACGTGCAGTTTCTGCAGCACTGCTGTGTTGTTCACTTTGCATCCGGTCTCTGTTAGCCAAGAGAAAGCTCATTCCTACAGTGCTGTAGCCTGGCTGAGGGCAGGTTTCAGGCCAGGAAAAGGGAATATTTTGCTTCTGAGTGTACCAAATGTTTTTGGGAGCATGAGGCTTGTCCCTGGGGTAAACTATCTGTGCATGCTCAGAGTGCCCTCTTTGCAGCGGGGTTTCATAGCATGACAATGTTGTCACCCGAGGAGGGATGAGACCATGGATACACAAAGCTTTTCCTTAGGAACTGTGCATCTCTGCATGCCAGTCAGCCCTCCTACCGACTGCAAGGCGGCTTCTCTTGGTAAAAGACAGATTTTTCTGGTTTCATTTCCTAAAGCAAACCTTGTGGCTGAAGGGTCTCTTGGATGATGCAGAGCTCATGCGGGGCTTTTGGGCACAGCTTTTCGGGCACGGTGTTTTCCTTTATTTCTGTGGAGCAGGAGAGGCGGGAGCCGCAGCTGGACACGGGAGCGGCACAGCACCCGCGGGGTGTTTCCGGCTGCCCGCACCTGCCAGGAGCACAGGAAGGAGGAGCCGGGCACGGTGCCCAGGCCGGAGCCACCGCGCCATGGCGGCCTGAGCCGCGGTCCTGCCCTGGCCATGGAGCACAGACCCCCGGCCAACGGGGCCAGCGTGCGGTACAGCGCCCAGCTGCAGGTGAGAGCACACCTGGGCCCGGGGAGCTCCCACAACTCCTGCCAGCCTTTTGCCGGGCTGCCTCGTCCTCTGCTTGCTCTGGTTCCTTCGAGCCTGGCAGGTTCCAGGCAGCTCTGGATCCTGCAGGAAGGGGGACGGTTCCAGCGCACCCGTGGGTAAGGTCAAGAGAACCTGTTTGGGGGACGTTTCTGAGCTCAGCAGAGAAGAAAAAAAAACAAACAAACAACAGCAGCTTTGGGGAAGTAGAAATCTCCACCTGTCTGTACCGGCTTTGGATCCCCTCGGTGTCGGTGCTGCCGTTGCTCCGGGGGTTTTCGTTTCAGCTTAAGCCGAGGGCACTGGGGTTGTGAGTAAAGGTAAACTCCGTGCAGGTGAGCTGTGTACAGAGCCTGGCTCTGGGCTATTTAGCAACAGATCCAACTGAACCTGTTCAAGTGTTGAAAGGGCCAATTTTAACCGAGGGCTGTGGGGCTTCATTAATTAACCGCTGCATTATCAGTGTGCTCTGAGACCTCAGCGAGCTTCTTGTGTAGATCTTCCTGGCTGAGGGTTGGGCAGGGATGGCTGAGTTTGGGTTGTACCTCCAGAGCCTGTTCTGTGCCACAGAGCTGTTCCAAACACAGGGGTTTCGGTTAAAGCAGGACAGCAGCATTTCCCACCCCACCTGCAGGCTGTGTGGTGTCTGTCTTCGAGGCCTGGCTTTAGTAGTTATTATTTGGCAGCAACAAAGGAGCTGATGGTTCTGGCACTGATCCAAAAGCTGGCCTGCAGCGAGAAAAGTTTCCCTTGCCTCCAGCCCCTCTGTCCGCTGTATGTGCCAGGGCTGGGAGTGGGAAGGAGATGCTCTCACTGAAGCAGTTCAGCTCAAGCTGCTTGTTCCTGGCCAGGTTGGGATGACACTTGTGTGAAATGATCTTCCCTGCCTGGCTTGTTCTCCTGGCAGAAGGTAGCTTTGTCTTTGATTTGTCTTTACGCAGGACTGAGGGCTCGAGCGGGTCCCTCCCCTGGTTCTGAATCAGTTTTCCCCGTGTCAGTTTAAGAGGGGCTGATCTGATCCAGAACAGCTTCCCTGAAGACAGTACCTGCCCTCCTGGCAGGAAATAGCCCAAGGAGTTTGTCCCCTGTGGACTGTTGTTGGACTTGGCCCCTTATAAACATGACAGTGGAGGAAATGAGTGGTTTTGCAATGTCTTGTGTCTCCTCCTGTACCCACAAAGGAGCTGCGGCAGTTCTTGGACTGACGAGAAGGTGCTGCTCTTCCTTGGAAAGGTGCAGAGTGTTTCCCTGGGGTAGTGGCTGGCAGGTGAGCTGCTGCTCAGGCCTGTTTGGCTGCTGATGGTGCCAAAAGCAAACAGGGATAAGGAAGACACAATGAGAAAAGGGCTGAGGCCAGACCTTTGCTCAGCAAACGAAAGATCGTTCTGTAAAACCCTTGAGGGAGCAGCGAGAGTGTTTTGAGCGCCTGGCTGCGGGGAAGGTATCGGAGCAAAGGTTCTCCCCTTGCGGGGGGTAGAATGTATCATTTCCATCCAAATGCCACTGGGACAGACTGGGAAATAATGCCTTGCGATATCTGGGCCATGGGCTGGGACAGGGAGGGAGCAGCCAACAGGGATGGGTTTGGCAGACAGAGACTTTCCTGGTTGGAGGTGCTGGTGTTTTCCTTGCTGTTGGCTTCAAACATTGGAGACTCGTGGTCCAGATCCACCTCAGAACTGTAGGAATGAGTGAAATGTCACAAGGATTGTAGAGGTCAAGGTCTGGAGCTCAGCTGCTTTGGTTAAGCTGCTGGAGACAGTTTTATTTTCCAGACAGTTCTGTCTGTACCAGGAAGGACATACGAGTGATTTAAATGAGCTGTTTGCATCTGTGGCATGTTTCTCTACTGGTCTTGGGACATCAGTGTGTTGTAAGGAGGAATTTCATGGCTCATAGCTACACAGATCAGGGCTGTAGGGTACCTTTATTCCCATCTTCTCCCGAAGAGTTGCTAAGACTTAAGTGTAAAATCCTCTGCTACCACAGACACACAGAAGCGTCGTGCCTTTTTCTGAGCTGCTGTGATGCAGGATAGAGCTGCACTGATCAGCCTGGATGGGGCAGCAAGCCAAGCCTGTGCTATCTCTGCAAACATTAACATGAGTTTCTTCTGTAATAAACCTAAAGGAATTTGGTTTCTTATATGACTCAGCATGGTCACAAGACAATCAAATACTGTAGAGGGTTAAGCTCAAACTTGGTGTGTGAAATAGATGGTGTGACCTGTATCTTTCACTATTGCACCTGCCCTCTGTGCCTGGAAGATACATAGTCTGGAGGACTCTGTCCTTGAGCTCTTGCTCCATATTCCCTTTTTAGTTTTGATGTCATCATTTTATAGCTTCATTGCCCTTAATACAGAGCAGAAGACAAAAAGTAGTGCGCTGGCAAAGTTTCTTCAGTTCTTTGCTGCCCACGGTGGGGCAACACAGCATGAATATGCCTTACGTAAGCTTCGCTCCCATGCATGCTGTTTCCATGTATTTCTTACCAAGCGTAAGAAGAGAAGTGAGGAGATTATTCTTATCAGATCTTTTTCCAGAGGAGTTGTTGGGGTTTGCAGCAAGAGTTGGTGCAGGATTTGATTTAAGGGTGGTGTAGCTGTAGTTGAGCTACTTGGGTGAAGCAAGTTGCACATGCTGTTCACATTTGTTTTACTTTCTTTGGTGGGAAACAGGCTGTTTCCCCTCATGCCAGCACCACAAAGCTGGTGTTGGCTTTCAATGTAATCCAGGAATTTTGGATTTGAAGAATATTACTTTTCTGGCTCTTTTTGGCACACAAGCCCACCCTGTTGGTCTCCTGAGCTCTGAGCTGGCTTGCTGGCCATGTCCTGAGCTGCTGGATGAGTCAATAGGTTTCATTCCTCTCGTTTCTCATGCGGTATTTGTTTTAGTTTTTATTGAACACCACCCGAGGCAGGTGTGGCTGGAAAAGGGGAGGTGGGAATTGCCTCTTGGATACACAGGCTGGGATCTGTAAGGTGTAATTACCCTCAAGAGTCTCTAACCATGCAGTCTGACGACTCTGCTTCATCTCAGGCCTCCTCCAGCCTGGAATTTTATGGGTTCCTTTTCTTGGTCATGTACATTGGTATCAGACAGTGGCGTTTTTTTGCTGTGAGATTTGATTTGGTTGCACACCTGCTCTTACCTTGTACAATCCGGGCAGCTTTGGCCCTTAGCAGTCCTGTGGCAGACCAGCAGAGTCTGGAGTTGGGAAAGTCAAGGGAAGTAGGTGAATCTCGTGTCTGGTGCTGGACAAACAAATTACTTGGTGGTCATAAGGGACAGGTGAAACTAATGGCCAGGAGCCCAGTTCTTCTGTGGGTCAGGGTCCTGTGAACAGATGCAGACATCGAGGGAGAGATGGAGCTGCTGTTTTGGAGGAGAGGGGAACAGTGAGGGGTTTGGTGCCTGGGACACATCACCATCTTGGTGGGACCGCCAAACAAGGCAGAAACCAGTCTCTATGGGGGTGCTGATCCCAGAGGGCCCCCTGCTTTGCACACATCATGCTGGAGAGCCATACTCCATGGTATATCCCAGCCTTTCCATGATCCCACACTGCAGGAGGATCTCTCTGCTTTCCCCTAAGATCTCCAGTGCAGAGCTGGTTCCCACCACCCCCATGTGCCAGCTGCATTTCCTGCTGACAGAATTAGTCACTTCTGCATCTGGTTTGTCCAGTTGGACAGAGCACAGTCGCTGTCTAAAAATACATTGTGTGGCTTACAGAGGAGGAATGGGAGGTCTGCTCTTCCCAGGACGGAGTTCAGACTCTGCACGGAGGAGCAGGAGCCCTCCAAGCACTCTATAAATCCATCTGTGTGCACTTATTTTCCAAGTTTCCTCGTGGAGTTGGTACTCCAGGGGAAACTGAGGCATGGGAGAACTGGGGGAGTGCCTGTCTGAACCTTTCCCTGGATTGGTTTTGCTGCCAAAGCTGATGCTGTGACCAGATCCCTCGGACCCTGCGTGGGGAGCTTGGCCGTACCAGCAAGGACTGAGTGAGGAGGAGCAGCAGGAGGAAGTAACTGCTCCAGTGACTAAGTCAGAGAGAATATCAAGGGAGGTTTTCTGTTAATAATGTTTATTGGAGCAGTTTCCTCGAGAAGAAACAGTCAGACCTTGAGTCACTTTGGGCTAGAGATGGTTTCTGGAGGAGCCACGGACAAGGTGAGAGTAGGACATGTTCATCTCTGCTCTAGTTTACAGCTGCCACTGTTCAGAGCACACAAGGGAAATGTGCAGCAGCCATCAACTAAAGGAGATTAACATGGCAGTTGTCTTTTTCTTGATATAACTGTGATCTTTGAGCCTGTCGCGCATGTGATTTTGTCTGGTTTCCGTCTAGCTCAGAGGATGGTGACAGGGTATTTTTCCTCCCAAGTGTTGGGAGTAAAGGGGATGTGGAGCACAGGAAGTGAGAGGGGCAGAGGCTGAGCTGCACTCGTGGGGCACAGGCAAGTCTGGTCCTAAGGTCAAACAGGCGTATTTTGTGCTGAGTGTGAGCAGGGAGGTTTCAGCCTCTTAGAGTTCAGGACACGGGGCCTCATCTGAGACCTTCCTCACGGCCTGATTCATCATTCCAGCGGTGCTTGGGGGATGCTTCAGATCCTTCACTGGCTATTGGGAAGAGAGTTTGCAGGAATGGCTGTTGCTTACCCAGGCTGTGAAGGGTGAGGGCTCTTCACACAGGTGTCTCTGTTGGCTGAGGAACATGATGGCATGCATGAGGTATGGGAATGGGAGATGGCGAGAGCTGGAATACAACACAGAGGGCAGGGAGGGAGGGAAACCTTTTTGGATGTGTCTGCTATCTGCCTGTAGTCATAGGGTAACTTCTGGCAAGTAACTGTGTCAGTGGCTGCTTGTGCACCTTGTACGGGAGGAAAAACAAAAGTAACCTCCCCAGAAGTCCCTGTACTCCTGTCATTTCTCCTGTGTTGCTGCTGGCTCAGCTTTGGAACAAGAACAAACTGACAAAGGCATGGTGTAAACTCTCACAGGTTTAACATTTTTCATCCTTGTTTTTTTTCCAAGAAAAGCAGAGAAATTGCCTAAAGAAATATCAGGTGGTGAGTTTTCCTGCCTAATTTCCTTGCTCCCAGGAGCAGTGCGTGTGCCTGTGTGTGCTGGAGGCAGAGGGGAGCTCTGTTTGCCTTCTGATTTAATCACAGTGATGATCTTCTCCCTGGAACAGTTTTCTCTCTGCAAAGACACAATCTGTAGCTCAAAGGGGATGTTACAATGCATCAGCCGCATTGTTGTGCAGTGTTGTACAGCAGGAGCTCCTGCTTGCTGCTGAGCCTTATTTTTTTCTGGCAGTTTGGTGAAACTGAAGCGTAGGAATTCTGCAGAGGGCTGAAGGTCCCCTCAGCTGAAGGGTTTTCTTATGGAAAACTGGGTTTCTTTGCAGTTCTTCCTTGCTGGCTCCAGGAAGTCTGGAGAAACTGATAGATCATTTAAGCCCCTGAGACTGTCTTCTTGCCACAGGCTCCTGCAGATGTTAATAGAGAACTAAATACTTTACTTTCCGCCAACAGCAGCAATGTCTTAGAAGTCCTGAGAAGGTTCAGCATTGTGAGCAGCCCTGTGGAGGGAGAGAGGATGTGTTTGCAAGTTTTGTGGCCAGTTTCTTCTCTTTACCAGGTCTGGGGGGGTTTATTACATGATTGGAAACCTGGTGGGAGCCAGATGGATGTTTGGAAGACAGTGTGTCAAACTCTGGGTAGTATTGACTTTGATTGCAGAGTTTCTTGATTTAGGATGTCTCTATATACTGAAGCTTTATTTTGTGTGTCGTCTGTTTCAAAGTTTCCTTGGGTTATATTTTCAAGCTTTTCCTGTATGATCAGAAGCCAAACAGGATTCAGAGCATTCCCCATGGGATTGTCCTCTGCAGCCCTGCTAGGTCTGTTTATTTTGGAGGTGGCTGGATTTGGGGCATGGAAACAGTTCTTTCTGCCTAGCCTTAGCCAGTAAAACTCAAAAATGAATGAAGTCCCCTTCCCTGAACTGCCAGATGATAAACTGGGAGGATTCTGAGAGCAGCTAGTGTGAAAACTGGTGGGTTGCTCTGGTCTTGGTGGTCTTCTGGTGTTTGCAGAGGATTAAACTTACAGAGTCCTTGCAAAATCTCTGAGTAAGGTGCCTGCCACTTCCCTTTCTGTTGTGAAGGGCTCCAGGCAAATACCGCAAGGAGGAGAGGCTGTGGTGGGGTGTGGAGGGTGGGAGGAGAGCACAGGCATTGGGTGAAGAAAAGGGCAAGAGAAGTGGGGGAATGGTTGAAGTGGGAGCTGGGCTTTCCTGCCAGGTGAAGCTGAGGTAAGATAAGATGAAGCACCTACAGGAAGTGCAGTGAGGAAATGCAGTGAGGATGGCTCATTCCTTATGTCTGTACAGCAGGCTCAGAGGTGCCTCTGTTAGCAGAATCCCCTTTGCTAGTTGTTTTTCATAGAATCCCAGAATGGTTTGGGTTGAAAGGGACCTTAAAGCCCATCCAGTCCCACCCCTGCTGTGGCAGGGGCACCTTCTACTATCCCAGGTTGCTCCAAGCCCTGTCCAACCTGGCCTTGAGCCCTGCCAAGGATGGGGCAGCCACAGCTTCTTTGGACAACCTGTGCCAAGGCCTCACCACCCTCACAGAGAAGAATTTTTTTCCAGTATCCCATCTAACCCTGCTATCTTTCATTTCAAAGCCATTCCCCCATGTCCTATCAAGCCATATCCCCCTTTTAGGGGGCTTGTGGCATTTGCATCAAATTAACCTGAGCTGTTGAAGTAGGTTTGTGTGAGCCCTGGGCTGAGAGAGGACAGGCAGAGTCTGACCCTGTGTTTGTGGGGACTGCATTACCCTTCCGGAGTGCGGAGCACCTGGAAATGCCGTGGATTTGTTCAAGTTGGCACTTTGCACCATGGTGTCTGTGCTGTCATCCAGAGCCCAGGGAGCTGCTGAGTGCCTGCTAAGGAGAAAATGGGAAGGTGGTGAGCAGAAAGGTGAGGGATCCTCCTGTTCTGGGCCTTTGCAGCAGGCACGGAGCCCTTCCTGCCCAAGGGAGGCACGGATCCGAAGCAGAAGATGTGGTGAGCTCTGCCCACACCACTGCCAGTTCTGGGAGGAGAGGAAGTGCCAGGGTAGATGCAGATCTGGGCCCCCACAATGTCCAGCAGTACCAAGGATGCTGTGTGGGATCCTCTGAAAACATCTGGCTCTGCAGTTGTTCCAATCCCCCCTGGGCCAGAGGGGCAGATACTTGAGCAGGACAAGGATGGAGGAACGGAACAGAAGGTGGGAGAAAGTGAAACCCTGGGGCACCAATGGTTTTACAGCTGATACAGAGCTCAGGTTTTACAGCTGATACAGAGCTCAGTGCTTCAACAGATCTTCCACTTCCTCACCCAGCCCATTATGGGGTGGTGATGACAGCGAGACTGCATCATTCCTCGTTCCTTTCAGATCTGTTCTTCCACACCTTGTCCTAAGAGCATGACTGCTCATGGGCTGTGGGAGTGTCTTGTGTGTTCATCTTAGTTTTTTGGTTTATTTTTTTTAATGGGTGTTTGTGCTGGATGGGAGATTCCAAGCAGAATCACAGGAGTGCTGGTGGCCCAGGAGGCATGACAGAGAGCTGTGAAAATGTAAAGGGAGGAAGCAGCTTGATCTCTTTTCTTAGAGTAATGTTATTTATAGCGTGCTGTGCCCCACGAGCTGTGGGTGACACACCTGCACACAGCGAGCACTTCGTGGGCGTGAATTTTTCTCTGCAGTTTCATCTGCTGAGGCAGATTTTGGAGCTTGTGGGCTTGTGACCTGCCATGGTCACAGAAGGGTGTGTGGACTTGCCCCTGAGTTTGCTTGAGCTCATGACCTTATATTAGGCCCAGAAAGAATTAAGTGTGTGCAGAAAAGCAAAGAAGAAGCCTTCAGGGTTTGTCCTGCCGTTGGCTGTGGAGCTGCCAATGCTGAGGTTTGCCCTCAGTGCTGGCGCATTCCTTGTCCCAAAACCTGCTTCAGGCTGCTCTGTGGCTGGACCTTCCCAAGTCAGGCTTTGCGAACAGCCTTCCCACTGTCCTGCCTTCCTTCCTCTCCAGGACATGAACAACCTGGACGAAGGGGTGGAGTTCCTCCCTGCCATGAACTCCAAGAAGATGGAGAAGCGCGGCCCAAAGCGGTGGGTGGTCGTCACCACCCTGATCATTGTTTTTCTGCTTGTCTCCCTCACCACTGGCCTCCTGTTTTGGCACTTCAAATGTGAGTGTGATGTCTGGTGGGTGGTGACATGTTGGGTGACACCCTGGGAATGTATCCATCCACATGGAAAAGCTTTGTTACCTGGTGTTGCTCACATGTGCCCTCTCAAGCTCTGTAGACACCATTTCCAACCCCCTGCCCCGATTGCTGTCACTGGGGATCTGCTGGGACAGGGTCCCAGCCCTAACTGCCCTTCCTGACCCTGAGCTGTTCCGTTCCAGACAGGAACACACCCGTCCAGAAGGTTTTCAATGGCCACTTGCGGGTTCTGAACTGGGAATTCTTGGATGCCTATGAGAACTCCAGCTCTCCAGAGTTCAGTATGCTGGCCAAGAAGGTGAAGAGCACGGTAAGAGGTTTCTTACCTCCCTCCTTCTGCAAGCAAGGAATTTTCCTCTTGCCCCATGGCCATGGGGATATGTCATGTAAGATTCCTTGGAGCTTTCCCTGCTCACTGTGACACACTGGCTGGGAGCAGGGACCTTCCTTGGAGCTGGATCTTGACATCCCAGCTCCAGCCCAGTGCCATGGCATCTCCCTGTGCCATAGGAGCTGCCAGGGCACATCCCAGGATTGCTGAATGAGTCAGGGCCAGGAACTGAGGCAGAAGGGTGTCTGAAGGAGGCTGAAGCTGTGGCTCGTCTTGCTTCTTCCCTCAGACTTGGGGATTCACTTCCCCCAGGGAAGAGTGGGGCGAGCTGAGTCAGAGCAGGCTGTGATGGGAAGCTCTGGGCTCTTCTGGAGCTCTCAATTCTTCTTCCTTTCTTCGGCTCTGCAGATTCCTGCACCCAGGGATGCCAGCTTTGTGCCCTGGTTTTCCTTAGCAGGCTTAAAGCTCTGTCTGTCTTTAGCCTTTCCTTTTTCCTCAGTTCTAGACGTGCTGAACACTCCTTTTTAACCCTTTCAGGTGGAGGAGATCTACAGGAATCACGCTGATATTGGTCCTTACCACAAAGAGACAGTGATCACTGCCTTCAGGTGAGTGTTAGGCACTGCCTGAGCCCCATCTGAGATGCCAGGTTATCACACAGCCATTTACCCTCAATCCCGGGATGCTGAGATGGAAGCACACCAGTAGTCACCCTGAGTGACACAGGAAAGAGTGAGCCGTAAAAAGTGACCTGAAAATGCATTTTTTTTTTTCNGGAGATCTACAGGAATCACGCTGATATTGGTCCTTACCACAAAGAGACAGTGATCACTGCCTTCAGGTGAGTGTTAGGCACTGCCTGAGCCCCATCTGAGATGCCAGGTTATCACACAGCCATTTACCCTCAATCCCGGGATGCTGAGATGGAAGCACACCAGTAGTCACCCTGAGTGACACAGGAAAGAGTGAGCCGTAAAAAGTGACCTGAAAATGCATTTTTTTTTTTCTGCCAGATGTCTTGGGAAAATCAATGTGTGGTGCAGTGAACTGCAGTGGTTGGTGCCTGGCAGCATTGAGAGGGACTCCCTGGGCTGGCAGGGGCCTTTGCTGTTCGCTTAATTTGTCATTGAAACTCTCCCTTTCCCATGGCCAGGCTCCAAAAATGGCTCATCAAGTAGTCTGGCCCCTTCTTCTAGTGGTATTTGAGTCCTCCCATGTCTGTCCTTGCCCTCACACCACAATTGCCTTTCCCACAGTGAAGGCAGTGTCATTGCCTACTACTGGTCAGAATTCCTTGTGCCCAAGTACCGGGAGGAGAGCCTGGACAGGGCGATGGCTGACAAGCAGAGCCTGGTGCAGAGGTGGAACCCCCGCCTGAGAAAACCCATGCTGAAGGTGGAGTCGGTCATCGCTTTCCGTGAGTATTGGCTCCGCTGTCCCTGGGCCTCTGCATGGGACTGAGTGGGATATTACTCTGGAGGGAGAAGGTGCTGGTCACAGCCCTCCCTTGGGAAAGCCAGCCCTGAGGGTGGTGTAAGGACCCAAATATCACAGCACAGCTCAATAGGATGTACAGACTGAAGGAAGCTGCACAGACCTGCTCCCCTCTGCTGGAACACTCTGTGTTCTCCTCTGAGCCCAGGGAAGAGGGACAGGGATGAGTTCTCCCTCTGCAGAGGAGAAGTTTGATCCCTCAGTTCCCAGAGGCCAGGCAGGAGCAGCCTCCCCTGCCAGTTAACAGGGAGAGACTCCACAAGCAAGGCCATTTCAATTACGGTCCCAGGGACCAACCTCGGCTTTGTGTCCAGGGATTTCCCATAGCCCAAAGGGTGATGCAAGCTCTGGTTTCTCCTACAGCTGTGGACCCCAGCATAGCTCACTCTGCCCGGGACCGTAAGTAGAGTTCTTCTTCCATCTCAGTGGCCTCTTTAGGGTGGTGTTTCTCTTGTAGGATGGGGAAGGGTCTGGAGAGAGGTGCTCTGCATGCAAGGCAGACTCCAGTGTTCTCCTTGGAGCTGGTTTGGGGTTGGACAGATTGTGGCACAGGCCTTGCTGTTATCCAGGAAGAG
>VWZT01014875.1:11189-22582 GCA_013397055.1 Pachycephala philippinensis
TTGGGGTTAGGGTTAGGGCTAGGGTTAGGGTTAAGGTTAGGGTTAGGTTTTGAGGCAGAATTATCAATTTCGGGATGGTTTGGGGCAGAATTCTCAATTTTTGGGGCATTTTCCCTAGTTTTGGGATGCAGGAGAGGAATTTTTCGGCCATTTTCCCTGTTTTTAGGAAGCAGGGGAGGAGTTTTTTGAGCATTTTCCTTTTTTTGGAGATGCAGGAGGGGCTGTTCCCACTGGAAACAATCTCAGGAGAGGATGCAGGAACGTTCTCCCTCTCCAGCCCCAGGAGAGGAAGTTTTGGGGCATTTTCCCTGGTTTTGGGAAGCAGGAGACGAATTTTTTGGGCACTTCCCTGCTTTTTGGGAAGCAGGAGGGGCTGATCCCGCTGGGAAGAATCTCAGGTGAGGGCATCCATGAACATTCTCCTCCTCCAACCCCACAGGAGGAATTTTGGAGCATTTTCCAACAACCCCCAAGGTTTTTCCCTTAAAAAACACCCGCAGGAATTTCCCATTCCACACTTGAGAGACCACAGAGGGTCCATTCCACCCTCTCCCTCCTCAGGCAATTAAAATAATTAAAATATTTCATTAACCGCCCGCCGCCAGAGCACCAGAAGCCGTTAATATTTAACCCCCCAAGAGCTGCAAATCCCAACCTTTTCCCGAGGTTTTTTTTCCTCCTCCTTCCCGGTGGGCTGGAATTCCGCAGGCTTTGGTGAGCTCTGACCTCCCCCCCGGCGAGGGGGCCACGGAAAGGTGCCAAAAGTGGCCAAAAAGGGCAAAACTGATCCCAGAAGTTACAATTTGGATGGGTTTCACAGGACACTTCGGAAAACTTTGATTAATGACACCCAGATCTCCCACTAACCCAAGCCAGGGATTTTCCCTTCCAGGGATTTTTCCCTTCCAGTTTGGGGGTTTTAAATCAAGGATTAAAAAAAAAAAAAAAACTTCAAAAAGCCTTCTCATTGCCTTAATTCCTCTCTAGAAAGGAAGTTTGGATGGATGCTGTGGGATTATCCAGCTAAAATGGGAGTTGCTGGTACCCGGGCTCTCGATCCCAGTAAAAATCCCAAAATTTCTGCCTCTTGGTAATGGGGAGGATGGTTTTTATTTTAAATCCAGTGCTGTGGTTTATTCCTGGAGGCCTTTCCCTTCTCCTCCTCTCGGTTCGTGCAAGGAACACCCCCAAAAAGAAGGAAAAAATCCATCAGATTTTCCAGAAATTCCAGAAATTGTGGGTGGCTGTGATCCAGCAACAGGAATTTCCAGGGAGGATAATTCCATGAATTATTGGTTTATCTATTATTGAATTATCCCAACCAGCTCAAGCACTAAAACCACATTTAAGGGGTCCAGAGACTGGTCCCAGTCCCAAACTGGGACGCCCCAATGCTCCGCTTTTCCCGCCTTAATTCCCATTTTTTTTAAGGATTTCCAAGGTTCCTGCTAAGTAGGAGCTTGGTTTGAGGTTTGAACCCTGGCAGCAATCCCTCAGTACACATTTTGCTCGATTTCTCTCTTTATATACAAAATTAAAATGCAGAATTATCCCAATCCAGTCCTTCCCAGGCAATTCCCTCCTACCCAGGACATTTTTTCCCCAAGCCAAAATTCTCCTGGAATCATTCCTTCCGTCCCAAATTTCCACACAGAATCAAGGAATAATTAATAAACCCCTCAGAAAAAGCAAAGTCGTGCAGCTGCTCTGATTTTACAAAACCCCCAAATCGGGAGGGATTTTTTTTCCATGCAAAAAAAAAATTCCTGAGGAATTTGCTCGGGATTTAATCCACCCAACAGAGGCCAAATCCCGCTCGGAGCAGCAGGAAGCAAAACCCCGGCGCTGATAAAGAGCCCTGTCACCGGTGTTGATATTAAAAGTTGCCTTTTTCCAGCTCCAGCACCGCGGGATTTGCGGATTTTTCCGCAAAAATCGGATTTTTCATTAATTAATTAATTAATTAACCCCGCTCCTCCCAGCGCCCAACCACCTTGGCGAGGCCTCCCTAAAAAAAGTTGTTTTGTTTTTCTTTCCGTCTCCGCTGTGTTTTGACATCTCCAGGGCCGGAGTTTGGGTGTTTATAAACGCGGGGAATTCCGCGGGCCGGAGATTCGAACAATGTGTTCCAAATCTTGTCAATCCCGAGGTTTTTTTTTTCCTGCTAATTCCAAACACATCATAAATCTAGGCCGGGTTTGTGGGGCTGAACCCGGCTCAGCAAAGCCGGAGCCTCCCGGCATGAGCCAAAGAGGGCTTTTTATAAATAAAACTTCCTAAAATCACCGAGCACTCCATTAATTCTGGGACACTCCGGCTTGGCTTCAAAGGGAATCTTTGTAGCAAAAGGGGGTTTTTTTTTAATTTTTTTGCTGCTTTAATGATTTGCTACTTGTCCTTGTCATAACTACACGGAGCAAAAATGCGGGAGCAGGGAGAGGGTTGGGGAAACGCGAGGTTCCGGCTCCCATCCAGCTCCAGCTCCACGGATTTGGAGTTTTAAGGGGAAAAAGGGTTCCATAAATCTGGTTTTGAAGGATTTTTGGGATGCTGTTCCTGAGGGGAGAAGACAGGGATGGAAACCCCCAGGGCTCTGCCATAACTCCCACAGGATTCCGGGGAGGACTCAAGACTCTGAGCCAGAGTGAAAAAGGGATCTGAGAAATGGAGAAAAGGGAGATAAAACGATACAAAAAATGATTAAAAATAATTTTTACCAAAAAACGAGACAAAAATTGATATAAAAATCACCTAAACAGGGCCTACTACGAGGTGAGGCCTACTAAGGCCTGAGGGCCTACAAAGGCCTCAGGGCTTACTCAAGGCCTCAGGGCCTACTCCAACTTTCCACAATTGTTTAACCCTTTTAATTAACAATGTTCCCAATTTTTCTTAATCATCATTCATCCCTCCCTTCTCCACATTTATATTGATTTCTTCTGACTCCAGGAAGTCTGAATTTTTGGAGTTAAGGCACAGAGCTGGGACAAGCAGGAGTTCTGGATACAACCCCTGGCAACCCCTGTGGATGCACATTTTTTGAGCCTCAATTTTCCTCAAACTTCATAAAAGGGAAGAGCCATCCTCTCCCTCCCAAATGTTTTGACTACTTATGAATATTTCAAGGAATTCTGCTGTTCAGCAGTTCAGGGGAAACCATTTGGGATGAATTTCGGATGGAAAAATAAAAGCGTTGTCATCAGCTCCACGGAAATAAATCTGGGTTTATTCATCTACTTGGGGTTGTTTTCTACAAAATAAAGGGGAAACTCATCGCCTCCCACTGCATCCGGTGGGGATTTTAGTGGGAATGAATCCTTGGAATTCTCCAACACCCACCCAGGTATCCCATGGGAAGATTGGGAGGGATAATTCCATGTCTGGTGACCTGGACTGGGAGCCCAGAGCCACATTTTCCATCTCCAAGGGTCTTCAAGGAGAGATTACGGAGTCACCCGAGCTCCTAAGTATCAAAAAATTAGGGAATCATGGAATGGTTTGGGTTGGAAGGAGCTTAAAGCACATCCAGTCCCACTCCAGGGTGCTCCGAGTCCCAAACCTGGCCTGGGACACTTAAAAAATCCTGGGGAGACACCAATAAACTAAAATCAACCCAAATCCACCGATGGTTTCAGCTGAACTCTGCCTCAGTGGGGTTTTTACACCTGCACATCTTCGGGATTGGGGTCACTGGGACACATCGCTGGCATTTAATGCAAATTCCCACTCCAGCAATGCCAGTTTCCCTCACAAATTCCCACTCCAGCACTGCCAAAATTCCAGCCCCGACCCACAGCTCCCGTTTATCCCCTCACAGACCTTTTCCCTCTTTTTCCCTTCTTTTTCCACTGCTCCCTGACTCTCCATCCTCATCCCAAACTCCCATCTTCCTGTTTCCCTCACAAATTCCCATTCCAGCACTGCCAAAATTCCAGCCCCGACCCACAGCTCCCGTTTATCCCACACAGATCTTTTCCCTCTTTATCCTTTCATTCTCCATCCTCTTCCGAAGTTCCCATCTCCCCATTTTCCTCACAAATTCCCATTCCAGCAATGCCAGTTTCCCTCACAAATTCCCACTCCAGCACTGCCAAAATTCCAGCCCCGACCCACAGCTCCCATTTATCCCCTCGCAGACCTTTTCCTTTCCATTCCCTGCTATTCCCTGCTCCCTGTCCCTCATCCTCATCCCAAATTCCCATCCCTTTCCCGTTTTCCCTCTCCTCCCCTGCAGTACCCCAGAGCGGCCTCTCGCCGCTCCCTCACACCGTTCCTTCCTTCCCAAACTCCCAAATCCCGGCTGCTGCCGAAGGTTTTCCCTGGAAAACGGCGCCCAGGAGCTCGGGGGAGGGCTCCAACTCCCCGTTTCCTTCCCTGAATTCCCCTCTCTTTTCCAAGGAGCCAGGAATTCCCAGAGGGAATCTGAAGCCAGGAATTCCCAGCAGGAATTTGAAGCCAGGAATTCCCCAGTGGGAATCTGAAGCCAGGAATTCCCAGCAGGAGTTTGAAGCCAGGAATTCCCAGAGGGAATCTAAAGTGAGGAATTCCCCAGCGGGAATTTGAAGTCAGGAATTTCCAGCAGGAATCGGAAGCGAGCCGAGCGCTCCTTTACAAATCCCTGCCCAGCTCCACATCCCGATTTTCCTACTTTTACTTCCCACTCCATAAAAAGAATATTCCAAGGAACAAAAGCCTCCCTTCTCCTCCTCCTCCCTCGAAATTCCATGAACTTTCCCAATGGAAAAACCTCATTTGGAGCCTTTTATGCGCTGCTTCCCGTTTTTTTGTTTTTAATTTCCCACCCAGCTGTCCATCGGACTTTTCCAAATGGTGCCAGCTGCCGGATTCATCGGGAGAACAATGCCCGGGAAGCAATTAAAGCTCCGAGGCTCCGATTAAAATGGGATAACGCCGCTCCCGGTGGGAATTGCGAGGCTGTTCCCGAGTTCCTGGCATTTCCAGGGATGGGCTGGAAGTGGGCCCTGAGCGAGGAGGGAACGCGCTGGAATTTGTTGCTGGAGTAAAGGAAGGATTGGAGGGGTTGGAATTCCAGGAAGGGGTTTTATTCCTGGAATAAACGATTGGAGGAGTTGGAATGACGGGAATGGGTTTTATTCCTGGAATAAAGGAAGGATTGGAGGGGTTGGAATTCCAGGAAGGGGATTTATTCCTGGAATAAAGGATTGGAGGGGTTGGAATGCCGAGAAGGGGTTTTATTCCAGGAGTAAAGGATTGGAAGAGTTGGAATGCCGGGAAGAGGATTTATTCCTGGAATAAAGGAAGGATTGGAGGAGTTGGAACACTGGGAATGGGATTTATTCCAGGAGTAAAGGACTGGATGAGCTGGAATGCCAGGAGAGGATTTTTTCCTGGGGGAAAGGAAGGATTGGAGGGGTTGGAATTCCAGGAAGGGGATTTATTCCTGGAATAAAGGATTGGAGGGGTTGGAATGCTGGGAAGAGGATTTACTCCTGGAGTAAATGAAGGATTGGAAGACTTGGAACACTGGGAATGGGATTTATTCCGGGAGTAAAGGACTGGATGAGCTGGAATGCCAGGAGGGGATTTATTCCTCGGGGAAAGGAAGTTTTGGAGGGGTTGGAATACTGGGAATGGGATTTATTCCAGCAGCTCCCACCTTGGTTAAACTCTGGGAGATCCTCATGGATCCCGTTTTTTTGAGGAAAAAGGACAAATCCACCAATCCCTGTGCTCTGAATCGGGAATTCCATCCGTTGATGCAACACAACCAAAGGAGCTCCAGCTCAGCTCCGAGCGATCCCAAATCCATCACTTGTCCCAGGGAACCTCGGGCATCCCGGGAAGTTCAAATCCTCACTCCCATTACGGAGGAAATGAGGAGCAAAGGCAAAATTTCCTGAATTTTTAACTCGGGATGCTCATTCCCGGAAAATTCCCAGCCTGATCCTGGTCTCTGTTCCCACTCCAAGTTCAGGAAAACCGAGGGTGACCCAGGAATCTTTACTCCCAATCAATTCTCCATGGGAATACTCTTCCCTTTCCAAACTTCCTGAACTTTTCCGAATTTCCGGAGGCAGCATTTTTCCAGGGGAAACTTCCCAGACCAGGGATTGATGCTGGAGCCACAGAAATTATGGGATTTGCTCTCCGGGATGAGATTCCTGGTGCGGAATTTTCCCACCCCAAGAGCTGCCCCACTCTTCCATAAATTCCCTCTAAACTCTTCTCCCTGTGGATTTGGCACCGGGAACTTCTCCAAATCCAACTTTTCCCAGCCCTTTTCCCAGCTGGACTCACCTCGGGATGGGAATTCCAGGTGGAACCTGAAAAACCAAACAGAAAAAGAGATAGAAAATAGAAAATTCGGGATTTCCCTCAAGGATTATTCCAGCCGGAGGAATTCGGGATGGGGTGGGAGAATCCAGGAACCTGGGGAATGGGATCAGAGGCAAGGAATTCCAAGAGAAATTGGGATGTGCCAGCCCTGGAATAACCCAGGAAGGGGTGGGAGGGGATGGGATTTAAGGCCCTTCCCAACCCTAATTCCATGGATTTCCATCCGTTGGAACAGATCCTTCTCCGAACGCAAAAATTCCTGTGACCTTTTTCTCCCTCAAATCCTTTAAAGGCCAATTCCAAGCCCAAAATATTCCAGGATTTTTGCTGAGCTCATTCCCAGCAGGTGGAGGGTGATCCACGCTCTGCCCATTCCCAAAAAAAATAAGGATTTAACATTTAAAAAATCAGGATTCTTTCCTCTCTCCCACTTCAGGCACACCTTGGGAATCATTTTAATTTGGGAACGGCGCCGGGAAATTTGGGAATCCGACCAAGGATTGGGAATAAAGCACAAAGGGCCAATTCCAAGATGGGCTCCGGTGGCAAGAATCCAACGTGGAAAAATCCAATCAATTTGGATCCTCATTAAAAGCTTTCATGGGGAAAACGATTTCTCGGGAATATCCGAGCTCCCGGCATGGATTCATTGGGAAACGACCCCGGAATTCTGATGAAGGGCCTGGAGTTGTTTGCTTTGGATTCAAAAATAAACCAGGAAAAATTCAGGATGTCCACAGGGAGGAGAAACTTTCCTGGGAGATTGGGTTGGGAAGAGCCTTTTGGAGGGAAAAATCGGGAATTTCTCGGGGTGCTCTTGGGAGTGGATCCCGAATTCCACAAGGAGTTTTTTCTCCATCCTGTGGCTGCTCCGTTTTATCCCTAAATCCCAAAAATCCAGCTCTACATGAAGGCAGCTGGAAAAGCAGCTCCAGCTTTTTTTCCCCCGTTTTTTTCATCCTTAAATCCCAACATTTCCGTGAAAAATTCCAATTATCCAACATTTAAGCAGAAAAACATCAGCTCTGAGAGATCCCTGCATTCCCCCAATCCCAAAAACTCCAGCATTCCCAAAACTCGGGATATTTTTGCCTCCTGGACTGACAAGAGCAGCAAAAATCCCATTTTTTTTTCCGGGAATTTTTGCCTCGGGAGCTTTCCCCGGCCACGTTTTAGTGCCAACATTTCCTGAATGATTTTCTGTCACTCGCAATTCCCGCTCCGTGAAAGCACCGGGGCTTTGTTCCCGACCTCTGTCATTTTTAATCCCGGGAAATGGCCTAAAAAAAACCGGGAAAATTGAGTTCCGTTCCCTCCCGGAGCAGCTCCGGGAAGGCGGAGGGAAAACGCCAAAAAAAAAAGCTTGGATTTTCCTGCTTTTTTTTTTCATTTTTTAGCATCAAGAAACAGCAAAAATTCCGATTTTAGCTCCAGGATTTGGTTTTAATTCCATACCTGGATCATTTTCACGCTGGGAAGGAAAATTTGGGATAAAACTGAATTGGGAATGGGGGAATTCCTGCCTCTGCCAATGGAAGTCTTGGATAAATCCCATAAATGAGGGATTTTGGGAGCACTTGGATTTCCAGGAAGTTCCCCCATGGAATTCTGCTCTTTTCCCAGTATTTTCCCTAAATTCGGTGTTTTCCCCACCCCTTCCTGCAGAAAACTTCAGCCGGAGCTCATCCCAAACTCTTTTTTCCCGATTTTTCGGGATATTCTTGGATTTTTGGGGCCCGCAACACCCCAAAAAATGCAACAGTTTGGGCAAACTTGGGTTTAACGGGATTTGAGCAGCTGGAAAATCCCAAATTCCAAACCCCTCTTTGTTCTGAGCCAGATCCATAAAATCCAGGCAGCTTCCAACCAAATTCCCGGCGTTTTCCCTGCTAATTAAGATATTCCCAAGGGATGGGGTGGAATGGGATCTTCGGAGCCAGGATTTGAATATCTGAGAAAATAAATATTAAAAAAAAATTTAAAAAATCAATGTTGGATGAGATTTCCATCAGGGAAAAAAAAAAAAAAAAAAAGAGGAGATGGGAAAATGGGATTGGGAATTCTCCATTAGGGAAGAAAGCGATTTAAATTCATTTTTCAGCTCGATATTGGATGGTCGAGGCTCTCGGGTTTCAGGTTAATGATGGATCCGGGAGGAAATGGATGGGGAAAAGTGGGATAATTCCATCAGCCCGGGCTGGGAAAGGCTGGAAAATTCCGGAAAGGAATGACCCAGAAGGCTCCAAATGGAATTAGTGGTGGGAGAGAGTTGAGGGATAAAAGGAGGTGGAAATGGGATTTGTTTCATTTGGATTAATGGGGAGAATTCTTTCCTTACAAAAAAGAGAGGGGAAAAAATCCCCATCCGGAATAAATTGGGAATATC
Source organism: Pachycephala philippinensis (assembly GCA_013397055.1). Taxonomy (NCBI): domain Eukaryota; kingdom Metazoa; phylum Chordata; class Aves; order Passeriformes; genus Pachycephala; species Pachycephala philippinensis. Next base: position 19,894 of record VWZT01014875.1, read on the forward strand.
CAAGAATTCCTTCATCAAAAAAAATAAAAAGGGGGAAAAATCCCCATCTTGAAATTGGGGAATAAATCAGGAATTTCCCAGAATTTCTTCCTCAAAATATAAGGGAGGGGGAAATCCCGTTCTGAAATTAGGGAATAAATCAGGAATATCCCAGAATTCTTTCCATAAAAACGAGGAAAAAATGCCCATCCTGAAATTAGGGAATAAATCAGGAATATCCAAGAATTCGTTCCTCAAAAAGGAGGAAAAAAAATCCCATCCTGAGATTGCAGAATAAATCGGGAATATCCAAGAATTCCTTCTGGAAAAAAGCAGAGAAAAATTCCCCATCCTGAAATTATGCAAAAAATCAGGAATATTGCAGAATTCCTTCCACAAAAAATAAAAAGGGGGGGAAATCCCCATTCTGAAATTATGGAAAAAAATCAGGAATGTCCAAGAATTCGTTCCTCAAAAGGAGGAAAAAAATCCCATCCTGAGATTGCAGAATAAATCGGGAATATCCCAGAATTCCTTCCATAAAAAATAAAAAAGGGGAAAAAATGCCCATCCTGAAATTAGGGAAAAAAATCGGGAATATCCAAGAATTCCTTCCTCAAAAAAAGCGGGGGAAAAAAATCCCATTCTGAAATTAGGGCATACATCAGGAATATCCCAGAATCCCTTCCATAAAAAAAAAAGGGGGGATATCCCATTCTGAAATTAGGGAATACATCAGGAATATCCCAGAATTCCTTCCATAAAAAAAAGGGGGGAAATCCCATTCTGAAATTAGGGAATACATCAGGAATATCCCAGAATTCCTTCCACAAAAAATAAAAAAGGGGGGAAAAAATCCCCCACGGAAACAGAGAAAATCCAAACAAACCAACAACAATTCCCCAGAATTCTCCCATTATCCCAAGCTTTCAATATCCACAAAACCCCGAACCACGGGAGAATTCCACCAGCGCGAGGAATCCCAAAATCTGAGGGAATTCCGGAGGTTTTGGATTGGAAAATAATGGAGAAATCCCGACCTGGCTTTGACCCTCTGGAATGTGGAGAGGATCGCATCCCGCTGCTCCCGGGCCCTGGCGCTGAGCGGCTCCTCCCGCAGCCCCCCGGCCAGGAAATCCTCTGCCTCTGGAAAACAGGGAATGGCAGGAAAATCAGGGATTGGGTGGGAATTCTGGGCCTGGGAAGGGGCAGGAAAGATGGAGCTGGGAGAGGGTTTGGGGAAGATGGGAAGGGTTTAAGGAAACCTGGGAAGGGTTTAAGGAAACCTGGACGTAGGAATAGGCAAGAAAGATGGGAAGGGTTTAAGGAAAGTTGGGAATGGTTTAAGGAAAGCTGGACATGGGAAAGAATTGGAAAAACCTGGGAAAGGTCAAGAAAGATGGAGCTGGGAAAGGGTTTAGGAAAGTTGGGAATGGTTTAAGGAAAGCTGGACATGGGAAAGGGTTTGAGGAAACCTGGGAAAGGGTTTGGGAAAGCTGGATATGGGAAGAGGCAAAAAAGATGGGAAGGGTTTAAGGAAATCTGGACATGGGAAAGGGTTTGGGAAACCTGGGAAAGGGTTTAGGGAAAACTGGGCTTGGGAAGGCTTTGGTAAGCCTGGGAAAGGGTTTAGGAAACCTGGACATGGGAAAGGATTTGGGAAAGCGGGGAAGGGTTTAGGAAACCTGGACATGGGAAAGGGTTTGAGGAAAGCTGGACATGGAAAAAAGGTTTGGGAAACCTGGGAAGGGTCAGGAAACCTGGACCTAGGAAGGGATAAAAAACCTGGAAAAGGTCAAGAAACCTGGATCTGGGAAAGGGTTTAGGAAACCTGGGATAGTGGGAAGTGTCCCTGGATGGGATTTAAGATCCTTTCATCCCAACCCATTCCATGATTCCCAGGATTTCCCAGGCTCTCCAACCCTCCCCCACATCCAGCAGCACTTTGGGAAGCTCCGGGAGCGAAAAATTCCAAAATTCCCGTTAATTCCAAAGTTCCCAGCCAGGAATTGAAAAATCCCTGCGAGGCTTTGTAAATCCCAGGCCCAATCCTGGAATCCCGAGCCTAAATTCCCTTTTCCCCTGCAGCTTTCATTGCACACCCAAATTCCGGTTTAGGACGGGTCTAATAAAGCCGAGCTTACACCGCCAACGACACAGAAAAACCCAGAGATCCGAGCCTAAAAAAATCCCAAATCCCGCCCTGAGGAGCTCCATAAAAACAGAAGGAATAAATTCATTTTCTGGGAACACAAACGCAACTCCCCAGCGAGAGAAACCGCATGGAAAAATCCCGATTTTCCACAGGGAAAACAAACCGCTCCCAGCCCCCCTCCCCCGGGCAGTTCCAGGGTCATTTTTAAACTCGGATTAACTCGCTGAGCGCCCGATTAGCGCTAAAGCGGCGTTTACTGCCGGGGATGTCAGCCCGGCTCAGCGCCGGGTGAGTTATGGGAGGAGCAGAGGTTTTTCCAGAGGGTTTGGAGCGGCTGGAAAAGGGAAAGGAGAACTCGGCCATAAAGTCAGGAAGAGCAGCTCGGGAATAAATCAGCCTAATGCCGGGTTTAGTGCTTGTCGGGATCATTACAGCGCTGATGTTTATGGATGGGCCGCCCCGGATCCGCTCGGGAAGTTGGATGGAGTTTCCTTCCTTCTTTTCCGTGGGAAAAAGGGGGGAAAATAAAGGGGAAGGGGAAAAGGGGGGGAAAAA
>VWZT01014876.1:1172-47317 GCA_013397055.1 Pachycephala philippinensis
CCGGGAGCCCCGGCCCCCCCCGGGCCTCGCTCTGGGCCCAGGCCGCCCGGCAGGCTCGGGGCTTTGCCCTTGCTGTTGTTCGCACCCGCCGGAGCCGCTGCGACTTGCGCGGCCATGATCATCGCAACATTGCGAGTCCGGAGAAATTGGTGCTGATAATAGTAACTACCAAAAAAAAAAAAATTACAGAAAACCCCCCCAAAATTGAAAAACAAAACAAAACAAAAAAATCGACTCCCACCCTCAAAAATGGGGGGCGAGCAGAGGGGTGGGGGGAAGGAGAGGAGAGGGGCAGAAGGAGAAGCGGCCGGGGCAGGGACTTGACTGAGCCCAGAGTATCCCCTGCGGACCGCTCCGCACGCACCGAGTTACAGCGATTTCCCTCCCCGAGTCCGTGGTTGAGGTTAGAAATGGTAAGAACGCCTTACGGTCCGTGCCCGTTCCCGCTGTGTGATTTCATGTTGAAAGTTTTTTTGTTCAGGTTTAAATGAAACTTTTTTTTTTTCCTCCTCCTTTCCTCCCTAACCCGGATATGGGTAAACACACGTCTGCCGGAGCCGCGCTGGCCCAGCATGGCATGAGCGAGCGAGCGAGCCAGCGCCGGCAGCCATCGCCCCCTCCGCCCCGATCGCTCCCGCGCACCCGCAAAACGCGGACTGGACTCCGCGCTGGACTTGCTCGGGCTCCCGCTCCCCTCTCTGCTCTCCCGGCAGCCCGGCGGGATGGGGGGGGCGCAGCCCCCGCGGGTCCCCCCGCTCCCAGCGGGGTCCCGCCCGTGTGCGCGGCGGGGGTCGCGGCCCGCGCGGAGCACCGAGCCCGCGAGGGCTGCTCCGAGCGAGGGGTCGAGGCGGGCCCCGACGGGCGCCCCGGGCCACCGAACGCCGGTGGGGCGGGGCGGGGAGCGGNCGTGTTCCGAGGGCCGGAACACGTTTGCTTGCGTGACGGAGAAATCAGACTTGTTTTGGCTTTTTTTTTTTCCCCCCCAGCCACCCGCCCCCTAAAGATTTATATTGTATGTGCAGACGGTTATAAAATTTAACCTAAAATTCTGCAGCGGTAGCATCTTTACAGTTGTCCACATTGTCCAGCTGTCTCCAAATTCTAACGGTCATTTGCACTGATGATGCTTTTATATATAGCGCCGTTTTCAATATGTTCTGTGCACTTATTTGCAGTTCAACAGGAGTTGATCAAAGAGAGAGAGACATTTTCGGTCTCATAATTGTTTCCCCAAACAATATGATTTCCAGTATGCACGAGACACTCATGAAAACGTAGTAACACAAACCCCAAAATATGTAATCTGAGTAACTCTTGCTCCAAATGGAAAGCTGCTGCTGACCTACATTTTTGAACCAGAACGGTTTGAAGTTTTTTTTATAACTCTTAATACAAGTGATACCCTAGTATAACAAAAGGTAATAGTCACACATTACGTTCAACTAATGAAAGCATTTGGGAGATCAAATATTTGGCTATGAATACAGCAAACTGGGATATTAGTGAACGTTTTCAATACAGCAAGGGTCTAAACCACGATGTTTTAAATTAATATATTTATATGCTCTGTTAAAGGTAAGCACGTTTTCAAATTTCAGAATGGATAAATAGGAGATTCAATCATAATGGCAGAGAAAAACGCAGCATATCAGGAAAGATGCTGTCACGAGTAGGTAGGCTTTTTTGAATTCACTGTGAAAACATTAAAGAGCAGAAGCTTCATGCTCTAATATTGAGTTACATGCAAAGATTATTGATAAATGTATAAGCAGTGTGATTCCAGTGTCTGTTAATTTTAGTTCCCTCTGAAAAGTCAGAAATATTATGATTTGCATTATGGAGTTAGTTTTGAAAAGTCTCAGTGCTCATGAAGTACATCTTGCTAATACTTCTGTTTTACAACTGGGTTTTCGGGGGGTTTGGTTTTTTTGGTTGGTTGGCGGTTTTGTGTGGGTTTTTTTGGTACCCTTTGCAAGTGCAAAAATGTTATATAGCTACACATAAATAAACACAGAGCGTGGAAAAAAATTGTGAGTAATTCTAGTGGGGGGAATCAAGTGCATACCCAAGGGTCATTACAGTCTGTACCAACAACAAATTGCAATTCTATGCAAACTGCTAGAAAGGGATATATCATCTTTGTAGGAGAGAGAATAACAGAACCGTAAGATGAATTCATGCCAAATCATTCATCAGCTTTTGCCAAGAGAATAGTACATCTTTGTTAGTGAGCCTTTTTGACATTATCTCCTGGATTTTCTTCTTTTCTATATTCAAATGCACGCTAATTATACACATTAAACCACCTAAGTTGATTTTTAAAGTCTTTCATATGCAAATAAAAATATAGATGTCTCCTTGTGTGTATTTCTTTACATGTGTACACTAACATAAAATATAAAATCAATTACACACACTTTGAGACATTTCTATTTGAGCAAAAACATGTATATTGAAGATCTGCTAAGATGCACTGATAGTGCCTGGGCTGCAGATCACAATACTTCCTGACACACTCTGCAACTCTTTCCAATTGGGAAAATAACCCGCAAAAGTTTAACGCAGATTTACTTTGAAATGTTTTCCCTGGGAAAAGGGAAAAAAAGGATGAGGCTTTAAACTGAAGAGTTCATACCACTAACTCCTTTTCCTCCCATTTGTTTCAGCAACTCGGCTACAAGATTGGAACTAAGAGGCTATAAAATTGAGGCCCTCAGCACAATGAAATCAGTCTGCTATAAAAGGCAACACATGCCAGTTTTTCCTCCCCAATGGCAGATGCCACACCCTAAAGCAGACAGAAGGCACTGCAGTCTGTGCAAGGGAAGCACAACACAAAGCAACAACGATGGTTCAATTTTCTAGATCACAAATAATGTTGAAATTCCTTTTGCCATCTTTGCTCAGATGATGAGTGGTAGTGTTTGTTAAATTCAAATGCTCCTTTCCAAAAGCTCTCATTGTATGCATGAATTATGAATTTATTATAATATAATGTAAAAAAGCTCTAATTGCCATGCATATTATCTGCTGCAAAGTGATTGCGTTGATATTTGATATCACCAGTGCGCAGTTTCAACTTTAGTTCTATTTTCATTGTTCCTTCAATTTAATTATTTTCTATAAACCAATGTTGTCCAAGTGTGGTTTCTTTCTCTTGATTTTTTCCTGATAAATTATAAACTCTGGTGCTGTAGGATCCCTCTTCAAAATAAACATAATTTTCTAAACTTACAGTTGGTAATTTGTTTACACCATTGGCTACAACATTCACACAGACCCCCTAGGCCACCTGTCTGTAGCTCGACCCCATGAAAGTTAAGTGCCTTTCCCAGCAGTACAGCAGCCATCCTTCCGTTTGGCCTTCCAAGTCATACAAAGAGTAACACTGAAGAGAGAGACGGAAAACAAACCAATATTGTAATAGCTCCGAGATGTTATGTTAGAGATATTGGGAGAAACAGTTAATTTTTTTTTTGTTGAGGTAAAAATCCAGTCAGAGGTTCAAGAGCCTGTTGGATTTGACATGGGTACACACAAGAGTCTGAAAAATCCCTGTGTACAAAAGAAAAAGCTTTTCATTGGGATCTTGTTGTGCTTTATGGTTAAATCCACTGCGCAATTTAATGAAACTGTTGTCAAATTCACTGTAATTCTCAATTTCCTTCTTTTAGATTTGCATTAGATTTAATGAGAAAAAAAGAGAGAAGTATGTGGGCTTTTATTAAATTATCACTTCTATTACTAGTTAAACATCCAATCGAAATCATTCTGAAGTCAGTGCAAATCTTTTAATTTATTTCAATAAGGCATAAATCAGATTGCAGAAAAGTAGGCAGCCAGCTCAGGGCTGTTTTAGCTTGGTCTTTGGAATTATAGTAATGGAATTTTGCTTTAAAAGATTCCTTATGTGGTCAACATATAAATATAACATCGTGGTGTTTTCTTTATTATGTAATATTTACATTTCAGTCACAAATGTAAAAAGTAAACCATTGCCGTAGATGTCCAGCTGATAAGCCAGAATCTCTTAGGTGTAAAGCCTGTAGGTAAGTGTAAAAATTTTATTTTACCTGGTCAAAATGAACTCTGAAAAAAATGTGGTTTATGCCAACAGATCATGGCCTCAAACATGTAGAGGGTGACACATTGTACCATTTAATTAAAGTCCAATCTTTAGCAGCCACTAATCCTGGGCAATTTAATCAATTTCTTCTGGCAATGTGTAAACAAAAGGACTTAAAAACATCACCATCTCCATCTCGAGAATGTCATACATGATTTTATTATGGAAATGCAACATGCTAGAGTTTAGACCACTTGAATAGACTGTTTAAATACCTCAATTTTACAAATGTGAATCATCCATTGAAGTCAATAAGATCACTCGCTTCCTTAAAGTTAAGCCCTGATTAAGTGCTTCTGTGGACTGAGGTCTCTGTGAAAAAACAGCTCTTGTGTCTGTACTTTGGTGAGATAGTGGCCCAACCAATTTTCTAAATCAAAATAAAATCTTGCCTTTGGCAGTAATAGGAGGGATTGTTGATTTCGGGGTTCACCCACCAGTGAAATCTAAGCCTTTAAACTGAATTACACTAATATTTCTGGATCCTATGTCATTGTTTGAGAACATCATTGCATTTTGGAGAAATTTAGGAAAAGGCCATCCGTCCTTTGAATTAATAATTTATGGTCCCATTTTTTATAAACTAGAAAAGTTAAACATGAGCCAGTATAACAGTAATCATAGAATTCACTGCCAAGTTTCTTTCCCATTTTCCTGCCTTTTACAAATCTTTTCTGATGTGCAAGAGACACATGGGAAACCAAAAGAAATATTTGCTGCTAGCTACGCATTGGTTGGAGGTCTATCCTATTGTCAGTTGTAGCTTGCCGGGTTGACTGATACATTGAAGAAACAGTGAAACTGACAGTACACAGCTTTCACTCTCATAAAATAAATGACATTGGTACCTTAGCTGTAAATGTGCTGGATGTTCCAAGAAAAATAAAAAGCCTTAAGTTTTCTTTCCTAAACTTTTTCCACTCTATAGTCTTACATTTTATATATCACAGTATTTATCAATTGCTGTTTCTAGAAACAGGTTACTGTCGTCTCCATGTCTTAACCAAGTAAAATATTTGTCTGTAGGATATTTTTGTGTACAGACAGAAATGCATGGGTTTTAATACAAGATGGTACGGTATTCTTCCTTTGCAAATTGAATTTCTTCTCTATGACTATAGTGTATATGTAATTCTGAATTTTTATAAATGTGCCAGATTATGATTTTGCCTGATGCACTCTATTTCTGACACATTTCTATAGTATTTTACCATTTACAGTCTCAAATACAGCATCTCTGAGTCTTTTAGCTGGAGACCCACCTTTTTTCCTTTGCTGTAATAGTGTGTAATTCCCTCTCTTCCTCACATTATCTTCATTCCCCACCCTTTCACATGTGCATACACATCTGCAAATTCCGGCAGCCCAACTTGCAGCTGCTTTAGCCTCCTGAAGTATAGTCTGATAGTGATGCTGTATCACTCATAAATATCACTCACACTGTAATCCTGCCCTCCAAGTTCCAACAAAGTTCACCCCAGTGCCAGTTTTCTTCAGCTCCTTTGCACAAGGGACACAAAGTGAATGCTCTCGGGGACGAAAAGGAGGAGTTGCAAAGCCTCAAAGAGGGTGAGGGAAATGTGAGGTGGAAGAGGTCAGATGAAATTATCCTGAGCCTTCTCCATCCCAACTTGGTACACCTTATCCTTTCTCGAGGGGGCAACTTCCTGGTTTGAGAGCTGTTGCTTTGATACATTTACCCTTAAAGCACTCCTGTACACTGAAAAGTCCAGTTGCTCCCATGTCACCATCAAGGAAAACAGACACAAGGGAGAAATGCCATGACTGCATGAACACTTCTCTCAGCTAGAGTGCGAGCTCCAGGAGCTCCAGGTGACTGCCACAGTCACTGGGTAGGGACCTCGGGGGTGCTGATGCCAGGGTCTGCGAGGATGCATGATGTGCCAGCAACCCAAGAGGGGAGAAAGAAAACTTATTTTTATCCAGATCCTTGCACTGACTCACCCAACGGCCCAAACAGTAGTGCTGGCATAACAGGAAGGGGGAAGAGAAGGGGCAGAGCGCACGAGGCCGTTACCCGCTTCTTTCTGTTTGACCAAAGGGGAGGTTTGGTGGCAGAGGGAGATAATGGGGTCTGTTTAGCCAACACTACTGCCAAAAGAAGTGTATGTCATAAGATTATAAACAGGTGCTCTTTTCCAAAACCCAGCTGAGCCAGTGAAAAAAGTTACTGTCCCCATTTTTTGTCGGCATCACCCTGTCAGATATTAATGCTCCTCACATCTGCTGGTACAGTTGCTCCTACGTGTATTCCCCAACCCTTTCTAGATTAAACAGCCCAAGTTACCAGACTTACTATTTAAACTATCTGCATTAGCTGAGACCCATTTGCCTAAATAAGATTAGGATAAAGTGAGCCAACAGATCAGAGGAGACAGTGGACTCCAGGTGAGGGACAATAAACAGCTGGCAGGTGGTAGTAACCTCTTCAATAAACACAACTTTTGATGTACTGAGGGACTTCATCCATTTAGGCCCTAAATGTTGGTCATGGTGATATAGAGACAGTTACATGTCAGTAAAGAGAGTTTATCCATTCTTCACGTCAGGCCTGGAGTAGTAAAAACTTCATGGTGTGGGGTTTGCCACCTGTTATTTCTTTATTAATTTCTTATTCTATTCTTTCTGCATCAATGGGATGTACACTTATGAAGCATATGCTGAACTATATGTACATCTCCAGAGTCCCAGGTTTGCATTTATTACAGCTGCTGGTCCATCATCCTTGCTTACACAGTGATTCAATGGAGCCTGTAAGCTGCAAAAGTGAGCTTGAAATTCTTGCCTGAGTTTCAGGTGGGAATGCTCCTTGCCCAGGATGCAGCTGAAATGCCTGTGATCCCTAGATTCACTCTGAGAGGTTAGCTTGGATGAAGTTGCTCCACACATCAGCTGGAGAAGGGGTAGCCGTGGCTTTGTTCCCAGGGAGCCAGCAGAGGAGAAGGCTGTGCTCCTGAGGGGTGCAGCAGCTGCCTGTTACACACGCAGTCCCCACGGACGCGCTGAGCTTGTCCCTGTCCTCAGCAAACAGGACGTCACCACCAACTGCCGCTCGGGTACCTCACTTTCACATCCTCTCTGCCACGATGTGCCTGATTGCCAAAGCCACAATCAAATCCTCATTAAAAGGGTGAAGTGTTTCTTCTTAAGAAGAGCATCCCCCACAGCTGGCCCCCTCCTTCAAATAAGCTAAGAGTTAAACTAACCTAAGAGAAGGGTTTTTTTTTAATATCCTGGATGTAAACTACTTCAAGATATGCAGCTCTAAAAGATCTCAAAATGCTACTAGTCTAGGCTGTGATCCTGGAAATGCTTACTAATTCATGCAGTCCTTGCTCCTGTTAAGCCATGAAACTTAGTGACAGACTTGAGAATCTACCATGTGATGAAGACTGGATTGTTTAAAACGTCTGTTTCTTCTTGCTTAAATATAAGAAGTAATGTTATTAAAATTAGAAAAAACATTTTATTAATCCAAAATATCATATAGTTATTTAACAAAGACTTAACAATTTGAGTCCTCTCCATTAACAAATCCAGATGCTATAGTCAGAGGTAGGAAAGACTCAGGGACTGACAACAGGCTTGCTTTTTATGCTTTTTATGCTAGTGGTTTTTTTGTTTGTTTGTTTGTTTTTCATTCCAAACAGACCATCCCTAATATTTTATCTCACTTGGTGGATTTTAGGAAAATTATAAGTGAAGAGAAAAATTCTGGGTTCTCTTTCTTTCTTAAAAAAGTAATATACGAATACTACTAAGATTTTTCTAATCTATTCAGCAGACTTCGTAACAAAATCAAATGTGTGTATATCTTTTTGCCATGTTACAGCTGGTTTCTTCTAATCCAGAGGATTGGACAAATGTGGTTTTCATTTGGCCACATTTAAGTTTAAATTGCCACACAGTTCTGTGCTGGGCGTAAACTTATTATGCATACGTCCAAGAAGAAAGGACAGTAATTTGGAAACTGCTATCCATGGTGATTCTCACCAGCTAGACATCAGGGACTGCACTCATTCTGGGAAAGGCCACATAATGTAAAATCATCACAGTCACCTTGTCTTCTTTGCTCTTCGTTGAAGGGCTGGTACCACTGAATGGGAATTTTCAAAGTGCCTTTTGACAGAAGAATCAAAGTTCAGCAAGAGCAAAGTGAGGCCAGTACTAAACACTTTGCTGATTTAATTTTAATACATATAATTTTTATACAGGGATCTTATTTGCACAGCTCAATGGAGTCATGTATTTGAAGAGCACTGCTGATTAATTAGGTTGGTTCGGTATGAATGAATTAGGTGATCTCCATTTTATGTCTGTTTCGAAGTTCACTATTGTGAACTTCACCCCATTCAGTGCTCCATCCTGTTCAAAAGACTTATTGCTAACTTTACTTGGGCAGGAAAGGGAATCATTAAAATCACTAAGCAAGCCTCTTGAGTATGGTGGGTTCTGTTACAGTTATATAAATGCAGCTCATTACTCAGCTAAGGGGAACTGACTTTCTAGGTAGGTTTTCAAAACAGAGGGATCATGAGTCGGAAGGTGTGGAAACTGCAGGTTTTATGACTAGACCTGAACCCAAGTTCTCTGTTCCTGGGCTGGAATCTATACCAGCTTTAAAAGTAATCTGCCTCTTTTTCTAACTATATTGTGTATTTTCCTCCAATTTTCTCTAAAGGCAGCAGAAACAACTGATTTATTTGTAATGTTTATCTCAACCTGTCAGTAAAAAAAAATTCACATTTCCCTTAGAAATGCAACAAAGGTGGAAAATGCTAGACTTTCCTTTTTGCTTCTTTACTTCCAGTTCAGGAGTTCCTTTATTCAGTCTGATGTTAAATCTACTTGTATTAGAGAATCCTTTTTATCTGAGCAAATCTTATTCCTTAGCAATGAATCTCAGAACATTGTGGGGTGATTGTATAAAGCCATTGCTTTTTCTTTATTGCCCACTAAAGAAACATTTATGATTAAATGGGAAAGGGAACTATCTCATTCTCCTGAGCTGGAGATATTGGACTCAATAATGTCCTTCATACGTGTATGCTCTATTTCAGCTAACCTGTTAGAATTGCAATATAAAATTGTAAATCAATGGCATCAAGCACCTGTGAAGATGAGTAAGATTGCAAGTCATTTCTCAGATAGATTTGGAGAAACAGCTCCCAGCCAAGAACTCTTTTACATGTTCTACAGGGTCTGTCCTAAATTACCGCAATAAAGTCACTTGTTATACATCATATTGAGAAAATTTCCAGCTGTCTCATGTCAAGTACTGAGAAACACTATACATAGGGACACTTGGACTTTGAGGTATGTGACGTACAACTGGATGTTAATAAAAATTGAGTTACAGGTTATTCAGCTGGTTATTTGCAGAGCTAAAAATTCAGAATCTTCTTCAATAATGAAAGTGGATCCTTAGGAATTTGTTCAAATCTGTTCTGTTTAGCTATAACTGCAGAAAATGCATTATTTCTATACAAGGTGTTCCTTTATTGATTACTTTTGTGCTGGTAGGAGTAGTTAAACCCAGATACTCATAAACACTTTATGGGCTAGGAAGAATGAAAGTAAGGAGGAATTTTGTTTGTTTTTCTTGTCTTTCTGTAATCACAATGGTATCTCTTTTTAAGCTTGTCATCTTCTGCTCGGTTGATTCTCTTGTAAGGGCTTTAATAATATGAATTTAATATGAAGTATACCTTTGTATCTACAAATATATATCAGTCAAACCCCTTGCTTTCTGCATTTTGGAATAAATTTACTAAGACTTATATATGTGAAATATCTTATATATGTGAAATAATCCCCAGACCTTACAAAAGCAGAGTTGTTAGTGTGCAGGCATGCTTTTTACCTCCACAGAGCTTGGAGATCAGTGCAGTGTAAAACCTGGCATGGCAGCCAGAAAATATAAAATAAAAATACACACCAGCCAGGTGATGATATTTCAGCCCCCCTCACAGAGCTGACAGTAGCCACTGAGCACACCCTGTCACAAGGGTGTTCTCCCTGCAGAGGACACCAGAAGGTGGGGTGGGTATGTCTTAGTGTGTCAACCTGGTGGTTTGTGCTGCTCTAGGAGAGTGATGGCAGGTCTGCTGCTGGAAGAGGGATTAGAATGTTACCTAGAAGAATGCAGATAAAAGGAGTCAAAGAATGATCAAAGAATGGATCACAGAGAGGAGAAACTCCAAGGAGAGTCACCTGCACAGAAGATTGCATCACAGAGGTCAAAACATCTTGGGGCTCTGGATTCATAAACATGAGGCAAAAGCTGTAAGCTAGAAAGGAAAATGGTGACTTCTTCACTTGGTGTCTTTGACTCAAAAATGGTTTCTAGAAGATGCTTGCTCATTTATGAATCATGAGGCCTAATTACATAAAATTGCTTGACCTGTGTTATACCTCAGGTTATGTTACCTAAAGGTATCTTCTGACCTTAAATTTTATGAGTCTGCATAAAGTAGCTGTAAGGAAAGAACAGCAGAATATGATGTTGTTTCAGTGATTTGAATTACAGCATGCATTTGCGTCTTTGTTTGCATTTACTGTCTTAAGAGTAACTGTACTGAATGCAGTTGTGTGATGGAGTTGTCACTGTGAGTCAAAAAGAGGTGAATGTGTGTTCTGAATGACCAAGATCACATTTACAGGACTGATGTCTACCAGCATAGCTCTAAAGAGATGCCAGCCCTGACAGGCATAGCTGTGTCAAGCCTGTGTCATAGCTGTGAGAAGCCTCTGGTAGAGACACAGTTGTACCAGTAAAATGGTATTTTTACCAATAATATTTTATGCCAGTGCTGGGAGATGGTTTTATTCTACTAGCAGACAGTACAGATGTATCCATGCTAAACTGCTTAGGATTTTAGTATTCACAGCAAAATACTCCCCTCAGAGATTCCTAAACCAATCCGTTTTGTTGGTGCTGCCAGAGAAAGGGCATGCAACTGGCCCTGGCAACTGTCAGCTTTGTGGTACCACACATGACAGCATTTAATAAAGGGAGAGTGCAGAGAGTTTCAGGAGAAGTCCAGGCTAAATCTGTTGGCCAAATAGTTATGTCAGGGAGGAGTGTGAAAAGATCAGGCTGAACGAGGTCGGAATAAACAAAAAAGTTTTTTCTCTAAAACAATTTCTGTCATTTGAAGCAAAGGTTTAACAATACTGGCAAAAGTGATACTGGAATAAATTGCACTGACCCCATGTTTTTTGTAATTACAACTACACTGGAAAATTCTTCGTGGTGTAAAACTCGATCTCAGAAAAGACTCTAGGGGAAAGGGTGAAGGGTGATAACAGTTAGCACTTCATTCAGGAGCAGGCAACTAGGAGGGAGCATCACTGCTTTGGTCTGTAAGTGTAGGCCAGATGCACCAGCCTGATCAGACTGCGTGCAATTCTCAAGCCTTGCCCGTGAAAGGTGTGGGTATTACTCTATTTTACTCTTTATTTAGCTGTGCTCACGGCCTCCATTTCCAGGGAGTTCCTAGGAGGTAGATGTGCATGGCTTTAGGACTAGCCTGGCATAGTGAATCTCTACTGAGCTGGTGCTCAAAAGTGCAATTCTTTTTCACTGTTAATATCTAGGCGTTCTATAATTTGGAAGGGCATGACCACTAATCAACCTTTACTCCACCTTAATAAAGTTGTGCAATATTCCATGCCCTTAATTATTTTTTTTTCTTTTTACCCTCAATAAACTTCTTGAAGCCTTTCAGTACTCTGATGCAGTTTTTCCTCTGTCACTGGTTCTGCAGCTTCAGCTATAGCAATGATTTTCCTGCTCAAAGGAGGTTTATATACAACTTACAGGTTGTATGTTAGAGCTCTCACTGCATCTGCACCGCTCACACCTGAGCCTTTCTCCTCATGGAGGAACAGGACTCAAATGCTGAACCTCAGGGCATTCAGAAACCATTTAAAGGTGATTGTGGAAATGATTGTTGGGAATGTGTTTTTAAGCAAGGTGAACTAGGGGTGAGGGTTTTGGGGAAGCAAGTTTCCCTGGCTGTTCTGACTGCTTCTTCTGCTTCCCTCTTGAGCTGTTGTGCCATTTTTGCCTCATGGTGCTGTTCACAGTGCTCACCCACCACAGGGATTTCCTCCTTATTTCTAGCACTGAAGCTCTGACTCTTCCTTCACTGGTTCCACCATCACCCCCGTTGTCTGTCCCTTATTGCAGCAGCTGCCAGTCTCACGTGTGTGCAGACATCCCACGCAGGGCTGTGCGGTGCTTTGTTTCACTCCTCCTCTCGGGGAAAACTTGAAGGACTGGCAGTGAGGCAGGAAGATGAGGGCTCTGGGAGGGGTGTAGGCACATCTCAGGGCAGGCCCAGCTAGAGGCCGGGAGAAGCAAAGGAATACAGAAAACATTGCAACCTCTGCTCCAAGGTTGTGCCTTGTGCCTCAGAAAGGACGGCGCTGGCACACAGGAGGTCTGGGGAACACTGAAGTGGCCCTTTCCTCTCCATGAGGTGTGCCAACACACACCCAAGCAGCCCAAGGAGACGAACACAGCTGGGAACAGGAGCCTGTGGATTAGCGAACTGCTTTCTGCAGTTACTGCGCGTTCTTGCTTGCCTTTTCCAAGGAATTTGGGCTCACACAGGCAACGAGAAGGGCGCAGCTGCCAGGGAAGGTGGGAGCAGCACAGATCCTGATTCGCTCCCGTGGAGGGGCTGGTGCTGAGCCAGCCGTGACAGGGTGAAGAGGGCCTGCAGCTGGTGTGCCCAGTGCTGCTGGCCACTGCCCCTCTGCACCCAGCCCAGGCACCGGAGATGCTGCTCAGCTTGGTTTGGTTCTGCTGGTGGAGACAGGAGCAGGGTGAGGTGTGCACCGACTGCTGCCCTGAGCCAGAGAGGGTTCAAATACCCAGCGGGAAGCCCAGTGGGGCTCAGGCAGGATCCAAACTTTGGCATGAATGTGGGAGACGCCTGGCAGGGCTGTGCTGGGCGACTCCTTGGGCAAGCGGCCTCCGGCTTGGAGTACGAGCACTGTGCAGCCCCTTGCTGAAGCACTGGGGCAGTGACTGGTTTGGGGACATTCACAAGGGTCCCTTTTGGAGATGGAAGCACTGCTTGGCAGAGCTGTGTTTGCTTTAGCTCGCGCAGAGAGGGAGATTTAAAAAGCAAACAAACAAACAGAAAGCCACAATGGCTGAAACAGTGAATCCAAATATCACTTACACTCATGTGTTGCAAATTTGCTCCACAAAAAATATTATTTTAGCACAAAGATTTTGGGAGTGTGAGCAACACANGGCGCCACCTCGCGGCCGCCCGCCCGCCGCGCGCCCGGTGCCTGCCGGGAGCGGCCGCCATGTCGCGCACCGCGGGCTGTGGGCAGGGCGGGGAGAGCTCCTCTCCGCACACAGACCTGCCCCTCTGGCATCGGACGGGGCCAGGGCTTAGGTGCCTACCTTCTTCTTGTGTTCTGAGTGTGTTGTGCCGGGTCATCCGCGCAGTGGTGCCACTGGAGCTGCGGTGCTCTGTGCCGCTTGCTGAGNAGTGGGGCTCAGGCAGGATCCAAACTTTGGCATGAATGTGGGAGACGCCTGGCAGGGCTGTGCTGGGCGACTCCTTGGGCAAGCGGCCTCCGGCTTGGAGTACGAGCACTGTGCAGCCCCTTGCTGAAGCACTGGGGCAGTGACTGGTTTGGGGACATTCACAAGGGTCCGTTTTGGAGATGGAAGCACTGCTTGGCAGAGCTGTGTTTGCTTTAGCTCGCGCAGAGAGGGAGATTTAAAAAGCAAACAAACAAACAGAAAGCCACAATGGCTGAAACAGTGAATCCAAATATCACTTACACTCATGTGTTGCAAATTTGCTCCACAAAAAATATTATTTTAGCACAAAGATTTTGGGAGTGTGAGCAACACAGATCCCAAGCTGTCGAGATAACACTTAATACGTGAAGAAGTATTTATATGGGACCCCAAATAGAGTGGGCAAATAAAGCGTGTGTCTTTAAATCAATTGAGTCCGGCTCGGTGCAGCTAAGTGCCCCGGCCCTGGTGCTGCTCAGGATGATCCCAGCAGCAGTTTGCGAGCACCGGGAACCCCGGGGGCGGCGGCCGTGGAGCCGNTCCTCTCCGCACACAGACCTGCCCCTCTGGGATCGGACCAGGGCTTAGGTGCCTACCTTCTTCTTGTGTTCTGAGTGTGTTGTGCCGGGTCATCCGCGCAGTGGTGCCACTGGAGCTGCGGTGCTCTGTGCCGCTTGCTGAGCTGGTGATACTGCCTGCCAGGGTTGATTTTTGGGGCAACATTTTCCCCCATGGTTGTGCATCCCTTTCTTGTTCTACTCAGAATTGTTTTTCTAAAAGATAACGCCATTTTAAGTTCCCCACGTTGGGACTTGGCAAACCCATTGTCTGTAGAGAAAATGCTTGTGTTAGTAGGAGTTACTATAAATCACAGTTACCTTGAAGGAGCATAAAAATGGAAAAAAACCCTGGAAAATACTTAAAACTTTTATTTGGGGTACAAAGAGCACAGAAACTAAATTGTTAAAGGGTTACAAATACCAATGGAAAATCAATAGCGGGATTAAACAGGAGTACAGGTTTTATCACACCGTGAATTCTCATTCTATAGATATACAGCAAGACCCTTACTAATCTGTAATAAAAGTTCTCACGGTTGTGGTGTATCTTTGCTCCGTTCCCCATTTGGCAGGCGTTAAGTTTGTTTTGTGATGGAGGTTTTGGGAGCAGGCGAAGAAGCTGTGATCCTGCTGCTCCACCGGGCAGTGTTTTTTGTTGCGAATGTCATATGAAGTTGTAGTTACCACAGCCTTGACAGGCAATGCAACCCAATGTTTTGCAGTCTTTTGAGAATTTAATTACGTTGATTTTTGATTTTTTTTTTAATTAAAGTAAGTTTCCATAAATGTATTGACAAGGTTAGAAATGTTACCGAAGTATACCCCTCAATGGGTGGAATGCTAGAAAATCCAGACAGCCATTGCTTGGTTTTCAGTCCCATTATTCGGATAATATTTGACTGGGGAAAGGGTCTGACATTTGATTTTGTAATTTCTTGGGTTTGCAGTACTACCTGACACCGTACCTGAACAGTGTCCTAGTGTAGCTGCTCTGGGTGTGGACAGGAGTGTCATGCACAATCAGAGTGGTGCAAGGCTCCTGAACACCTAATGTATGGTATCTTCCCTCACGGGATGCAACAGCCCCTCCAGTGTCCAGACTTTCGAAGCCTGGAGCCATTGCCTGTAATGGACACTTCTCTCAAACCACCAGGACTCACACTTCTGTTTCTGTGTTGTTCCATTCACCTACTGCCCACATGCTGTTCCTTCCCTCCAGTACGATGATGACCCCTGAAGTAACAGATTTGCTTGGGTGTTTTTTCTCTTCTACATTGGACCTCTCAGGTAAAGTTTAATTGAGAAGTCAAAGCAGGCTTAGTGGTCTTGCATGGTCCTGTGCACAGACATCTACATGTATGGATGAACCAAGACTTCTGAGTATCTCATTCTTGAACTGAAAATAAATGTTTTGTTTAATGTCTTAGAAAGAAATTTTCTTCATTCATAGAATGGGTCTATACTACTCTGAACACAGAACAGGTCTTTCTCTCTTGGGTTTTGTAAAACGTGCTCAAAGTGGGGACCAGAGGGAAAATCAATGATCGGAGACACTATATATTGATTTACAGATAGATTAGGGATATCAATATTACAACCAATATGGATATTTATGCATTGTGTTTGTACTGTCTGTGTAGAAGGATTCTGATGAATATAACTGCCTTCTTGAACGTGTATCAAACCATGGTTGTAGAGAATGGAAGAAAACCTTGTGGAGTTCAAGCTTTTTCTCCTTTGTAAAAGCAAGAGCAGCTTGAAAGATGATGTAAGTTTTCAAATTCAAATGGCTCAAGTGCCTTACTCTAGGAGTTGGAGGAAAGAACATCTTAGCTGTACTGCTACCACTTACATGTATTTAAAAATAGCCAACACAAAGACTGTGTATATACTTCGTGTGTCTTGCACTGTGAATACAACTTTGATGGTTTATGCCATGTCCAAAACAAAAAGAGATCTTGTAAGAGATCCTTCTTCTCTAACAAAAGGTTTACTTGAGAGGGGCAAAAGCTTATCTGAAATTGAGACATGTTGTATCCCTTACTCTAATTTAGCTCAAAGTATATAAATTCCCAGCTAAAATTTTTGAGACAATCAAAAAGGGATCCTTTAGTAGAACTGGATTTTTTACAGATACAGTATGTGAGGAGGAATATTTTCTCCAACATTTTCTTTCTTCAGTGTCATTTTTATGTGGCTATCATGTAGATAACAGCAGGGAATTCCACTTAAGTAGATCCTTAATGGATTTAACTAATGGTTTCTTTGTGATGCTCTCAGACAGTTCTCCTGTAATGTGGATCCTCTAAATATTTAAATCCACCATTGAAGCATTTAATAGGAAGAAAGTCTCCTACCATTAGAATAAAGAGAAGGCTTTCAGCTGGAAACAATACCAAAACAAAATCTGATTTGTACAACTGCATCAAGCATCCAAGCCCACTTACCTTCTGAGGCAGCTGATACAAAAAGGACCTGGGGTGCCAGGTAAACAAGCAGTCATTTGTATATTCAGACAGTCTCTGTCCTTTGCTGTTTCTCTACATGCTCCATATTTTTGAGGGCTGTTTGAGTGAGCAATAAAGCTGGTAAATTAATACTGCTACTTACTGTTGGTACAGGGAAACTGCCTAACCCATGGGCTTATGGAATCTTGAAAACAGCAGATAGGTTAACCTGGGATGCTTCTTCTTGTTTTGAGTCTTCTGACACTGTTTCAAAATGATCTTTCTTACTGTTCTATCCATTATCCTCCTTTTTTATTCTTCTTACAAGTGAAGCCTGATGTTTGTCGAGTTCCATAAAATAATTGAGCTGGAAGGAAAAACCTTTTAGAAATCTACTTACTGTATTGTCAAGACCCAATTTTTCTCTCCTGTCTCTTGCTTGGGAAGAACAGTCACTTCAGAAACTAAGACTGGTCTTTAAGCTGTCTGCTTGGCCCTGGATTTTACCATGTTTCCCTTGCACAAAGAACAAAATTTACTATTTTCAGTCTAGGTTGTTTCTGAAAATGATAAATAATAGAAAAATAAAGGCTCCCCGTAGCTTGCATTCAACCGAACAAAACCATAGTGCTGCAGTTGCCCCACAGCTGCTTTTGTGGTATATAAAATACATACCCTACCTTTTGAATACATAGGACTCCTCGAAAAGAATTGTCTTGGGGTGATTCACAAGAATAAATATCACTTTCAGCTAAATAAATCTATTTATTTAATTCTGCACAGTTTGGGCAGGGACATTTATTTCTGCAGATGATATTAATAAATTTATAGGAATTTTCTGCAGTCACTTGACAATCTGTATTGTCTAAATCCACCTGTAACCTGTTCCATATCTAGCCCTTAAATATAGACGCTTTTAAAATTTAATTTTCTGGTATTTCTGTGATACAATTAATTGCTGCATTTCCATCACTTGGTATTGTTACACGTACAAATGTGTAAAGCCATTCTGAATTCTTGTGTGCACAACCATGATATAAATAATACACAGTATAAGCAGTAAAGTTTCTCATTTGCTGTGGAAACTGGCCATCCAGAAAGGGCACGCTGGACCAAGTTGCCCAGAACGGCACCCTCATTTGGCTCTATGGGGAGGTTCTCTAATAAAACGAGCAGGCACACTTAGATTTTCCTTCTTGTTGCGTCTCAGCGCCGTTAGCAATAATGCAGAACTATCAGCATGTTCCTCTCACGCTTGTACTTTATGTTGCATGGATACACTCAAAGGCTCGAATTAAAGGCTTTCTTGCTATCCTACCCGCTGCCAGAAATGGAGTGCCTGTTTTTAAACCAAGTGCTGGATTCTTTGTTACTCTGTATCTCCTGCAGTTATGTAAACCAAAGAGAGTCAACGGAAAATGGCTATTGGATATTAACATCTATGTAAATCAGTGCAGATGCTGAACTGGTAGCATTTTGTATCCCCTTGCAGAGCAGAATATGACTACCCCAAATCAAAAACAGGGTGAAATTTATTTTGGGGGAAGGGAAGTAGTAATGAGTTAGTACATGGAAACTGCTGTTACTTAGATCCACTCAGAACTTTTTAAATCCAGTTGCCTGTGTAGGTTATTATGTGTTTTAAGTATGTTATGTGTAGGCGTTCTTGCAGCCCCAAAAGCCCACCATATCCAAAGCAGCGTGGCCAGCAGGTCAAGGGAAGTGATTCTGCCCCTCTCCTCCGCACTGGTTAGACCCCACTCGGAGTGCTGCATCCAGCTCTGGGGTCCCCAGCACAGGAATGACATTGACCTGTTGGAGTGAGTCCGAAGGAGGGCCACAAACACGATGAGAGGCACCTCTCCTATGACGACAAGGATGAGAGAGTTGGGGTCGTTCAGCCTGGAGAAGAGAATGCTGTGGGGAGACCTTAGAGCAACCTTCCAGTACTAAAAGGGGGGCTACAAAAGAGCTGGAGAGGGCATGTAGTGATAGGACAATGGGAAATGGATTCAAACTGAAAGAGAATAGGGTTAGATTAGATACTAGGAAAGAAGTCTTTATTGTGAAGGTGGTAAGGCATTGGAACAGGTTGCCCAGAGAAGCTGTGGATGCCTCATCCTTGGAAGTGTTCCAGGCCAGGCCGTATGGGACTCTGAGCAACCTGGTCCAGTGAAAGGTGTCTCTGTCCATGGCAGGGGGTTGGAATTAAATGGTCTTTAAGGCCCCTTCCAACCCACACCATTCTATGATTCCACAATATGCATATTGGTTAAAAAGCAGAGAATGCAAGCATTGAATTCATGATAAAAGGCACTTCACAGAATCAGAGAATGGGTCAGGTTATAAGGGACCACAGTGGTCCAACCTCCCTGGATTATCCTAGAGGCACAGGCATGTGTCCAGATTGTTCTTGGATACCTTCAGTGAGGGAGACTCCACAACCTCTCTGGGCAACCTGTTCCAGTGTGTGGTCACCCACACAGTAAAGAAGTTCTTCCTCACATTCAGGTGGAACTTCTGTGCATCAGTTTCTGCCCATTGGCTCTATTGCTTGGCACCACCAAGAAGACCCTGGATCCATCCTCTTGACACCATCCCTTCAGATACTTATGGACATTGATGAGGTCACGTCAGTCATCTCTTAGGCACCTAAGTCCTGGTTTTGTGCCTTTATGCCTTTGAAAACCTCCCATTCTTACCTAATTTATTTATGTATTTACTTTTGAAGGTGTTGCCTATTTAATCCACGAGAGCAAAGAAAGGATATAGTACTAGTCTGAATTGGTACAGGAGCAAATGCCTCCAAAAATAGTGTGATTTTTTTTTAGAGAGGCCCATCTGTGAATTACTGCTTTGTGCTGACCCACAATTTATGCAGCTTTTGCCCAAATCTATCAGACAAAGCTCTTTAAATGGCTTAAAAATAGTTTGTAAGTGTTACAGGCATTCAGTCAAATTAGTCACTTAGTCAAATCATCCTTTCAACTGGTGCTTTCAGCAAATGGTTAAATCAGCATTTGAGGAAGGACCAGGTGTATGATCTAATGCCTGAAAGCAGCTCATGCTCAATGACATAATCCTAAGAATAAATGTATTGTAAGTGTATGGCCAAACACAAGAGAATATCTGTCATCGAGTAGCTAGAAGTGCCACATGGTTTTTGTATCACTGTGCTGGAACCACTGAGTGTTGTGCAGCACTTTCAGCTCTTCTGAGAAAAATACCACATACTGCTTCAGCACTCCCTGGATCCAGGGCAGATGCCTTTAAGAAATCCTTAACTAGCAGAAGTAAAATCTTGCTGGGTGTCTCTTTTTCTAGATGGAAGAAACTAAAAACTTGCAGAATTTTACATACACAGCTTTTAGCGGTATATTTGGAATGGGCTGTGGGGCAGTGCCTCTCGCCATGTTGCTGCAGCACAGCTAAACAGACAGAGGACACCGGGAGTCCTGCGTACAAGGATAAAAGTCTGGGTCCATCAGTGGTGCACATGATACCAGGCTGATCACTTGGCCTCTTTATGGCCTGTTTCTACTAGTGCATCAGGATGATGCACAATATGGACATTTGGAAGAAAAAAACTTGGAAGAAAGGAACTATACTGCTGCTAATACTACATTGACTATTACAGTTGCAGCTGTGCTTTCAGAACCATAACCAATACATTGCTCATTTAAAGATTATTCCAGATTTCTCCAAGAATACCTCTTGGGCTAGCCCTCATTCTTCATCTCTCCATTTGTCTTCACTGTAAATGTGTGTAACTCTGTCATTACTGTCTTTTCAGGTAATTTTTAACTGGACTTATTGTCCCTGTCTTCATGCTTTTTCTTGCTAACCAGAGGTTGTGCTAGAGTTCTTTGCTTGTTGATATTTTTTTTTCCTGGAGAATGGTGTGTTTCCATTTACTGTTTAAAAACTAGCACTTAAATGGAGTGTTAAATCACTTCTGGAAACTGGGCCTAAAATAAACGGTTATACTCTATGAAAAACCGCATCAACCTCTTGACCCTGCTCTTGCCTCTTTCCAGAAGCATGTTAGGAACAGCTGTGTATACAAATTGAATGTACTTTCTATCTTCAAACCCTTTACTAGGACCCATCCTAGTATTTGAGTGCTCATTGCAACTCTATCATAGCTCAAATCCATCCTCTCCTGCTAAGTCTGCAACTACCTTCTCAGCTTTCCTCCCTGTTTCCTGCCTCTCCTGCAGCCGTTACCATTACAATCTGCAGGTGCTCCCCCTTCCCCCCCACCTCTCCTGCGTGTCACTTCCAAAGCAGTCTGCATTTCTCCTTTCACTGGTGAGCCCTCTGAGTTCAACTGAATTCCTGTTAACCTGTTAGCTTCCCCAAATAGTTTAAAAAAAAAAAAAAAAAGTAATTACTCTGTTGTATTAAAGTCAGGGAATTAAACACTGGACAGTGATGAACCAGAGTCAGCACGGATCTTGCTGTTTCTGGGGAGGAGGGGATTTATGGGCTTCGTTTCTCACAAGTGTAGGGCAATGACACTTTATAAAAAAAAGTAAACAGCCTTAATTTTTCAATATGGGAAACAAAAAAGGAAGAAAATGATCTGTAATAAATTTAGAATACAGAATAGAACTTCTTTTGTGGCCACGCAGCAATAGTGAATATGTATATACAAGAGGATCATTCAGCAATCACCTCTTCTGGCAGCAGATGATGACTGAGACTTTTGTTACTTCTGGGTAATTGGTGCTAGTGGAGCAACAGAGGACTGGAAAGCCTGATCTTGCACCAGCCAGACCCAAATTCTCAACCTAGTTTCTGAATAAATGGGAGACCAAAAAGAAGGGGGGAGGAATTTTTCCGCAGTCTTTCTTTCCGGAAGGGAAGAAAAATGTGAACAAGTGAATCCTCACAGCAGCAGGTAGAGACAAGTCTTTCCTCTTCTGTCCTAATTCAGCAGTTGGATCCATGCCTGGGATGTTCACCAGGGAACCTTTCTCGTAGTCTCCTGCTCTGGGGGTGGCAGGCAGTCCCACAGCCTGTTTTGACATTCAGGAGTAAAGGCACTGATGAAGCAAAGCTCTCCATGGCTTAGACAGGGAGGCAGGGGTAAGAAAAGAGATCATTCACACAGTCTTTATTTCTCTGAATGTGGAGTTTGTATCCTGGTGCATTTCTGTGTGTATGTCCCCTGATGTCAGTGGAATTAGTGTCAAAGGAGGAACAGCAGCATGTCCCACAGGCATGGTCGCAAGGCAAGGAAGAGATCTCCCAGGGGCCTCCTGAATTTATGGAGGCAGTGGAATAGTAGATCTGAAAATGAATACTAAGTGTGAAGTGGGGGCTGGGATATTTCAGCTCATTAGTGATTGTTAAAAATAACTATTACACTGTGAGTGTAAACAGTATTGAGTATGCCGTGCTTAGAATGAGGTTGAGCAAGACATTTCTTCACAACTCAGTTATTATACATGGTCATCTACAATCACTGCTTTTTACACTGTGGCTTTCAAAGTGTGTGAAAAACACTTTATACTCCTGTGTGTGTCTAAACTGATTTCACACAGTCCAGCCCAAGCCACCATGTGCAATTATTTAGTGATTATTTTATGTGCCTTTCTAATGTAAGACTCTTTGAGCAATGGCAGATATCTAATTGATTGCTCTTTTTGTGAAGTATGAGCATTCAGCCAGTAATCAATTTATTACCAAATGTTGCTTAGAATAAGCAGATTTCTCCCTGACAGTAATCTCATTGGTTGTGACAAGATATGATCAGGTGACAATGGGACCTTCTCAGTAACACTACAGTAAATCACACTCAATAAGAATAGAGTCCTGAGTAAAAATAATTCCATTTTCTATTAACAAAGCCCTTGGCAATTGGCAGCCAGTGCCACAATGGCAATACTGCAGTCACTGCTGGAGAAGTGAGAGATTGTTGTCCAAAACAGGAAAAGTTAGTAGGAAGCTCAGTTTGAGTGAGCTTTCTATATACAATCATTTTTCACTACTAGGTCTGACAACCTTTTGGGGTGTGTGTGTCCCATTTTAAAGCTTCTCTCCCTTTGTTGTTCTGCAGCTGTTGGGTAAAACTTAATCCCTGGTATCTGTTAAGGCAGCTATATTCAACTTCCCTCCATGGTAATACACTCCAAGGTAATATACTTTAACAATTACGCACAGAGGTACATTTTTTTAATCTTGACATTTATATCTTACAGTTAGCATTGCATTTATTTATTGTGTTGTATTGCTGTTGTGTCTATTGGACAAAAAGTAATCTCGTGGC
Source organism: Pachycephala philippinensis (assembly GCA_013397055.1). Lineage (NCBI taxonomy): Eukaryota > Metazoa > Chordata > Aves > Passeriformes > Pachycephala > Pachycephala philippinensis. The sequence continues at coordinate 24,157 of VWZT01014876.1, forward strand.
AGGAAGATCTGTGGCTGTTCCAGTGTTTTCAAAAGGGTGATAGTTCCATATTCAGCTTTCTGCTTCCTGTGCTGACACCTCTCATTCTTGTTGCAGACAGTTTTTTCAGAGAGGGGCTTTGAGAAGTCATGTTGGTGTAGGCTGAAGAGATTTCTAACTCTCTGAACTGTCCCATAAAAGGCTCTGAAAACAGCTGAGAATCTTAAAAATCATTAAGCACAGTGGCTTAAGAAGATAGACAATCTCTAGTCTATAGTATAAGAACTGTATTTTGCATGACTGAAGCTTTTAAAGTCTCCTTCCCTGATGAATATGATCCTTGGAAGCTGCAAACACATGGCTGTACTGTGTCCAAGACATGATGTCATTGTGCTCAAGACTGGGTGCTTCTTAACTGTGTTTGGTCAAGTGCAGTGCTGTTCAATTGGCTTCAGTCTTCACGTGTTGATTTGAAATAAATTAATTAGTCACAAGTGCTGTTGGACTCTAAGATAACCTCCATCATGCTGGTATGCTGGCCTCTGCCTGAGTGTTCAGATGACCTGAAATAAATTCTAGTATTGAGAACTTCCATATTTTTATCAGTTATGGTAATCATGACCAATTAAGTGTTCATTCTGATATTTTAAGTCTCTCAGTCATTCAGTGTTATTTCTTCTGGTAAAACCACTGAAGAACAAAGAACAAATTGTGAATATCTGCACTGCCTACTGTGAGTAGCCTATATTTTGCCATGGATAGGCATGAATGGCTATTTAGGATACCAGAGAAGCCTGAGACAGAACCATACTATATTTTCCTCCACTAGCTCCCAGCTAACAAGTAACTTTAGGAAAAAAAATGTCCTTGATGTATCAGTTCTTTAAGTAAACCATGCTGCTAGGATCAGCTACCTTCTCAAAACTGAGACACTTCTGTGAAATAAAATGCACAATATTATTTTTAAATGTAGAAAAATTAGTTTCATTTGCATTTCTGCAGACTTGAGATGACTAAAGAATTTTTCCTGAGATTTAAAAGAAGTTGCCTTTGGCCACAAAGTATGAATGGAGAATTGTAACCCAAAGGGGATATTTTCAGCCAGATCTTACCAAACATGGGGCTGAAATGAAATTTTTTTCCTCATCTTATCTGTTACCAATGGATGATAGGTTTCCCTTTCATCCTTTGTATGATACCTCCCACAATTGCATCCGAATCCATGATTAAATTTCTGATTGCTAATTAATGCAAGTTATTATTTACTGTTATTATTAAGTAAGGACAGGGCTGCCTTCATCTGTCTGGAGGGTCTGCCATTATATCTGCTCTGTGTATTGCTGCTACAGTGGAACTGGATATGCCTCAGCCTCATGCAGATGCACTGTGTCAGAAAACATCTGCTAGCTGCTGATTTTATGCATATTACAGAGACTTTATGTACTGTTAAATGGACCACTTTTTCATTCCAAACCATAATTTTCCATGTGGCATCATTTGATCTGTCCTCACTCCAACATTTGGTTTGATCAACTCATTTCTTCCTACCCAATATGTTTGTTGTAACCTCCTCCATGGCTGTGTGTGTCCTCCCTATGAATGGAAATTACTACAGTGCTCCTGTCACGATAATATGGTGGTAGGGCAAAACGTGTCATTTTAATCAATATATTTTATTCCCATTAGCTTCTTCTGTCACTGAGCTTGAGTCTAGACAGCTTAGGTTTGATTATGCCGACTGCTACCCAGCTACAGAGTAGTATTTTCAGAAGTACCAAGGACACCTAACTGGGTATTAAGTTTAGTGCTTAAATGCAGCTAATGAGGAAAAGGATGTCCTCCACACAGAACTATGCTGTGCCTGTACACTGAACTTCCAAATGGAAGAGTCAGAGGGGAAGCTTATTCAGGTCCCTGCCCTTTGGGGACACATCCATTTCAGCCCTGCTGTTACCCTCCTGGGAGTCGAGCTGCAGGGCCATGGCAGCAAAGGGTACAGGAGGCTGGAGTGGGAAAGGGCTAAAAAGGGGGCCATTCCATTTGGAGATGGAGCATGCTTTGCTATAAATTGTTTTGCTTTGGTTTTCTTGTGATGTTTAACTTTATGTCACCTACCTGTGATACAACCCCATGGTTAAACGTGAAATTACTGCAGAGGAAGCTACCTTGTAGATCCAGGCTGCTCGTGATTGCTCTGCACGGGCTGTGGATTGATGAGTCTTTGCCTGTCCATTCCTAAGAGTTCCTGAAACAACAGATCTCTTCTGTACCTGTTGAGTCACAACTTGGAATTAGTACAGCTCTAATTACAACAGAGAGAACAGTACTGCCTTGGTAACCTTTGGTCGGGGTGACATTTCTAGAGGCTACAAGAAAAAAGATGTAAAGTTTGAATAGCACCTACCAATCATTTCTGATATATGTCAGTAGCAGGAGGCGGGCACATACTGCAGGGGAAACATTTTTGCCAATCAAACATCACGCAGTCTTTCTTGGCATGCATAGAACTTCATTGCTACATTACAAAATAATAGCACACACACACATACCCAACATAGATTTTGCATATTTAGTCATTCTGACAAGTTTGAATAAATATGGTTTATTATTAATAATAATAACAATAATAATGATAATAATAATAATGCACATTTAGGTAGCTCTTTTAATGTTCAAAGCACTTTATAAATGCTAGCTTGTTAACTAATCCTTGCAACGTCATTGTGAAGTACAGAATTATTGTCCAAATATTAGAGGTATATAATGGTGTGCAGTGCACCAATTTCCAGTAACTTTTTAACAATGCACTGAAGTCTGATACACTATGTGTATCCCTGTAGTTCTGGAATATCACACAGCGACATAAATGTATCTAAAATAAGTTATTCCATGAAAGCAAAGTAGAGTAGATATATTACTCATGTGTCTATAATTCTCTTCCAATTAACTTTCTCAAAAAAAAATTGTAATTTAGTTGTGCTTGAGGTAACAGTCAGGGAACCCAGCAGTGATGTTTGTGGGGGTACTGGGGTGCAAGGCACTATGCTGATTTTTATGGGTGAGTGAAAAAGGCTGGTTCCTATCTTGGATATTTTGCAGTCCAAGAATATGTTAAGAGACAACAGATGGATAGAACAAAGAGACAGAGCCATCTCGAGGTTACAGTGAGAGGATTACAATTACTATAAGAAGTGGTGGTCACAGCACACCAGCTGTTTAACCATTCTCAGATAATTTTTTAGTCATCACAGCAGTGAGAGTAAGAGAATTATTTGAAGGAGGATAATGAAATGACTAGGCAGACTTTTGTAATGTCTCCTTCACATGCAGATATAAAGACATAGGGAAAATACCTTCATAAGAAAACGGGATGAAAAGCATTTCACCTTTGGTAAAAATGAGGTGAGAGCTAAGGATTCTGGTTCACTATAAGAAATCATGAAGGATGAGAAGGGATAAGCCCTCAAGATAAATACTGAAGTGAATTTGGGTCTGAAGTGAAATGCAAGGTATAGGCATGCGGTGACAGTGAAGTGAGGTGACAGGAGTGAAGTGCCAAGACAGAAGATGACAGGTGTGTTTTGATAGAGCTGTTTGGTAGAAGCTGTTGCAGTTCTAAGGCTGTAAGAGCATCTGTTTTTCAAACTTCAATGAAAGCCCAGTGTTTCTTGGCTGTTCTACAGGGGGCTGTGAGAAGTCTTCTAACACTAATTTTGTGTGGCCTCCATGACACGGACACCGGTTCTGTGCTTTGCAGCTGTTTTAGTCCTGTGCAAGAGTGGCTTGCACCCTTGCTTGGTGCTGAGCTAAAACACTCCCCGTGTTTGATAAGTACCTGAAGACTCAGTTGAGACACAGGGAAGGAGTGAAGATTTACATACCACATTAGTCTCTGATCAATGTGGTCTCCATTCTTCACTGCTCATGGTAAAGCCCTCTCCACACATCACTCCTGAGGCTACAGATCCTTTGCCATATTGCCATTCCAGCCCTTTCAGACAGCCTGGCAGGGTAGTTGCACATATCCCCACTGCATACCAAGGTGTAATGTAAACATATACAAACCCATTTTAAACAGGAAACAGCCTTGTTGTGGTAACACTGAGGTCTGTGCAGATTAATCTATCCTTTGAAAAAGGCACTAACCCTAATTTGTGTATTATTTCCAGTATAAGCACTTGGGTTTTGATCGAGCAATTAATGTACTTGATGTGAGTCTTTCCATTGCCTGCAATGGGCTTTGGATTGGAACCATAATCCGGATGTCTCACATGCATATACGTCCTTAATTAAAAATTTCTAAATTGCTGTTACATAATGAGGATCCCAAACCTCCTGTGAAGCATTTCCAGCTAAGCCAGTGAAAAAAAAAATGCACTCAGTATCTTGCCATCACAGTTAACATGAAGTAGAACAATTCTCAGTACTGAGTACTGAGACAGGTGAATTATTGGTTCCCTGAGAACACTAAGTGAATGTCCTGACTTTTGCATGCTTGTAATTTATAAATATATATATGCTTTACACTAATTTAGCTAAATTACACACATGCATACATATATATATATATGCACACACTCAGAAAGTTATGATCAGCTTTAAAAACAGGCTTAGAATGAACGGAATATATAAACCTTAAATAAACCAACTGCTTTTGTTGTTTCAGTTTCTGTTTTCTATATTCTTTCAGTTTGCCAAGCATATTTTAAAAAATATAAGAGATTGCTATACCTTTTTACCAAGAAGAGATACATCCTCTAGCAGCTGTCCATCATTAGCCACAGAATTTTACACTGACCTATATGAAAAAACTGAAGCAGGCCTCAATCATATCCCCTCTCTTGTGCAGTAAAAGCAGCCATTCAAGATTTTAACTCATTTAATTTTTTTTCAGCAGGAAATACGAGTCTGGTCTCATAGCAAGTGCTCTGACTTAGATTCATATGACCTGCTTTCTATTCCTGGCTCTGTCTCTGAGTGACCTTATGAAAGTCATTTTTATCTCCTATTGTTTTTAAATGGACAGAAAGGTTTCCTAGCAGAATGGGTCAAGCATAGGCACTTTTTTTTCCATTATCCCACCTCAAAAACCTATCCCTGAAGAAGCTACACACCTACACATAAAAATGCCAGTCAAGTGTTTGTCTCAAATAAGATGCTCTGCCTCTCTCCCTCCTGCTTTCTCTCTCTTTGTTCTTTATAGCATGAAGAAGTCAGAGTGGAGTGCCCAAATAATGTTCTTTAAATATACATAACTTGAGAAGACTAATTACATATACACATTTCTGCTCCAGTAGGCTGAGGTGATTTCTGAAAGCAAATATGGCATGGACAAAACTGAGCTTCCCAAAATATTTATGGGCTTACTGTACTGCTACACCCAATACATGATAAGTGTTTATTGGAAAACTGCCTTCCCCTTGTCCTTTAGCAGTATAACTGTCAGACAGCAGTTCATACACAGCAACACCAAGTCATAACTTGGGAGATAATATTTTGTATGTTCCTAACAATATGCTTTGAAATCCTACATTTAAAAGGGTTTAAAAACACATAATACCCCAAACCATCAAATAAGCAGTAAAAGTAACATGCAGAGCCAGACACAAAACCAGAATGAAAAAGATTTTTTATTATTCTCCTCTGTATTACCATAAATGACATGCTATATTTAATTTTACAGTGCCCCTGGACAAATCATCAAATACTTTAATAACTACACAAACATTAATATTTAAATACAAGAGATCCCCTCAGTTACTGAATAATCATAACTCTGGATTGATAGGGTACTAAATGGAAAAATCTTGTTTAGACAGTTGTAAGAGGGGGGAGGGTGTTTAATGAAACAAGTTTGATGGTCTTGTCATCATAAAACTGATAGATATTTGGCACAATTTATATCTTTGCTAAAAAGAAGTTTGAGAAATGGAACAATTGTGGTGAAGATTAATTTTCCCTTCTTCTGCTGTGAGAGCATAGTCCTTTAGGTCATTAGCAGGAATGTGTGACATAGATTGCACTTTACCCATGCAAGCTCCATGCTGACTCTTAGAAAATGCACTTGTTAAATAGCTGTGACTTCTACACTAGTGGAATGGGCTGCCCAGCTATCATCACAGCTATCTAGACTCATTTTATGAGAGTGATGAATATAGATGGTAAAAGAGACAGCATACAGAGTTCTGGCTGTCAGTGTTTGTTAGACCTGACCACCCATTCTACCCACTGTCCTTAGAGGGATTTTTTTAATCCAGATTTTGTCTTGTTGCTTCAGCCACTCTTCCAATTAAATGTTCTACCTAATAATGGAAGTTTGACTGCTAAACCACAACAAGAACAGTGAATTGGAAGGTATTTCTAATCCCTCCAGCACCACAAAAAACCCCAATAGACAAACAAAACAAAACAAAACAAAACAAATAAACGAAACCAAACCAAAACAGACTGAAAGACTTCTCAGTCAAAGTCACTCACATAAATGCCTGAAGCAAAAGCCTGAGACTTGACTAGATTTTCAGGTCTCCAGATCCGGGACTACGTTCATGCATGTGTACTATGTGTCACCCAGCATAGATGACACTAAGCTAATGATAATATCTGACCATTGCTGGACAAAGGCTTGGCTTTTATTTGTATCAACTCATACTCTGCTTGGCTGCCACAGCTTTTGTAGCTAAATGAAATGTTTATGGACTGGGAGGTGGGCTGTGTTCACTTACCAATCCCTTATATTTGCCTTCATGCCTCTTTCCAGGAGAGTCTGTCTCTGCAATGCACCTTAACATTTTCTTTTCTATTTTGGTGCGCTGCCTCAGACTCTGCACTTTTCAGAGTTCCTTTTTCTTCTGTGCACTTCAGCTCCATGGAGATGATATAGTTCTAGCTGTATTGTGTTTCTTGGCCCCTTCGCAACTGGGAAATACCCCTTTGAGGGAAATTCAAGTGAGAACATGAACGTGTTCATGTTCTAGCTTTGCGGGAACACAGGGGAGGAAATGACACAGAGATGTAAGGCCCCTGAATAATAGGACATGGGCTGGCAGACCCTGGAAGCAATACCATTAGAGTACTCCTCCAGATGTGGACAGCTGACAAACCTTAATGATGAAGGCGGCATCCAAGCCAGTTATGATGAACTAATTAAATACCTTGCTCCATTTAATAACGGAAGTATAGAAGAATCCAAAGCTGTCTATAAATCACCTCCCCACTGCCCTGCCAAGCTTCTACGGTGGCAGGAAAGGTGAGCAAAAGAAAAGACAACAGGGCAAAACTAAAGGACTAAGACCAATGGAAGTTTCTGTGCTAGGAAAGAATGGCTGTTGTCACCACATCTTAATGAAAAAAAAGATACTGTGGAAACTCCAAAGCTACAGACCTGGAATCAGAGCAAAGAAGGTTAAAACAGCATAAGAAGTTAGCATAAACACTGCTGCTTAGAGCTGAGCAAATCTTTAAATAAGTAATTAATTCTCTCTGTCTCGACTTTCTATGCCTAATTTATCTTTCAGTTCTTGTAACTTCATTTATTTTTCCTTTTCCTTGTTAGAAGGCAGCAATAAAACAAGAAGTTGGACCTGAGTTCTTGATATTAAGAAAAGGGGTGATTACTCTCTGAGAGTAACTCTGAGCTTGGGCTGCCTCCACCTCTGCTGCTGCACTAGTAATGCATGCTCCCTTGAGAGGACAGATTTAGTCACTGAGCGCAACCTCTTTTTCAGGAGAAGAAAATGTAAAGAGACAGCAGTTTCTAGCGATAAAATAAAAACCAAAACAACATAAACCATTTCTCTACCAGTCATTTCTTCCTCCTTCATTTCAACTTTTCTTGAAATGGGCAACCCATGCCCATTGATGAGATTTTGAGCTGTTCATGATTACTTGTAGTGCTTGAGAGAAAAGCTGATTTTGCACTTACATGTGAACAACAGAAAATACATTTTCACCTTTTTACTTCACTCTAAAAATCTACCTGAAACATGCTGAGAGACTAGAAATACATTCTTACAGGTTAATCTCATTTGAAGACATTGAAACACTGGTGAGGAATGAAATTCTACAAAACCGTATTACTTTATGATAAAATTGTGAATGCAATGTACTGGAATGAGTAATTGAACTCCCCAAATTGCACTCTGATTTCTCCCTTCCCCTGTATGTGCATGGGTGTTTGTATTTTTGTACAGCCATAGAAAAGCTGCTGTAAAGGGATGTTTTAGTGAAGTCTTTCAATTTACTGTTAACAAGTTTTTTTGAGATGCATATACATTTTCCTCATTGCCAAGCATCCTCTTTCAAAGATATCTTTGAAGTCCTACAATTTGAAGGTTAGAGTGCCTTTTGTATATCACTTAACTATTCTGATTGCTTCCTCTTCCTTGACAGAAACACAGATAAGCAACTATTTTATGAAACTATAGTTTGAATATCTGAAGTAATTTCTGGGGATGGACTTAGTCCCAAGGTATACTGGAAGAATGAATTAATCCTGTGTGGTCCAGAAAACACAAATGGAAATGCGGAAGAAGTCTTCTGTTCACCAATAACACAGCTCACAACTGAAACGATCATTTTTTCGGCCTTCTGTGAAATAAAAGTACAGATGGTTGTCTATGTGCATAACATCAGTGATGCCTAAAGCAAAGAGATTACAAATCCTTTACAGAGTTGTTATCACCAGATAAGTACTCAGGAGAATACAGAAGGGTAGAAATTCACCTTACAGCTACAGAAGATGGTCATGGCACTCTATTTGCCACTCTGTTCTCTGTTGCCAGAACCTCTCAGAAAGCACAGATTATTGTTCTAGAGCAGGTTTCCTTTACTCTTTTTTTCTAGAGCAGGCTGGATTTTGTTTAGGATGTCACTTTACACTGATGATATTTAACTGTCCAAATGAAATTAATAGCTGGAAACGATCTTATACAAACTGCATGCGTGGTCAAAGAGTTTGCAAGAAAGTTCCTGTGGAGATCAAAACTATTTTGCATATGCAGTGGTTAAAACCTTCTCTCTATAGTGGTTCCATGATAAAACGTGGCTTCATGGATGTAGCATCTTCCAGGAGGGATTCACACTAACACACTATATATACTGGTTGTGCTTAGCCAGGATACCTTTCCAACTCAATTTGTAAGCTATGGCTCTTTCCTGTGAAAATCTGTGATACTGCAGAAGACAGTAACCAAAGTCACCATTTTTGCTTCACAGGAGGAAGAAACTTCATGAAGATAATTGGCTGCTGAAGTCTGAAGAAATCAATCAGTGCACACATTTGTTTCACTGTAAGACCAGGGCCCAACACCTCTCAGCTTAAATGAACATCTTTGGACAAGCCTGCGGATGCCTATATCAGGTTGAACAGCTCCAACACTTGCCATTCTTGCAGCAGTCTCTCTTTAAACTGCTGCAGTCCTTCAGTTCTTGTGCTGCTGTTTGTTTCCCCGTCTGGCATAATCTTTTAACAACACTTAAGTATTTTGTTGAGATGTGGTTTATCTTAAGTTGTGTTCCTTCAAACTGATTTTAGCATTATCCTTTACTAAGCTAGATCTATATATTTTCGAATTAATACAGAATGCAGATTCCTTTACTGTATAACTGCATTTTAGCATACCATGTCATGAAGGTGCATGTCAGTAAATCCCAGAGCTGCACAGCCTTGGAGAAAAGAAAATATATTTAGTTAGAAACATAGAAATATTTTCTGGATTTAAGTGCCAGTTGAACTGATATTGGTGCGGTCAGTTTCATCAGGTAGCTCTCGTTCAAGTATGACAAGAAGTCGTCACCTCGGTCACACAGAATGCCACCAGGCTCCAAGAGACCTGCATCACTTTGCTCCAGGTAATACAACTGTATCCAATAGTTTTCATTCTTGATGATTTCTTTCTTGCGTCTCTCGCTGGAATAGGCTGAAAATTAATGTGTTTCACTGGTGGATGTGATTACCCTGATTCGTCTGAAGCACATGATGACTTTCATCTGTTTTAATAGCTGCTGTAAACGTGCAGGCAAAGCAGTGGTGTAGATGAACGTAGAAAATAATCAAATCATCTGGTTTTGATGAAAGTGTGTAAAACTCTAAAGTACGCTTAAAAAACATGAATCAAAAGTTTATTGAAAATATAAAGCAGCTTGTCCTCAGCAAATTCGTGATTTACACCAGATTTAAATGCACCATAACACACTTGGGCCAGCTTGAGAGAGTCGGTTTTGAATGTCTGGAATAATATGTAAGGTGCAGAAAAAATGTGCATTTGCAGCAAATCTATTCTGATGGAAAGCAGCAATAATGAGGCCTCAGATCTTTGAGCTCCTGGTGGCATGAGAAGCATCCCAGAGACTTAGAGATCAGGAGAAGGATGGCCCATTTTCCAAGACAGGTAGCATGGATGCCTCTGAAAATCCCACTGAGAATGCTGATATTTGTTGCAGGGGACAAATCCTCCTCAAGCTAGGTATCTCCTAGAGCTGTAGAGAAACTGCATTCATTTCTGTGTTCATTTGTAGGGGGCCTTAGCTCTTAGAGGCAAGATTAGGCTGTAAATATCCCTGGGATGGGACTTTGTCCTGCACTCTGAACCAATTACAAAGGCGACTTCTATATGGACATAAGAGTACAAGAATCACCAGGCTGACTCAGATCTCACTGCTCCACTGACCTATCTTACACGGTGGCCGTTACCAGATAGCTCAAAGGAAAGTGTCAAAGCTGAAGGACTTCATATCTAAGACTGGATTAAAACAAGAAGGGAGGTTTAATTCACTTTGTAAAGCTTTTATCATCTCTATGGTATTTCTGGATAGTTTAGTCTCAACGCTAAGCTTGATATATTCTTGGCATCAGGGACTTCCAGAAGCAAAAGGCTTCCCCTAGATAATTACTGGTTACATGACACCATTCCCTCATTGGCTTTGAATTTCTCACCTTTGAACTTCATGGCATGTCATTTTTTCTTGCATCACGATATAGGGAGAACAGAAATTCCTGACCTACTTTTTCTATTCTATTCTATTCATCATTTTGTATCATATTATCCTCTCCCCTCTTATTTGTTTAATTACTTAATTAAGAACTCCTCCATCTACTCAGTTTCTCATCAGCTACTACTTAAAACCACAGCACTTTTTTTTTTCTCATGACTAAATCGTATCCTACAGACAGGAACAGGAGAAACTGATGTGCCCACAGCTCTTTGTGGGGGCTGGGAACTGTTTCTATGACACAATTTTTTGTCTTGTCTACTCTTCTAATAACGGTATGTTGGGTCAAAGTCCTTGCTGGTCCCAGGTCTACAAGATGTCCAAGTCCTGTTCTGAGCTGCTACTTCTTCACAAAAGCACAAAGTCTGCAATTATATCCTGTCATAGGGCAGACCAAGAAGGGAAGAATTCTGTGCCTTCTTGTATGACTTCATACAGAAGCACCAGATGTAACCAATTCATGACAAAATAATGAAGGGCCATTGACCATTTAATACGAAATAAGATCTCTCAAAATGCCTTTTTCATGTTGGTTTTGTTTTTTGTTTTTTTGTTTTGTGGTGGTTTTTTTGGTTTTTTTTGGTTTTTTTTTGTTTTTTTTTGCTAAAACAAAGAAAAGAGCACATTTGGAAGAAAAGTTTTCTCTATAAGCCAAAATGCCTTTCCTGTGTCCAAAACACTTATCTAACAGGAATGAAGTAATGACAGCAAACTTTTGTTTGTTCTAGATAAAAAGTCCCAAATAGCATGTCTAGAACACTGGTTTTCAGATGGTCCATTCAGTGGAGCTTGGTTACTCAGAGCCTTACTGTCTTCCCAGTTATGTGGCGCTGAAGCAGAAGTGCTGTGCACTGAAGATTCAGGGCAGTGCAACAGAGAACAGAATTAGGCCCTCATGAAATCTTAATGCATTGTGAAGCTTTCCAGCTCACATACATACCCCAGTGAGACTGGGAAAAGCCTAGTTCAAAAACTGTCTAGCAATGAGAGGATATGGTTCAGTTCTGCTGTGATCTAATGAAAGATGAACCAAGCTTCTTAGAAGTCTCATAGGATTTTTACCTCAGTTGTTATAGACAGGTATGTAGATGGTATATCTAAGCTGAACAAAAGAGGGGGGAAGAGAAAGGTCTGGAATTAATTAAATATCTTCTCCTGGAATATCCTCATAAAACTCTTGTCCGATTAAAGCCCCTAAAAACAAAGGAAAAAATGCCTGCCTACTAAAAAGCTAAAAAAAAGTTAAACAAAAGATGTTTTAAAGATGGCACTGTATAAGTGAGAGAATTCCATAAGCTTTTGGCTTAGTGGGCTGACAGCCTTTTCTAAATGGCAAATGCTTGAAGGTTCAGTTTTAGGACAGGTTGTTAGTCGCCCAAATAGACTGAGTGCTCCCAGAGGCTGTTTGAGTGTGTGGTTAAGGGCTTGCTGCTCAGACAGGCTATACAGAAACACTCAAAAGACCCTGCGTGCTCTGCCAGATCCTTCTGATTTATTTATATGAATAAGCCACCAGGCCCAGACTAGGCTCTTTAGACACTACTCGTTTGTAGGTGGTTCTGCACATTACTCTTTTCTTACAACCACCAAACAAATTAATATTAGCACAGGTATGCAATACTGTTGCTTTTCTTAAAAGCTGAGCATTCAGTGTTGAGAGGGCTTTGGAATATAACCTTAGAAAACTATGGCCCAGATCTGAAGGCTTTTAAGGAAGGGACAAGTCATGAGTCTGGATTATATTGTTGGCTGTGAAATACAATACTGACTGTGTGAATACAGTAAGATTGAATCTCTTGATTTAATCTCTTCATGGTGGACATGATGGGGAGGGAGTACACTATAGTTTCTCCATGTAATGACCACATTGTAAAGGGTGGAGCACAGATGAATTGAGCTTGGGCCAGTGGCTGCTCCAGGAACTGCCTACTGATGTGCAAAAAGGATGGGGCATGTTTGAGACCCAGTTTTTAGTGCTTTGAAGTTAACCATTACTTGTAGTCATACTGCATATATTTCTGTCAGCAGTGGACAGGTAATGAAATACAAGCGTGTCGGGTTTCTCTCTCTCCCATATGCATTATCTCCCCTTTGGTGTGAGTGGGAGTGAAGCAGAAGTAGTAATGAGATGAACTAATTTCCTCAATAGGCTTGAATCCAACTTCCTATATTAATCCAACATCCAAGTTGCTTTGCCTTCACTGTTACTTTAACTTAATTTGTCTAACTCTGGCTTGCTCAAGAAGATAGGTACACAACTTCTTTTTAATTGACTGTGACATACACTGCTACTCTATTTGCTACTCCAAACCTCAGTTTGGTTGCTTACCAGCTATGAATAAGGCTGGTTATGGATATTTGGTCCTGGCTACTATTATTTTTCCAGTGACAAAAAGAGACCAAGCACATCTGACTTCCCAAGTACCAATACAAACTGACAATCAACTGACTGGACAAAGGAAAGTTTTTTCACATGCAAATTCTGAATTAGCCCACTTTTTTGTTGTTGTTGTTTGTTTGTTTGTTTTGGTTTTTTATATTTTTCCTTTTTTTTTTTTCCTGTCATTGGCAACAGCAGTTAATGGCTGCCAGCCACACTGGCTCCCACTTGGCCTTGAGAAGACCTGGCCTCCAGAGCCATTTCCTCCTTTGAAAGGATGAATGTATTCCTACCTGAGAGAACTGTGTGAGTCTTGAGTGGAACTGATTACTCCTTTTTTTCTGAGCTGGATAAGGATGGTGCTTGATCAGGTAGGTTTTGGAGAGCTCTGAGTCAGCAAATCCTCAGCAGCTGAGTGTTCTGTAGCGGAACCAGGAACCAAGAGTTAAACACAGCAAGTAGGAAGACAGATATCTCAGGAGATGAGCAGTCATTTCTTCTCTAAAAGCAGCATGGTATCCAAGGAGGGTAACCTAGGAGGGATTTTGTCGTGCCTCCACATACACTGAGCAAGGCATAGGTATAAAATATCCCTGATGAGAAGCTAAGCAGCATATTGTGGTGAGAAATGTCACCTCTGGATGAATGTGACAGTGACAAAGAGGTATGCACAGATAAATGGTTAGAGTGGAGACTGCCCTTGAAGAAGAATTGGCCCACCACCATGTGTCCAGCTCTGTATTCTCTCTGATGATGCTCACAGGAGTAACTGGAAGAGGCTGCTTTAAACTAGCCAGTGAATGCTAGACCATGCACTTGCTGTTCCAGGAGAGCCAGACATCCGCTATTTTCCAAGTAACTCCATGCCACAGGTCACTTCCCAATTGTCAGTGTTCTCCAGCTGCTCTCATTTCACAGGCTCCTCTATGAAATTGCTCCAGTAAGGCATTAGAACTGCGGATGCCCTTGGCATTTGGAAGAGGCATCTACAATATTCAAATTTTTTTAGCTTCCTTCTGCTTCCTTGCCCTGTTATCCCTGGATTCTGTGTCTACCTCTTTCTCGGTCCTGTCTCTGTACCAATCGCTTTAGCCAAAATGCTCCGGCTGCCGCTGAAAACCCTCTGCTTATATGCTGAACATCTCTGCATGAGCAGACCTCATTATCATGTGGCAAGAGGTCATTTACATATGCAAATCAGGTTAATGAGAGCAGAACTGTAAAAGGCTTCATTCCAGAGGCATTTGCATATCGAGCTTTAGAAATATTTGAGTGCTCTGCCCCTAGCTGTGCAACCAGGACACAGAAGCCCTGGCAGTATGTCTTCAGTGGCGATTATATCCACAGACAGCTGCCATCCTGGTTTGCAACAGCCTCTATCCGAGGTACTGGCTTGTTTGAACACAGAGGGTAGTTGTGTAATGTGCGCTTCTGCACCAGACTACTAAGAAGCAGTTAAGCCTTGGCCCTTATTGGGACAACATGTAGGCTTCTGACAGGTAGATATATGCATTTCAGTATGAAGAATACAATTTCCTACGGTGCTGTCACTAATGCGTGCCCGGTGTATGATGAATGAGGAAAACAATGCAGGTGCCAGGCACGGCTCTCTAAGAATCTACTGTGTGTGACACAGCACCATGCAAAATACTGATCATGTTTATTCCGTAACTAACCGGGCCTTTAGCCCCCAGAGTACAAGGAGGGAGCTCTTTTGGATGTTTGTAAATTACCCATGAGAGAGCTCAAATTCCCTCCTCTGCCACAGACAGAATAGGCTGCCCCCGGTCCCTTTCTTAGACAGGTTCTGGGCAAGCATGGTAGGTGTCTTCTGACTGTCTAATTTTGAAGCAAATTTGCACAAAGAGTTCCTTAGAAGAAGCACCTTTTGCTGATCCTTTTTTTTTTTTAAGCCGTTTTGTTTTCAGGAAGGAGTATGAATGCTTTTTTACTGTAAAGCTTTCTCAGGTATTGCTCTCTGCCAGGGACTTCTGTGCCTGATTCCAGGGAGAAAAGGCAATGATGTCATAATTTCTGAGAAAAGTTACTGATTTTCCCTTTGCTCCTGCCCAGTCCTTCTGAGTAAGCTAAGCATGTTTCTGGCACATCCCAATGACTAATATAAGAAAAGACACTCCTTCTTGAAAGAGGTATTCCTCTGCCTTGATACACAGTACTACAACCTTTACAGCTGCCAGGCAAATGCCAGGTGGGCAGCCTCAGAGTGAGCTTGGTGCATGGTTTTGGTGATGACCCTGTATGTATTAGGCTGGAACAAGCCTCCAAAGCACAGGATCTAACATGAAATGCCCCATTTATGCCCTCATTTTATCTCTACCTCCACTTATTCTTAGGGACATGCAGATCACAGAGAATAATTTACCATAATTCAAGTAACAGTGTTCAACTGTTCAACAGTATGTCCAGTCCCATATACTACTGTCCATGGACTTTCTCTCATTCGGCCTTGCTAACTCTACTGCCTCAGTGTGGGTCAAACTCCACTGCAGTAACTCCTTGGAGTGATTCCTGTATTGCAACACTTTGCCTGTAGCTATTCTCAACAGCTCTAACATGACAGACAAGATTAATTATCTGTGCCTATAGGAGCAAGAATAGCTTTTACACCTTTGTGGAGGAGGAACCTGGGACTGAGCTGGTTTCTCTCTCTCAGCTGATGGCTATCGCAGAAGACTCTCAGTCCATACATAGTACACAAACACTTTGGCATTTGCCTACTTTATGACACATCAGTGGATGGACACCACCATCTAATAAACCAGCTGCTTTTTGCATGGAGTTGATCTGCAGACTGAAGATGGGATTCTCACACTTGTCATGAAGCACAAATTTACCAGCGTGTCTGAAAGTCTGGATACCCCTTAAGGCGTACCCCATGCACCCTGTGTGCTCACATGTCAGAGGTACAGCCTGCAGCTGAGCAACCTATCTTACTGATAGCACAGCTGGATGTGGTCATGACTTCATCACTGACAGCTCATAGCTATGAGAATCCCCTCTTGTTTAAGAGCACTCTGGACTGAGCAGTCAGCATCCCTGCTGTGACCCCCGATTGTCACCTTTGGAAGCTGATCTCTCAGAAAAGCATTCCATCGTTTCAGAGCAGAATTGCCCTCCTCTGTTCAACAAACTCTGCCATACAGGTTTGCTAAGAGAAGAGAAAAGCAAGATCCAAATTGGTAAAATAAATACCTGTGGGGCTAATGAAAGCTGATGTCTTTTTTCCATGTTTGAATTCTACTTTTCAACTATGAAAATTCAAATTTAAGTAGCTCAAACTTACTGTCTTTGTTGTTTCTGGAGGTGTGTCTTTGTTTCACTGAATATCCCCTCTCCATTATGCTCACGTTTAAAGCTTCTCACACAGAACACAATTTACCTCCTTGTGTAGCGTGAGATCAGAAGCCAGAGATTCTGTTTAGTAAACGACAGCTTAGGAGGTGTTCTGTTTTACATAAGCAATAGCCTAAAAGCAGCCAAACCAGAAGGGCAAAGAAAATGTAATCATTTCTAGGAAAAGGGAGCAGCCCTCTCATTATCATTCAATTGTTGGAAATATATATATGGATTTTTTTAGGCATTAATAATAAACAGTTTTTCACTGAATCACTTTTCAGGTTGATAATATATCTTCCATGTTTTGCTTAAAATCCAGCCCTCCCTATCTTAAGAGCACTGAACTGATTTTATTGCCAATTCTGAAAAGTGTTAACAGGAGTAAATCTCCCCTCAAATTACTGCTGTTGTTCCCTTGCCCTGAGCCAAATTCACTGCTAAGCACCTCTGACCACACAGCCCATATAAATGTACATAATAGAGGAAGCGCCTCACATCTGCTTATTCTCACAGAATTAGGAAAAAACCTTACAAAAACCTATGGTACTGTAGTTTTTGATATATAAACATATATATTTGGTTATAGCTTACTTCTTCATACCACATGCTCAATATTCAGCAGAAAACGCAAGTCAGATATGCAAATGCCAAAAAAAGTACATAACATCCAGAGGAAAAAAAAGAGGGAAACTAAAGCCATTTGGCGGTGTCAGTTTTCATTGTGCATTACATTGTGGGAGAGCTTTTGAACTCTGGTTGGAGGAGCTTTATTAGAAACCAATTCTCCTCAGACCTCTGGAGGCCTAGTCCTACACATGAGCAAGCCAGGTGCCAAAAAGAAATAGGGAAATTCATACAGAAGTGTGTTTCTAAGGTTTGAGCCAAACACAGTGAACTACAGCAAGCAGGATTGCTACCAATGAGTTTATATATTTCTGCAAGAAATTGAAGATGTTTCTTTTTTTTCCATCTCCTATATTAATTTCCCCTATTTTATTTTTCACTTGTAACATCTCCCTTGTTTTTGCAACTCCTGTGATAGACTGTTCCTTTTCCTCCTTCATCTTTTGCTCTTCTGATGTCACTTATTTCTCCTTCCGAATTCTCATCTCATTATAGACTTTCTCTGTGTCCTGTTTTCCTCTTCTCCTGATTTACCTCCTTTCCTCGAGCCTTCTTATTTACCTCCTTTCCTTGCTCCCTCTGACTTAGAGTGGCATAAGTTCATGTAAAAACTTAACAATATAACTATGATGAACTTCAGACAAAAAAGTGAAGCAGTAAATGACTTTGTATTATATTAGCTGGAATTGGTAAGCATTCTTACAGAATTCCAGCTCAACAAAAGTGCCATCACTTATGTATCTGGAGAGCTGGGAGTTTAATTTCATTTTCAGTGCTGCACTTTGCTCAGTCTTTGCTGATAGACTGACAAAGCAACCTGGTTGAAAATGAAATGATTTCAACAGCTGTGAAATACTGCATGACATAACGGCCAACATAAAGCCATCATTCTCTGTGTTTACATCGGTACTGATTCCTAACAGCATGCTGTTAGCTCAGCATAAAGCTCTGCTGTTCTGAAACAATTCAGGTACAAGGACAACTCTTTTACAGCCAATCATGCTCTGTCCCTATAAAGAATTATTATATCAATCTAAACTGGCATGTAAGTTAATGCTCACACCTCAGCAGCTTAAATTTACATTGCAACCCACAGACTTATTCATCTCCCACCACTGAGAATCATAACCCCATGATCACTACATGCACATCCACACTATCCAAGAATCAATGGCAGCTACAGCATTATACGTATTATCAAATCCAGTTGCTTGTCAATTAACCCAGTACGACATCTGCATGAAGGATTTAAATAAGGAGCATCATATTATGCTGTGTGATCGATAAAGTGAAAATGCAGGCACTGACAAGGCTTACCATTTGGCCTGATACCACAGCATCCATCTCTCTGAATGGAAGTTATTTATGCTCCCACTGAATTATGGCTTGTATTCAAATATTGGCAAAGATGCAATGTACAAAAAGTGTAACATCTACAGTATGCTGTGGCTGGCTACAGCTCTTGGGAGTCTCTTAAAAGGGTAATTTCTCCTTCAGGATCACAGCTCTCTGTCCAGGACTTAGGAGTGGATCCTTTTAATCTCAGACAAAAAGGTGCTACTGAAAAAAAATACCAGAGGAGCAGATGTGTTCTTCAGCACACACATGTACAGTGGAAAGAACACCTTTCATAGTGTTGGCTAAACAGAAACTTTATTAATTAGAAAGAATCCTGACTTCCATAAAGTAAAACAAGGTTCAGCCTTTTTCTCCATCAGGAAAAGCAAATGAGCTGATGAGGACAATGAAATGCATCACATTGACAAATGAGTCCACTCTGGACACTGGAAGAGAATTAAGCTCCTTTATAATTTAAAATAACACTGCCCCCAGTACAGTGAGATGTCCCACATACAATCAGTATGAGCACATGGAACAACTGTCATCCCAGTTAATTTGACAGCAATGGCACTGGTTTCTCAAGTTGGAAAGACATCTCCTGCTCTTGAGCAAACTGGTGATCTGAAAGTTTTGACTGAGAGAAAAAAAAATCTATCCTGTTGAAGGGCATCAGGCAAGTGATATAAAGTATGTTTAGAAGGTTCCTGTTATGTTTAGCTCAAAATTTAGGCTCTGTGTCAAATAACTTCTTACCAACTTAATTGTGATAGAAGTGTTTCTGTTAAGAAATATTCCAGTGGAAACAATTTGGTTAAAGACAGATAAACCTGGGTAGTACCTGCGGAACAAACCTGTGGCATGGTGCTGCTACACAAGCCAGGTGAGATGCATATTAGAGGACAGAGAGGCTGTCTAGTGTCCATTGCTCAACTCAAAGGAAACTCAGAAAAGGAACATGGGTGGAGACCTAACGTTTGGGAAATGAGTATCTACACAGGCATTGTACAAAACACACTACCGCTGAACCTAATATTATTTCAGCCTACAGGCTGACTGTGGATATCAGTGCCCACATCCACTGCCACTGCAGGCAGTGGAAGCTCTTCCATTGATTTTAATACCACAGGCTATAAAGTTCCATAAACATTTTTCCTTCTACCTCACTGTCTCCCACAAAATAATTTTTGGCTCATGATGTTTTTACTCCCACTCTTCTGAGCGCATTATTTCAAACTCTTGATACGTCACATGTGAATGAATAACGTAAGCCCTATTAAAACACACAGAGACAACTTTCACGTCACTCCTGAACATTACAAAAATTCATGAGCTCCCTACATTTGGGAATGTGGCTTGGTACAGCAAGACAGCAAACCAAAATGTGTCCATCTAAACTCCCTAGGTCCACAGGCATCCAAGTGTGAGGCCTCTTAGGAATTCTTTATCTTCAAGAAACAGGCAACCTAAAGACCAAAGAGTGCTTTTTTTTTGTTCTGCTTTAACAAGTGAGAACACAACAGAGATTTTGGATTTATAAAAATTTGGCTGATTCAACGGCACAGGGCCTTTCTGAAACAATCTAAAATGACCTCTCTCCCTTTTGCTCAATTCTTAAATTAAGTTCACAGCACTATATGTAGTCATCCACTCTTGTTTAGAGCTCAGATGCTTTTGTACATGCTAAGGATGTATTTTATTGAATATCGACTTCTGTGTTTTGCAACATACTTATTCCTGGAGTAGATGTTGCCTCTGAGAAACGAGGCTGCCATGGAAAACTGGAAGACTCACAAGGACTGTAGGCTGCATTTTTGAAAAGTGTTGCCATGGTTGCAATGGAGCGAACCTACTTCCTCTGGTTCTGCCACAGAACCTGGAGCCCGTGATGAGGTGGATGTTGCAACCAGCCAAACAAGGGGACATAAGGGTGTGGGAAACAGGACTATAACCACAGAAAGATTTGGGAATCAATAGACAGGTGCCCCAAACTATGATGCTGGCAATGCAGTCCCTTGAGAAAGGATGACCTCTCATCTCAAACCATGTGGAAAGTATCTTCTGATAGGTGAAGAGTACTTGTATGAGTGTGTGTGTAGGTGGGGAGTGTTAGCCTGACCATGACAAGGTCAGGAGGCAAAACTGTAAGAGACAGATGAATATTCTCATGGTAAAAAGCAGTAAGGGAAAATTTGCTTAATAGGTATGGAAAGATACAAGAGGGTGTTTGTCAATGATGGAAAATAAGATAAGACAAAGTAAATCTCTGTCAACAATCATCTCTCCCTCTTGGTAGATTCTGCATGAATATGTCTGAGAACAAAAGGGACTGAAAAACTCCTGAAGATCTCTCCCATGGCAAACTGTGAAAAGCTATGGCATGCTATAAACAGCTAGAGAAAATGGCATCTCTCTTGTAGTACAACACAGCCTTCTACTGAGATACTAGACTGTAAAAATCATAAATGACTTATTTTTACAGAAATCATCCAGACAAAAACATATACTCAGCTGCCAAAACTACAGTCCCTCAAAGCAACACAAGAATAAATACACACCTTGATTTTGCAGAGAGAACCACCATGATTCTGTAAGTGTAAATAGCGTAAGCAGTAGGCAATAATGCTTGTTTGTCTCACCTTAAAATATAGTGGAGAGATCCGAGCGGAGAAACAAGTGATTGTGTAAGCTGCACAAGTCTTTTTATCCGTGTCTTATATTAAGTATTGTCAGGCTATAAAGAATCAGGGACATAAGTATCAAGAGAGGTAAAATAAAACAATACCAATGATGGTCATAATAATACATTTATGTTTCCTTTCCTGTTGGTTCAGAGCTGCTACAACACACAACATAAGTTTCTGCTGCAAATACAAGGACCAGGAACAGACTTTTTGCTTTTAGATGAAAGCCAAAATTCTTACTTGACTTGTGGAACTGGAACTTTACAGAATTTCTACCACAGAACATCAGTTCACAAAACAGCCATGAGAACTGACAACACTGTATTGCGAAAACTACATTTAGGAAACAAGCAAAAATTGCGCACTGGTGTAAATCACAGCTACACCTTGTTCAAAAAGAGCCACATGCTCAATGTCAAAAATGGGCAGAACTCCAAGTAAGATGTGTACTTGTCAATTAGTGGATGAAATTTAATCTGTAAGGGAAGAAACATATTGCACATGGGAGAAGATAGCTCAGGGAGGGGTAATATCCACACACAAAAAAATATCTCCCATTTCATTGAAATCCCTGAAGAGGTAATGGCGAGTGATAGGGGTGACTATCGATGGACAGCTTTTGGCTGGCTCACCTGAAATGATATTGGCAGAACATACCCAAGTCTTACATCTGCCGAACTGACAGGCTGGTTCGTGCAGGATCCCAGCCTGAGCAGGCTCAGGCGAGTTTCATGGTATTTAGGGGAACATTTGTGTGCACTTTAGGAAAGGAGCCCAAGGCTTCCAAGAGCAGGCACTGCCTCAGCCCCCACTCCTGAGTGAGTGTCTGTGGGATATCTATAATGGGGGGCCGTGGGGTACTATGGCTCTTGGTACCCAGCACTCTCGAGGCAGCACGACCTATGCCCAGGGCTGACCTGTTCATCTGGAGAAGAGACAACTGAGAGGGGACCTCATTAATGTGTAAAAATAGCTAAAGGTGGTGGTGGGGCGGGGGGGCAGTCCAAGAAACTGGAGCCAGGCTCTTCTTGGTGGTGCCAACCATTAGGACATGAGGAGCAGTGGGCAGAAACTGATGCACAGAAGTTCCTCCTGAATGTGAGGAAACTTCATTACTGTGTGGGTGACAGAGCACTGGAACAGGTTGCCCAGAGAGGTTGTGGAGTCTTCCTCACTGGAGATACTCAAGCACCATCTGGACACAATCCTGTACCATGTGCTTTAGGATGACCCAGCTTAGGCAGGGAGGCTGGAGCAATGACCCACCGTGGTCCCTTCCAACCGTACCTATTACGTGATTCTGTGATCCTTTATGCAGCACAAAAATTGATTTCTCTGTTCGTTTTTTACACCTCCTTGGCAATTCGTACCAAACCGACACAGATTTTTTACTTCAGAGATGTTGACGACAGGTGAAGTGAGTGGACAAGGCCTGCCGGGGAGGGTGCGGGACCCCCGTGAGGGACTCGGCGGGACAGACCTCAGCTCCGACCCAGCCGTGACTTTCGGAAGCCGGACCCGGCGGTGGGACGCTACGAGCCGCCCTTAACCCCACGGAGGAGCGATCTCCGCCGAACCCACGCCTCCTCCTGACGCCACCGAAGCAGCCGAAGGTGAGCCCTCACCCCTCGCCGCTCCGGAGCTCCAGGCCGGGTTTTGCGGGCGGCCGCGCTCCCCGCGGCAGAACGAGCGCGGCCGGGGCGCGGCGGTGCCTGCGCCGGGCCGGGCTCGGGAGGGGGCAGGGAGCGCCCAGCGGGAGCCGGGGCGCGGGGACGGTGTCCTCGGCCCGCGTCCCCCGCGGGAGCGAGCA
>VWZT01014878.1:3860-31435 GCA_013397055.1 Pachycephala philippinensis
GAGGGGGAAGCGACCACCCCACTGCCTCAAATCCTCCCTCCATGAAAAGAAAAAATAATTTTAAAAAAAGGGGGGAAAAAAGGTCCCGTCCGGGCTCACCACGCTCCTACAGCCAGAGTGTCCCGCCGCTGCTCTAGCACCGCTCCGGGGGGCGGCAGGGGCGGGGGGGGCGCAGGGCGCTGAGCGGCAACAGCGCAGGGAAAGGCCGGGAGCGGCGGCCAGGGGCTGCCCCCGCCGGCCTCCCCCATCGGCGGGGAGCCGGAGGGATGCTCCTGCAAAAGCGCACCGCTATCCCGCCAATTTCCCACGCCTGTCTAATAGGAAAAGAAGAGAAGGGAAAAAAAGGAAAAAAAAAAAAAATGGAAAGAGAGAGAAAAGAAATCAGGGAAAGTCAGTTTTCCTGGAGGTGGTCGTGTTTATTTCCATGAATTTCGCTTTGCAGCAGAAAGGTTAAAATAAGTGCTTAGGTGTTTAATTTCTCACCTAAACAGCAGACTTGGTAATTTTAAGGGAAATAAAAAAAATTACATTGTATCAGCTCTCACTGTCGCCAGCTCGGAGAAATGAAATAAATCAAAGTTAAAAGCTTGAGTATCATTTAATTATGGTGTGAATAGCGCTTGGAAAGAAGTGGAACAACATCTCTAAACAAATTATGGCCGGGCCAGGAAGGAATTATTAGATTGAAATTTCATTTAGGCTCGGGAGACACGGCGCTTCAATATGTAATCTGTTATGCCTCATCTGATTTGTATGCTTAATTCAGCTTGACGAATTTATTAGTTTTCATAATAGTAAAAAAATTGAGCAGCACTATGGGCTAATGCATTGTGTGTACTATAAATTGTATGTCACCGTTGAAAGGCTGAAGTCTATAGAAATCTTTTATTAATGACAACATAGGAAAGAGGATTTTCTTGCAAGCCTTTAAGGAGTTCATGCCAAACCTCCGCGCTTCGTGTCTCGGTAGGCTATTAACATATCGTCATACTAATTAGGCTACTTCATGAGTGATATAATTTCAAACTTTAAATTATGTTCTAATTAACAAGGGTTGTCCAATTTGCTTAATCTTCAAAAGGCTTTTGGCTTGTCTAATTAGTCTAAAGCATCGAGCATCTCCAACGCCCAAGAAAGAGCCATCAATAATATTTTGCGCGTTTTGGGGCGATCGCGGGCAGAGCCCACGCGGGGCGCGGCGCGCCCGTGGCGGGCAGGGCTGGCGGGGAGGCCGCTGTCCCCCGCCTCCCTCCGCCGGGGTCCCCGCAGCGCTCCCGGCCGCCCCAGCGCCCCCGCCTCCGCCTCCCCGGCAGCGGCCGCAGNGTCCGAGGGCAGCCAGCCTGCCGGGTGCGAGGAGCCGGGGAAGGGGCTCTGCCCGCCCGGCTCTCCGGCTCAACTTTGGCGGAGAGAAATGCGAGGAGGAACACCCCCCCCCCCTATACATTTAACCCCTCCCGCACTGAGTTTAATTACTCGCAATAGTTGTTCTAATGTATGCTGTCACACGGGAGAATTGAGAACGCATATCGTTAATATGAATTAATCTTGATTTTAATAGCAACTGACAACCGATCTCCAAAACGCTGAGCGCTCCTCGCCGCTCCGAACGGCCGCCACCGGGACGCGGAGCGCCGCGGCCGCAAAGCTGCTCCAACTTTCCTCGGTGCCGGGCCCGGGGGTGACCCGGGGGTCCCCGCGGTGCCTCTCCGCGCTGCAGGGACTCGCCGCGGCTCCGGCCCCGCGCAGCGCCGCGCTGCCGCTGTGCCCGCTGCCGGCAGCGCCTTGCCCGCGGCTCCTCCGCCCAGCACATCCTGCCTTCCTCTTCCCCCCCGTTTCTTGGTGATTTTTTTTGTTTATTTGTTTGTGTTTGGGTGTTGGGTTTTTTTCGTAGAGCCCTCGCGCTGCCCATCCGCACCCCCCGCCCGGAGTCGGGAGGGGCGCCGGGGGAGCCGCAGCAGGCGCGGAGCCTCCGCCGCCCCCCGGCACCTCGGCGGCCCCGCGGGCCCGCAGGCGGCTCTGCGCACCGCTGGGCTGCCGAAATAAAAGGAGAGCCCCCCCCTCCAACTTACCCACGCCCACACNCGCCCACACCCTGACCCACGCAGACATCTGGGGAGAAATCACTGTCGCCTCTCATGTATCCATGTTCTGATTTACGATTAAAATTTAAAGACGCGCATTCATATTTTACCGAACCTAATGCGCCCTATGAATTTTTAATCCATTAAGATGCGGGCTACACTTTGAGCAAACTCTACCTTTGTTTTGAGGGCAGGGCAGCGCCGGCTCCGGCCCTGCCGCCCGGTGTCCCACACGGCTCCCGGTCCCCGCCGCCTCCGGGATGCTCCCCCGGGGATCCGGGCACGGGGGGTGACTTGGCCCCGCCGCCGCGGGGGCTCCGCGGGTGCGGACAGATGCACCGGCCCGGGACTCTGCGTTGGGGCATCCGCGCACGCCGGCGGTGCCTCGGCATCTCCGGCCCCCTCGGTGCCTCCAGCCCGGCATCGCCGCCCGCACCGGCTCCTGCTCCCCCTCTCCCAAATCTCCTCCCCCGCTCCAAATCTGCGGCCGCGCCGCCGCCGCGAGCCGAGTCAAGTCACGAAGTCAAACTTCGAGCCCGGAACGATCAATGAAGAGTTTTGCCGTCCGTGGCGCCTCGTGCTTCCTGGCACTAAAATAAATGCAAGAAATCGAAACTTAATTACTTGAAAGAAATCCAGAAATCCCTCTGCATAATTTATCCAGGCATTTTTCGTGGCGTTTGTGTTGAATGCACGCCTTTGACTCCGCACGCTCCTCTCCCCGCTGCCCCGGCAGGAGGGGGATCCGGGCGGGCGCGGGGTGAGGGCCCGGCCCCGCGGACCCCCGGAGCCCCGGACCCTGCCCGGCCGAGGGGCGAGAGGGGAAGAGAAGGGAGAAAACCGCGTTTGTGCCCCTCTCTTTTCCCCCATCCGAGAGCATCTCCTGGGGCAGGATGGCAAGCGGGAACCTCTCCTCCCCGCCTGCCGGGTCTGAGCCCTGAGCCAGGCACTCCGCAGGTATTTTCTGATCAGGAGTGCCTGGTGTAACAAGCTGAGTCTCCTGAGCGTGATGGGAAGCGCCAATAAAGTAACTCGGTTATTCTGACAAATTTCCCCTCCTGTCTTTGGTGATCCCCCGTGGATCCCATGCTCCTTCTCATGGATAGGGTATGACACCTGGAAGCTGGGGGTGGGACCCTGACTGGCAATGCAGCCACGGCCTCCTCATTTGCCATCCAGCCCGGCAGATGAGAGCCCTTCCTGGTGAGCTTTTCACTGAATTCATTAGGACTGGAAGTCTGCCGGCTCGGGAGCAAACTTTATCATAGACACCTCATCGAGAACTTGAAGTAATGTTATGAAAGAATGAAAAATACATTTGGGAGCTGCCTGGAAACTGAAGTACATTTTGATTTAACTTACATTAACAGAAACCTAATGTAGAAGTGAAGGGATCTAACAAAACCATTAATAATTTAAAAATAATTACAGATAGTCTATCCTTACTATTCATAACCACTCAACATTTTAGACAAAGAAAGCTGAATATTCTTCGTGGGAGAATGATGTGAGCAGACTGCTAAGCAGGAGCCGTCCAGCTTGCACTGCCTCTCCTCTGCTCACACACACTGCACGCTCCCCACAGCACCCAGGACACTGTCCCAAAACTGCTTTTCCAAGAGGGAGGGTGGAGGTGGAGGCAGGCCCTGTCTTTGCACATGGCTTTTTGGCAGTCATTTTGGCATGGATTTCAACCTCTCCTCTTTGTTTGAGCTGCTGTTTGAGGTGGGCCCAGAGTGGCAGGGGAGACCAAGAATGCTCCCATGCCTCCTCAGCCTCTTCCAAGGCTCTGCCAGCCCTGGAGACCTCAGGAAAGGCCTTTTTCATCCACAGCCTTGGCTAACACCGGTGGCAATGGTGACTCTCCTGCCCCCTGTTCTGTGCCATCTAGCTGGTATCAGCACAGCAGTCACCTGCTTGGCTTGCCCTGGCACTGTACAAAAGTTATTTTTAATACCTGCATTTTAATTTGAATTTCCATTGTATGCTTTATAGCTCAAGGGTCCTGAGTGTCCTGCAAGGCTGTGATTTTGCTTGTGTTCCTGTTTGTTTCGATTCCGGTTTTTGTTTTTTGTTTGTGGGTTTTTGTGGTTTGTTTGTTTTTTTTTTTTTTTTTTTTGCGATAATTCTGCTGTTCAAATGCTGTAAAATCAGAGCAGCTGGATATGCAGCAAACTTCACTGCTCTTCCTTACAGATCAAGATAAAATTGTAAAGAGGGAAATGCAGACATAAAGTGGCTTATGAAGGAAAAGAAATACTGTATAAAACAAAGCAGATAAATTCATATCTAACTCTCACAGGAACACCTACCTTACAAATAGTCTCACAGGTGGGAACCCTCCCTAACCATGTCCCCAACTCCTACTTGCATTGAAAACATTAAAATCTCATGGATTATTAAAAAAAAATCCTGTAAATCACATTGTGAATGTCCTTGGGACTCTACTCTTGCTGATTTAGACAAAACCCTGGTATCTGAGATTAGCCTTCATTAATTATTTTCATTAATTCCCCTTGTTATAGATGTATTATCACAAATCATATTCCAAACACATTCCCTAATTAAGCACGAGATTCCTCTCTCCCTCCGTATGCCATTTAACTGGAGCAATGAGGACGCGTGTGTTCAGCCTGGTGCCTGGAGGCTGGTGCCAGGCACTCGGTGCAACAAAAGATGGTGCTTGCATTTCAGATATTTTTCAGGACTTGCTCTAACTTAAGGAAAATATTGTGATTTTTAATTTGATCACCAGCATGCGCATGTCCTCAGCTCGCAGCTCTAAGCCCTTGTAAATTTTCAGTGTCTTCCATCGACTTCTTCAGTGTTTCCAAGGTAAATCTGAGCTCCTTTTCTCCCCCTTCCACCATGCAAGGTGTTGGCTGATCTCTTTACACATCTCCAGGATTCACCAGGCAGCCTTCTCCTTTCAGCCAGGAAGAAAAAACTCTGACAGTTGACATGCATTGGAAAAAGTGATGAAAATCTTGTGTTTCTGAGCAGGCACAGTTGTGTCACTGAGTCGGTGTTGTACCTCAGAGCCATTAAATAATGTGTTAAAATGCTTATTTAGGGAGAGAGGGTCCTGGGGCCCCATGTGAGAGGTGTGTAATGTGCAGCTGTGGTATTTGGTGTGTGGCATGCCACGGACTGTGCTTTCACAGTCTCCACAGTTTTGGTGAGGTCTGGCATGGACTCATCCTGCTCCGTGCATAGGTGGTGGAAAATGTCTGGGAATTATTCTGTTTACTCCTTTTGATTCTGTGTTCACACAATCAGAGCCTGGTGGGACTGGAACCTGACTGGTGGGGAAGGTCCCCTAGGACCAGCATCTCCTGGAAATATGAGATGTGTGCTGGAGCATCAGTCCCTGCAAGGCCAGGCACGCTGAGCTCAGACCTAGCCCTGGAAAAGCAGGCTTTAATTCCCAGTAGATGTATCTGTGCATAACAGCAATGATAAGGTTGGGGGGTGTCCACCTTACCTGTGGGCACAGACACTTGGCTAAGTTTTATTCAAAGCTAATCACAAATCATCTTCTTTTTTTATTGGTTAAAATTCAGCAGCAATGCTTTCCACCTTTTGTGCAACCTCCGGGCACACATCAAAGCCCTTCCCTTCCCACACAGAGCATGGGCAGGCATCCACCTGTGCTCCCTACCCCTTTTTATAAATGAAGTATTGTACGTTTTGAAGACTGTTAATATAATGAAATCAAATTGTGAAATGCATCTGCAGCTTGCATCAACGTTTCCTGTTGGAAGCAGCAGGTTAAGACTGTGTTATCACGTATCTTTCCCAGTCCTGAGACAGCCATTGAGTTCCAGTGAAATCTCTTACAAAGGCAATCAAGACGATCAATGGGAGTTTTGCCAGGAACATCAAAGCTTATTAAATGGTTCTGTGTTAAGAACTGCAAACACACAGACACGCAGGAAAGAAGACAGCTCAGAAAATGGAACTGTGAAGGTAAAGAAAAATTGAAGAAAGAAAAGAAATGATGCCCAGAAAAAAAAATATGCAAGAGATTAATAATTGACAGATGTATATACAGCCAATCCAAAGCAGAGTCTAAAATGCACACAACTCAGTCTATAGCTTGTAACACAAACTTCCATAGAGGCATTTACTCACAAGAACTTCTATCCACACATCCTACTTTAAATATTTTGCTGAATTGGGGTGAACTAAATTCATGCTCAACTGCTTTACTGTTTGTTTGACAGGGGAGACCCAGGACAACCCAAAGATGCTGTCATTTGAAACCTCTCAAATCGTCTAGCTGCATGTGTCTGTGTCTGTTGCTGTGTATATATAGAAAATGCAGAATCAAATAGTATTTTTACTTGTTAATCCCTTAGCAGTTCCACTGCCTGGTATGTGCCCTGACATGGTGAACTTACTTGAGTAAAATGCATTTTGCTTTCCTTGCCTAGGCCAGCGTGTTTCCTTGGGTAAGTGAATTTGTTGCTGCACACCCATGAGACGAGGAAACACTTCCTAACAGGTCCCAGCATCCCTGTCTTTCCCAGCGACCTGGGCTCCCAGTGTGCTTGCCTGCCTCTGAAAACGTTCCTGCTGGGTCCAGACACTCTAGCCCAAAGTAGGCCAAAATGGTGGAGAGGTTTCTGGCTTTTTTGTGGTGTTTTTTGTTTTGTTTTGTTTGTTTGATTGGTTGGTTTTTTTTCCTGTTTGCTTGGCATGGATACTTAGGGGTTTATTTAAGGGCATGATTTTTGCTTTTGTTTTTATTAGCTTGATATAATTTTTAATAGTGTTTGTGCACATTTTCAAACAAGGAGGGTGGATCTGAAGAGCCTTTTACAACCATTTGAACTGGTCTGCTGTGAATGCTGACAGCTGTGCATTCGCAGCTGTGCATCAGTGAGGGGGGATGCACTCGGGAGTGCCCTGCTTGGAGTTGGGTCCTGCGAGGGTTTCCACGGCAGTCGGGAGGGGAGGGAAGGCGAGAGGAAGGGTGGGGTGCACCACCCCCCAATCCATATAAATACAGCTAGAGCAAGCAGGGAAGGAAATGCAGTTTGTGGTAGTGAGTGGAAGGTTTGGTTTATTTGCGTGTTCGTTTGTTTGTTTGTTTGTTTGTTTGTTTCTTTCTTTCTTTCTTTCTTTCTTCCTTCCTTCCTTCCTTCGTTCCCTGGGAGGTAAAGGCAGCCCAGGCACTGGAGAGGTGAGCTCAGGACCAGGATTCCCCCGGTGCTTCTCTTTCTCCCTCTTCTCCTCCGTGGTCCCAGTGATACCTTAGGGCCATAGGTCTGGTGACAGCCAGAGCTCCTCTGTGTTCCCATGACCCTGGGGAGCCCTGAAAGTTTGCTCTGGGAAGGGTGACTCCTGGAAGTGCTTCCAGAGGGCTGGGCCAGGTGCCCTGGTGTTGGCATTTTCTTGCTGCCTGGCCCTACTGCCTGTTTCTAGGGAATTGGGAAAATTCCTCTCCTCAACCAGAGCCAAAAGCAAGTCCTGCTCCAGGTGCCCAGCACACTGTTGTGACTCACCTGCTGCAAGAATATGCCAGAGGTCTATCTTGGAATGAAATGTGGTTTAGTTCTTACTTCATGTCTCTCTACCACCTGCTACCCTTCCATGCCCCCAGTTGGATGTTTCATGGCATGTCACAGGGCACATGTCAAGTGAGAAAGAAGGTGGCTCAATCTCTGCTCATCAATTGCTCAGAACACTTAAAAATGAACCAGAAGACAAGACGAGTTCAGGAACCTGACCAGTAAGGGTTACATGCCTGGAGGTCAAAGCCACAGAAGTTAATCAATTAGCAAAGCCCAGCTGCTTTAGGTACTAAAAGGTGGTGGTGAGACAAACCCAGAACATGTGGGTGGGTAGAGACAATATCTTCCTGCAGGCAAGTGAGGGAAAGGAAGTGCTGAAAAGAGTTTTGCTCTATTCGATTCACTATTGTGCTCCAGCTGTGGGTGGGAGCCTGGCTTGGGGAGGGAGGCAGGCAGGGCTGGTTTGGGAGCTGCTGCAGAGGTCAGAAGGCTTTTGTGGGTTTGATGTTCAATATTCATACAGCTGAGTTTTAGCAGGGTGAGCTCTCTACACATGGCTGTCGTTTTCACAATCTTGTGGATAAGCTGTGTCAGCACAGCTTTTATAAATCCCATTTTTACCGAAGATTTATGATGTAGCTGTAAATGTGTGCTCTGGACTGGTATCTTCTGTAGAGGGTTTTAGTGAGGAATCTTATTTTTAGAGGGTTAGTGCATTTATTTTCCATTATTATCCTAAGATACGCGATGAAAAATGTAATTTATAATGTGGCATAATAAAAATGGATGATGTTGGACGGGATAGCAGACTTTCTTCTGTACCTGCACAATTTATCTTTTTGGTAACATTTTGACAATGATTTTACACTTTCATTATAGTGGTGTGAGAGGTGGTGACAGTGGGTCAGGCAACAGAAGGAGCTGCTGTGTCAGCTGTGACCCTAACCAAGACCACTATCTGTGTATAAAGAAGCCAAGCTGGTTAAAGAGGGAGGGAAGAAACATTAATTCAGCAAAGGTACATGACTAGGTTTTGCTTTTATTTATTCCACTTTAAGCCAGAAAAAAGCGAGTGAATTGGAAGCATCTTTGCTGCACTAATACATGTGTGAATGCTCCAAACATTTCAATGTTCTTTAAAAATTCAGCCAGACCTGGGAATAGCTGGGTAGCTTTCTTCTGAGAGCTGAGATGTGCTGCTCTTTGGCAAGACTGCCTGTTTTAAAGAGGCAGTCCAATGTTACATCTGGCTTCAAAACAGACTGCAATTCACTGTTTGAGTTTGTGTGGTGTTGCCTTACCTGTTGTAAGGCAAGATTTCATTGCAATAATCAAAATTTTTTTTTTCATAAATCAAGCTGTTCCACGTAAAATGATGGAAAACAAGAGATCTCTGCACCTGTGTGAACAGTGGCTGGTTTTCCTTTAACTCGGCGAATTTGTGTTCCTAAGGTGCCACTGGCATCTGCAGAGCATAAGCCATGGAAATGAAAAATGAAAGCAGAACTGGTGCATTTTTGGTGGACAAAGCTCCTGCCAAGTCAAAGGCCAGCCATCAAATCAGAGTTTGAGCTGAACCTAGAGGAGAGGCTTAGGCTGTACAAGTAGTACTAAAACTAAGGAACTGCTGAGTGGAATTTGCAATCTCATTTTTTTGGGGAGGTTTGCTTCTTATTTTTTTGTTTGTTTTTCCAGTTAAAGAAATTGCTACAAAAACTTAGTCCTTCATTGCATACATACAGTTGCCTCTTGAAATCATCATCCCTCTATCTTAGCAAGCAGAAATTCTTATGTAAGTTAGCACTTCCCTAGTTTGTTAGTAAATGTATGTATGAATTGGACCTTGAATTCTATACTGGCACACATCAGAATATTAAGATTTCAGGTTACAGCATTGCTCAGGTCAGGGCTATAACATCAGGTTTTGAACCCTTTCTGGTAGTAAAACAAACAACTACCAATTAAAAGTTAACAAAGAAATTATTTCAGGTTTCGTGATGTTCTTGCCAACTCCTTTCTTCTCCGTCTTTGACAGTTTGTCTAAGTAGGAGCAAGGGAGAGGGAGCATCCCCTTTCAGGTAAATCACCCCCAACAGTTTTGCACAGGCCATAAATGAGAAATTTGGCCTTTATCTGAAAGAGAAGCAACTCTATGTGTCCTTTAGATTGCTAAAATTTTGCTGTTCAGAACTTGCTTGAAGTCTACTGATAGTTTATGCTTATGTGCAAGTAACTTTTTTTTTTTAATCTGCCCCTGATTGCTGTAATCTGTCATGAAAAGTAAGAACAGCATGTTAAAGCAGGTAGAGGACTGTGGGATCACAGGTGATGGCAGAGCAGGATGTGAGCAGGAAGCAGATGCCTTCTGAGGGTAACTTTGGTTATTTAGAAAGGTCTGTGTTTCACAGGAAAAGCAGTAGAGGACAGAGAGTACTTGGTGCTAGAGGGGAAAAAGGAAACCACTGCTTCTTCAGGATGAAGGCTTTTGCTCCTCTGGTGTGGTGAAAGTTAGTGTTGTAGGGGATGGGGTTTTTAAACTTTTTGTGAATCCTTGACTCTGCAGAAGGAAAATCTTCTTTCAGGACTGGTCCAAGGTATGGAACAAACACGCCCAAGAACTGGGGACTGATGCTTACTGCCTTCCACCTCAGGTCTCAATCACTCTTCTGACTTGCTGATACAAAAATCCCATGCCCATCAGCAAGACAAAGTGAAATAGGCGAGGGCTATAGAAACACAAAAATCTAAGCAGGAATAAAAAAAAATACATCCTGATGAGTGGCTGGGATGAGGTAAGGGAGCAGAGTAACCCCATGGCAGTCATTGCACTGCTTAATGTAGCCCCCACAGGGTACCTGGGTGCCCCAGTCCTGAGCATCGACAGCCTGGGAGAAAGGAGAGGTCCCAGCAGGCCATGGATATGGGCAGGGGGTGAGGGGTGCTTGCAGCTCCTGGGAGCTGCCAGGACCTTGCGGTGAGGGTGAGCTGTCAAGCAGGAGGATGAGTTTGCTCTGGATTAACGTGGTGGTTTTGTTATTATCAACTTGGCTGGGGTTTGCATAACTGTGAGGGAGAGTCCTGAGAGAAGGTGTTGGGTGTTCAGCCTCCGTCTGTCACACACCCAGACTTTGGGTGGTTGGAGTCTGCAATTTTTAGAAGCAATTAACATGAGAAAAAACCCCACTGACTTAGTGAGGTGAAGCAAATATCATACATTTCAGTACTAATTCAAAAGTGTTTTTTCATCTTTGCACTTAGCTAATACAGTCCAGAAATTTCCTTTTTTATTTTTTTTTCCCAATTGGAATTGAACTGAATCAAGATTTTAATCCTATTTATTTCAAGATCATGCTCCAGAAAATCCTAAACAGAAATGCTGTGGCTACTGACTGGCAAACAATGTGTTCAGGGTTTAGAAACCAGCCCCTGACAGCTGTTTTCTGTTTGAAGTTTCTTACTGGCTCCAAGTTTTGGGAAGTTCAGACTTCCTAGGCCCAGCTGCCATACAGCCTGGTAACCTCCACAAGCTTACCTTTCCTGTTGTTATTCCATCATATTCAGTGAGAGTCCGATTGCAAACAGCTGAAATTGGATACTAATTCCCTGTGTAAGGCATGCTAGAGTCTTGTGTCCCGCTGGTCTTGGAGTGAATTGAACACAGGAGATTCGGCAGCAGGTGGACTTGATCATCTTGATTTTCACAAGAAGCTGACACACCAATGTCAGTGGAGGACAATTCCTTTTAATTATTTTAAATCATCAAGCAGCTTTAGTGGCCAGGGTGACACATGAGCATGAGGCTGCCTGCTCTTTTCCGGGCAGCAGCGGGTCCTGGCAGAGCTGGGCTCTGCTCATCCCTGCCCCTGGAGCTCAGCTGTGGGATGGTGCTGAGTTGTCAGCTCTTCAGAGGGACTGCTGTCCTCTGGTACACATTTATGTGCTGGCAAGCACAACTGTGCTGCCTTCTGGCTGGGGTCTTCAGAGGCCGCTACGACACCAATAGGTAAAAGTTAATTGCAAATTTATTTCCACGTAACAAAAAGGGAAAAACACTTGGGGCCAGTTTCCTTTAAAGAAAAAGGGAGGAAAAGCCTGTTCTACACCCATTTGATTAACCTGTGCTGTTAATCACTGCCAGGTTTATGAACCTCTATTATAAACTTGTTTCTCTGAGGGGTTTCAGTTCAGTGATTGAAAAACAGCTTTAGGGCCTGGGTAGGTATGAGTAGCAAGAAGTACAAGTAGCAGCGCTGAGCCTTTGAAGAGGTGTATAAATAATTAGCAACATATTTCATGTGGACTCTTTCGTCAAGATATTCTGTCAGACCTGGGATTTTCTCAGAACATGACAAAAATGTGGAAAGAGCTCTACATTTATTCCAGCATAACAATGTTGATATCTAAAATAATTTGCTGCATTAGGAACTATTTTAGGTCACAGGAAACAACTCTGCACTGCTGAACTGCTCTAGCTGCTGAGGCTTCTTCAGAAAGTAGAAGGTGTCTGAAAGGTTCTTTACACTCTTGTGTCTTTTGAATTTTTAGATCCTTATTTCATGGTTGCAAAACATACAACGTAGGTGAAAACCTGAACTGCATCTTAATAAAGCAAAGTGATGAATAAATAGTAACCCGTGCAACTTCAGAAGCTGGAGGGTAACACAGCAGGTAAAATAGAAAACAGAGGTGGGAACTTCTCAAAACTCTCCAGTGGGAGGGCAAGGAGAGGGAAACCCAAACAAAAAACCTCTAGGACATGTCCTGCCATGCACATCCCTGCCCATGGCGGGGGCGTTGGAACCAGAAGACCTTCAAGGTCCCCTTCCAACTCAAACCATTCTATGATTCTGTGATACCTATGTATCTCACTCAAAGGTGACAAAAACTTTGTTCTTATTAGTGAACAACAAGCACAAAGCCTAATGAAAAATACTTATCTGGAAGCTGATGGCATCACAAGTGTCTTACATACTGAGCCCAGCACTGGTTTCATCATAGTTTGGTTTAGCATCATTCCGGTTGGTTAAGTTTGCTGTTTATTCTGTTGGTTTGGGGTTGGTTTTTTTCCCTGTTTATGTGGAAAAACAATTTGCTTTTTAGGGCAATTCCTTCTGCTCTCCCATTTTCAAACACCAATCCCTATCTCTGGGGAACAGCCCCACCTCCTCACGTATGGCTTTGCTCATTCCTGCCTGGAGGAGCTCAGTGGGCTTTAGCGTGAGTTTTGTCCATGGAAAAATTAATTTAATTCACTCAACGTCACCCAGCACTTGCTGGTGCATGTGGGACCCCTATGAGCAATCCCTGCACTCAGATGCAGAGGTTATTTCAGCAGAAGTGTGTCAGTCTCTGATACTTTCATAAATGCTAATGGGACTTCCATGAGGTCAGGACTTTGAATTTGGAAACTAAGGTGAGGATTAACTTCAGCTGTTTAGAGCACTTGCTCTATTAACTTGAATAGAATCAAGGTTTCACTCTTCACCTTTTCTACCAAGGCTTTCTACCCAGCTTTGAAGTCTGGAAGAATAAATCAAATTCAAAGAGTGAACTTCATTTTTGCCTCCAGTTCAAATGTTTGGGCTGAGTGGTGGTAATCTAAGTGCAAGACCACAGGTCAGTGAATTTCTAAGTCGTGGGCATGAGGCATTTTCTGCCCCTTCTACTTACATTACGAGTACACAGACCTGTTTAAATCATGACTACAGTTATTTTTTTAAATCACTTTAATGTTTGTGTGCCTTTGTATTTTAAGAGCCTGGTGCTTGGGCACCAGACAAAACACCCAGATAGATGTAAAGACAGCTTTTTTCCTTGACAAAGCTCATCCTTTCCACCCTGCTTTTAACCTGGAAGAAATGCTGTAGAAATCCATGGGCATTACCAAGGCAAAGAATGCCAAGGAAAAAGCAGGTCTGTATTATTTTGTCTAGCTTCAGTCTCTTCTGGTGTCTGCTGGAATCTGACATTAACTTGTGTGTTTCATATCCCCCCATCAGACTGACTTATATGGTGAGTTGGGGTGTTATTTCCACAGTAGCCCACAGGGCAGGTGTTACCCCTGACAAGCGAGTGGAAGCAGTGCCACTCAGCCATTACTTTTTAATATGCTAACCAGGAAAACGAGCCTTTTAAGTGCCTGACTTGCAGGAGGTCATCATTAGTCTGTCAAGGTATTCCTTTGCTGCCATCTTCTATAAAGGTATTTGATATGGCAACTCCCAGTTATGCTGTTTTGAGCAGACAAGACACACTGTTTATGAAAACAGACTTCTTAAAAGCAAGCTATGGTGGCGGGTGAAGGAGGAGAGGTTGTTTACGATATTTTAAGCCAAACAGTTCCTTTGGCAGGAGGTTTTCTGTAACAAGTGAGAACAACAAGAATTAGCTCTCTCAGCACTTCAACAAGCAGAGATTTTTGTCTGTAATGAGAAGAATGAGACTTGTTTGACATAAACTACAAAACAACACAGCAAAGATGAAGAAGGAGGGCAGAAATACATTACTGAAGGTGAGAAGAAACAACTTCACTGCTCTACTGTGGATTCAAGATTCTCGCTCATTATAAAGTATAATTACAGCTGGCATCATTCCAGAGGAGGGGTTGAAAGAAGGTAGGTCTTACCAACTGTGCTAAATCCTGTTGGGGAACTGACCACAGCAGCATCCCACCTGAGTTTGTGTAATCCAAAAAATTCCTGTTTTATTCTTCCGTATCAGGTCCTTCTTTATGCAGATATGCAAATTCTCTTTGCACTCCTGAGATTTGAAAACTGATTAGAATTTTTATGTTCCTTCGTTAAGGGTAAAAATAGGCTATCCCAAGACAGACAGCCCCCCAAATTATATACTGATCTGAGAAAATGGGAATAGCTTGCTTTTGCCATTAAATGAATAACTTCTTTCAGCAACCATAGCTTGGTTGTGCCTCTTCTGAAAATTTTTGCTGCCTGTCCGAAATTTTTAGCTGTTTAGTGATACATTTACTAGTGCCAGATTCCATTTACTTGAAGTAGTCCACTTGTCACGTGTCATTAAAAAGCAAACCTTAGGTTTACTCTCTGTATCTAGTATGTGACAGAGCACAGCAGAGAGACTGTGTGTGTTGCTATCCTAATTTCCTCTGCAGTCCTCCCAAGGAGCAAAGCTTGAACTTGAAGAGACTGAGATGAAGTTTGGCTGACTGAATGTGTCTGGGTAGAAATGTGTCTTTGCAGCCTCTAGGACATGAGTTTTATTTTTAGAAACAATGATGGACCAGGATACTGTAGGAAAAAGAGAATATTTATTGATTTCAAGCTTGGGATGGTTGTTGGTGATCTCCTGTAATTGAACCTGATTTCCTTCTATGATAAAGTGATCTGCTGGTCGACAGTGACTGAACATGAGCCAGCTGTGCCCAGGGGGCCAAGAAGGCCAATGGCATCCTGGCTTGGATCAGCAATAGTGTGGCCAGCAGGAGCAGGGCAGGGATTGTCCCCTGTACTCGGCACCGGTGAGGCCACACCTCGAGTGCTGTGTCCCATTCTGGGCCCCTCACTGCAAGAAACACATTGAGGGGCTGGAGTGAGTCCAGAGAAGGGCGATGGAGCTGGGGAAGGGTCTGGAGCACAGGTCTGAGGAACAGCTGAGGGAGATGGGGATGTTAAGCCTGGAGAAAAGGAGGCTCAGGGGAGACCTTATCCCTTGTTATAACTCCCTGATAGAAGGCTGTAGCCGGGTACGGGTCAGTCTCTTCTCCCAGGTAACAACTGACTGGACCAGAGAAAATGGCTTCAGGTTGCACCAGAGAAGGTTTAGGTTTGATACTAGGAAAAACTGCTTCACCAAAAGTGTTGTCAGGCTTTGGAAGAGGCTGTCCAGGGAAGCGGTGGAGTCACCATCCCCAGAGGTATTTAAAAGTCGGGTAAATGTGACACTTAGGGACATGGTTTAGTGATGGACCTGGCAGTGCTGGGTTAATGGTTGGACTTGATCCTAAAGGTATTTTCCAACCTAAATAATTTAGTGACTCTATGATTCTAAGTCTTATCTGTGCAGATTTCCTTCTGTGTTTGGACACAACTGTGTGCTGCTTATTAATATTTCATTTGTGCACATGCACGCTGCTAAGAGTGGTGCTTATCTATGCATAAAAAGGCTATTAATAACTGATCCTGTATGTACCTATTATTTGCCAGCATCTTATTACAGAAGCAATTCTTTTTGCCCAGTTCCACCTTGGTGCTAGAGGCGCCACCTACTTACAGTTGTATTATCTCCATGCCAGCCCATAATTTTTTGATTATGCGTATGAGAATAGCTAGGAAAATCAAGATGCCTAAAGATCATAAAGCAACTCAATAATTTTTACAGAAGAGTTTGAGAAGAATTGTTTGGAACTATTTATTCCTTTTATTTCCTGTTGGCAATGCTATTTCCTTCGCTAGAGATATCTGGGGAAAGTAAAAATGTGTATTAGAACCAAAGGGGTGTCAATTTCACTCTATTTTACCTACAGTATTTGGTTTAGACCCTGGTCTGTTATGAAGCCATAAAAAGGGTTAATGGGATTGTAATCAAAGATGCAAAACAAGGTTAGGTCTGCTAAGCAAAAAAATGAGAATGATGTTGAAGTAAAGGTTAATGGCATTATTCCTACTTGCAGAGGAGAAAACCATGCATGCCTTGTGTGAGCATCTGGATATATATTAAAAAATGAGGTTATATACGGTCTACTGGACTTTATTTTTTTTCTATATGATAAAAGATTTATTAAAATCAGCAAGAGGAAAATTAATCAAGAGAGTTCTTGCAATTTCAGATCTACAGTGTCCGTTTGGAAAACAGGGTATTTTTTTCGTTTTGGTGGGGTTTTTTCCCCCTCAACACTGGTATGAACTTTAATTAAACCAGGTACCCACATGTTTACACAGAAAGACAAATAGTCTGTTTATTTCAGCAGCTGTTCAACAAGCCAACAGCACAATCAATTAGATTAATCCCAGGAAATAAAACTTGAAATAAAGATGATATCTGAAATCATTTTTATTCATGGTTAGAGACCATGCAGATTCTTTTGACAAGTTGAAAAATCTTATGGGTGATGTTGAAAACTTCAATGTACAAGTGCTAATTCAATTTGAGGGCAAAAAAACCCTGTCTTGATAGAATGGTTTCTGTAGAGATATTACTGGAATAGCAAACCCCCAAGCAATACAAAGGCAGCCTGAGTATTGTATGCTCATTACCTGAATTTTCAAACACTTAACAACTGTGAAAAGTATGAATATGCAAAGCTTCCAGGCTCTGACCAACATTTTCCTTTTTTTCTTCTATTCCTGGAATGAATGAGCCAGTGGTTTATGTCAGTGCATATATATAAGTGCCGCTGGCTCAATTTAAAGTTGCATATGATATAAGGTCACAGGTCTCTAACTCAGCAGAGCATTTAAGTAAATCAGCCTCTTCACCCGCTGCAGCACCTGAAATACGTGTGTGAGTGCTCTGTTGAACTGGGGCTAAAATTTCAGCTCTTGTATCTTCACAGCTGTTCTGCAGGGGAGATAAAAGGTGAACCTTGCATAGACTGCACGATATTAAGAATTTATTGAATCACAACAGTGGAGATTTAAAATGCTAAAATGGGAATGAATTATTGCCTTTAATGGTGAGGATCCTAAACAGTCATACTCTTCTCTAGAAGAAAAGACACAGAAAACAGAGACTTGCACTGAATGTCTTATATGAGGGAATGGTTTGAATAAGAATTGCCATCCCATGTGGAAGACCCCTTGACCTCCGTGAGCATTTCAGGGGCTTACTGCCAGGTTGAGTCTGAAGGCTGCAAAGGCAGTGTTAATTTGACTAATTTTAAGTTCTGGGCCAGATCATGCAAGCTCTTGTTTGCATAGATATTCCATTATATCTGAATATTTTGTGGCAGTATTTTATGAAGAGTACCGTATCAGCCTTGATGTTGTAACTGGAATTATGAAATACCACAAATTGTACATCACAGTTATACTGGCATCATTGCCTGACCCTTTTGCTTTTTCTCACATGAGCAGTGCCACCAAGTATTAATAGACAAAAAAAACCCCTGAGATTTCTGTGCAAGATTAGAGGTCCTGTGCTTGCTGATGAATGCTCAAAGCTTTAATATCTAATCTTGAACAAGGGTCTGTGGTTTTTTTTAAAGCTAAAGTCATGTCACTCTAAATAAAGGACACCATCCTCTGCAGGTTAAGGCTAATGGGTCAATAACAAATCTGTTCATATTAGATTGTCTCTTAAATATAAGAAAAACGTGTTTTAAAAATTAAAAAGCTGAAGAATGGCACATAAAAAAAGCAGTTGATGTGCAATGAATGCTTCTGTCTTTCATAAGCCAAGTTTTTATTCTGTACAGGCATTAAAGGATTTATTCTGGGCATTTTCTTCCATGATAGTTGTAGTCTTTCTCCTCCCTGCTAATTCTTGCTGGTGTTGCTTGTAAGTGACTTCTCAGCTGCTTGAGTCCCTTGATCATAGGTTGGAAAAGATCTCTAAGCATCAAGTCCAACTGTTCCCCCAGCACTGCCTTGTGCACCACTAAACCATGTCCCTGAGTGCCACATCTATGTATCTTTTAAATACCTCCAGGGATGGTAACTCCCACTTTCCCAGGCAGCCTCTTCCAGTGCTTGACAACACTTTTGGTGAAATTTTTCGTCCTATCCAGTCTCAACCCCCATGACACAACCTGAGGCCATTTCCTCTTGTCCTATTTCTTGTCACTTGGGACAAGAGATTGACCCCCATCTGGCTACAGCCTCCTTTCAGGTAGCTGTAGAGGGTGGCAGGTAGATAAATATTCTAGGTTATGACAAAAGTATTGAGGCTCCAAGGAAAGAGCTGGGAACAGCTGTATTTTCTTCAGGCTCCCAAAGTCCTGTGGCTGCTCACATCAATGGAACCTGTTGGAGCATTTGTTTGCAGCTTCTGTTTAGTCTGAATGCTCCTGTTGTCTTTCTGTGAAAACCAAGAGGCCGGTCGAGCACCACAGGGTTCTGTTTCAGTGTGGAGATAGGCAGTGATGTGCCCTGGGAGCTGAGAAATGCTTCATGATCCTTGGTGTATGCTAAATTACAGTGGAGGAGTGGAGGGGGAAAGTCACTGCAGTCTGGGAGTGTGGCTGGGATTTGAAATGAGATTTGCTAAAAGCACAGCTGCTCACTCCAGCATCTCCACAGTGGATTTTCTCAATGGAGAAATTTTCTACCGGAATTCTTCATGTCTCTATAACTTTAATCTAAAATGTGAAAATCAGTTCAAGTTTCTGCTTAAATGTTGTCTAAAAAATGTGTCCACCTACTTGCCCACTGTGAATGTGTAATAATATATATATTAGCTAGCACATACACATTTTACTGAGCTCAA
Source organism: Pachycephala philippinensis (assembly GCA_013397055.1). Lineage (NCBI taxonomy): Eukaryota > Metazoa > Chordata > Aves > Passeriformes > Pachycephala > Pachycephala philippinensis. The sequence goes on from VWZT01014878.1 coordinate 22,861, forward strand.
AAAACTAGGTTATGAGAAAAGAAACCTGGTGGTCTTCAGAGCACTAAATCATTTGTAAAAAATGCATCTCATGACTGAAAACAGGGAAGGAATGGCATCACTTTTATATGCCCAAGCTTCAGACCATGACTCAGTCTTAACTATGGTGGGCACTGCCAACTGCTGGCTGTGATTTATGGCTCTAGGTGCTGTGTGGCTTCCTAGCTGAGAAACGACAAGTAAAGTGAGCAGTAATCAATATGCTGCTGCTTTTTGGAGTTGTACACCTTTCCTAATAATCAAGTTGAATTTCTATTTGGCCATCATTGCTAAAGGTGACCAGAAAAGAAGGGCCTTGTGAGAATAAATGAAGCATCCCATTGCTCCAGACTGTGCTATGTCTGACTTGTGCAAAATGACTTGGTGTTAACTCCATAGCTTTCCTTTTGCATAAGAAGGCTGGCTCTGTACTTTGGAATGCTGAATAGAAAATTAAAAATGCAGGCCAGTCTTCGGGAACATTTTACTTACTGTTTTAATAAACTTTTGTTTATGCCTAGAGGTGCCATTAAATTACCAGCCAGACATTAATATACAGTACACAAGGGATCTTGTATATAAGCAATGATTATTACTGTGTGACTCAGATGGAGCTTGCTGTGCACCCAGAGAGCTGCTGGACGGGAGGTGAAGAGGGAATACCTGTCTGGATGGAGAGTGTTGCTCCTTAGGCAGTACTGGATGTGCCAGTGGGTTGGGCATGTTTAGAGGAAAGCCACTTTCCCACAGCAGAAGCATGACTCAAGGGGACAGTGGTCTGTCATGGCAGAAACACTTCTGCTTTCTTTCACAAAATAATAGAAGGCAAGAACATGGTGCGGATGATCCTGGAGCTAATGGCACTAAGCATTTTTAAGCCAACTATTACTCTGGACCCACTTAAAAAAAGAGTCTTATTTCCCCACCAAGAATCTGCTTCAGCTGCTGATTCTGGCTGTGCAGGGATGCTGGAAATAGTTAATTTCCAAGCACGGCTTTCTCCCTATGCCACTGTCTCCAGAGTGAGAACGGCACCTACAGAAGCAGACTGCAAGAACGAGCTGGAATTAAACGTGAGCTATGGACACCACACTGGAAAGCCTCTGAGTAACAGGGTGGAGAGGTAAAATCAGGGTGATGTGCCTTGCTGCAGGTCTAGTGATTGCCTCCTTCCACAGACAGGTACAACTTCAAATGCAGGATTGCAGGAGTGTTGTAAGTTCATCTAGAAGGAAGAAATTCAAAATCCCTCCAGCTCCTGAAGAAATGTATGCCAATTAATTCTGAATTGGGATTTTCCTTTACATTTGATCTACTTAAGAATGCACCACAAGGAAAGCTTCCTATGAGGAAAGCTTAGAAATGCTCTCAGGGAAAAGGCACCATCGTAACTCTCCCACTTCCTAAAGGGAGAAGGATAGAGCTCTGCTTAATGCACATCCTCTAAAGGAAATATAAGGCCCCACCTAATACAGCCTCTTTAGGTTCTGCTGAAAAAAACCCCAACCAGATGATCCCTCCCCATCTCTGCTTTAACTTCCCTACCATGCTTGCTGACTGACTTGTACCTACTGAAAAAATAAATTATTTCCTTCCCTCGCTTACTGCAGCTCAAGGCTGTGGCACTAAAGCCGCTTACGTGGAAGGGAACGGGGGAAATTGGATGAGACCTGTGAAATGAACAATACAAAATCGCCCAAGGATGACTTGTGTGGCATAAGCTGGATAGATGTCAGGCAGGGAACAGTGCTGCTTGGAAGTCTTTGTCAAGCCCTGATTATGTTGTAGGAATATATCAATTTCACAAAAGAATAGCTCTGTTTTCCCTGGGAACACTAAAGAAGGCAGAGAGTCCCAGGAGCAGACCTATTCAGCAATGTCCTGGTAAAGGCATGGGGCAGATGCTGAACATGAGAGAAGGAAGGATGAAAGGGTTTATCTGTGCCAAAAAAAGCAAGTGGTGGATGTTTGAGCCCTGGATGTGACAGAGGTGCAAAAGTCTTGCCTCCTGGTTAGTGAGGCAGCAGTAAGGGAAATGAATTCACAGCGCAAGGAGCGCAGCAGGCTTGGATAGCAATGGTTTTCCCTTCAGGCTCTGTCCTTCATGGCATTATTTACCTTGAGATAGTTTGGATCCCAAAACTCCTACCTCAGTGTCACTTTAATCCTCCACTCCCCTGCCATTTCCTTCTCTTTGTTTAAATGAGCAGTTTGAGCTGGACACTTCTGGAACAACAACTGCATCCAAAACTTTCGTCAGATAATGCTGACTTCATGATTTGTATCTGATTAACTGCCAAAAAACCAAGGCAGTCATGTTTTCCTTCTGTTTGATGGTTGGAGGGGCTGTGTTTGTTTCCGTGGTTTTGTTTTCCATTTATGTCATTATTTGCCAGCAAAACACAATCGTGTCTTTTGTTTTAGTTCAGCTTTATTCCCTTGTCCTTGTGTGACACTGTTTTAGGCACAAAGCGTCCCAGTTTTTTTCATACTTCATAATTTATTAATGCTGCAGATTGTGGGATGAAGAGTTGTCAGCAACATCATTTTTTATGTATTGACAGATATAATACCTGTTTTGTTATTAGATAGCTTTTAAATGATTTCTTCCTCTCTGGTTATATTTTTCCTAATTATTTACCGTATTTCCCCATAGCTTATCTCCCTTATTGGCCCCACTTTTTTTTTTTTCCATCTGCTTTCTTATTTGACATTTTTTCACTTAAACATGAACCTGATCAACATCAGATATATCATACCCCATCTATTTGATACCTAAAGAGGCCAACCTAGAAAAAGAGACTAGATAGGAGTAAGGGAATAAAGGTGGATATTTATTTGAAAGGCCTTCAGAGGTACACCCTGGGCAGGCCAAAGATGACCCCAAGTCACAAGTTCTTCACACTTTCATAGATTTGGTCCATTTGCATATCAGCATAAATTCACCAATTAAACTTTAGCTAATGACGTAATTTCCCCTCAGCTTGCCCCCCTTCTCAAGATGCTGGGTTACACATTTTGNAATGTGCTCTCATGCCTCTCTAAGAGAGGATATGTAGGAATATGCTCCTCTCAGGACTGACATATGCAGCACTTGGAAGCACTTACATTCTTGTGACATCACTTCCTAGTCCACTTTAAATCAAGGCCGGATAGGCTGGGATCAAATGAATATACTTGTAAATACTGTGGAATTTACTTCAATGCAGGTAAACGATGGCACTCTCAAGTTATGTGTCTGTGAGATTCCTGAGGAACGCACTTTGCTTTTCTCCACACTGATGGAGCACTGGGTCCTGGCCTGTGGCAAAGACAAGACACAGCAGTGACCTGCAAAGGTCCAAGAGGTGTAACAACGGGTGCCATTGTTATGATGAAGTCAAACTGACAAATCTCACGAAGTGCAAAGCCTTCTCTGGCATTCTCCCTCAGGGAAGCTGGTGAATTGGCCCTGTTTCTTTAAATCTTTAAACTCTTTATTAATATTCAAATGAAATTGAACAGACACAAGAGAAATAAGACTCTACCTTCTGTCCAGCTAAGAGAATACAGAGTTTGGAGCATGGGCTCTCCTTCCTTTTGGACAATCCCCTCTTCTAGAAGACAAAGCTGAAGCTCCTAAAAGCCAGCTTTCAACAACCCTGAGACAAACCTCCTGGAAACTTCTAGCAACTGATTTCTCTGATGGCTGCTCCTTCCAAACTCTACCTTTGTGACAGGTTCCTGATTTCAGCTCTAGAGGGGCTGGGGTGACTGCTCTCCTCTTTCTGCTTTCTGTGATTTGCAAGCTCTTCCCATTATGAGTGGTTAATTACTCTAAAAGCATTGTAAACTTTTGCCTCTGCACGTCTGTGCATCCACACCCAAGAGTAAACCTCCTGCTTCTCTGCTATAAAAATACAGCACAGATTTTTGCAGAGAAACTTCTCATGTTGTAGGTATTTTGGTATGATTATTACAATATTAGAAGTTTATTTTTGTAAGCATAAGGAGAAAAAGATATAAAGGTATCCCCATGTTATCTCTGAAGTCTTTTGTTTAATAGGTTAAATCCAGCTGTTCGTTGGGTAATTGTCTAGGGAAGCTATTTCCAGTTCTTGCTTTCATTTTTCAGGTTTAAATATGTACAGCTTTTCATGGTTTTAAAAAAATTATTTTTTTGTCTTATGTTTTTGAACTGCAGTTGAAGAAGCCCATAATTTGTGTCAAGAGCACAGCTTTATTATGCCAATAGCTTTTCTTTTCCTTTTTTATTTTTTTAAATGCAAGCTTCTGAATACATTATCGCCTTGCTGTTTACTGGGAAACTCTATTTCTGTGAAAAAGTGCTAAACATGAAAATTTCTCTAAATCTATATGGTCTCTTGGTAGTCTAGGAGGACAAGTCAAGAGAATATCACGAGTGGAGCATCAGTAAAACAGGTTCTGTTTCTGTGTAAGGACAAGCAGGTTCTAGGAAAGGGATCAGCAAAACACCCACTTGTTGTCTTTTTGATTTTCTTCCTAATTCCTGAGATTATCTCATGAAATTTTCACACTGAGCTCTTAAGTAAAAGAAAAATTGCTCATTTGTTGAATAACTAAATATGTAGGAAGACCTTTTATTACAAGTTAAAAACAAAAAAAAAAAGTATTATGCATTTAAGGTCTCTGGGGGAAAAAAATGTTCATACCATTATGATAAACCCAAAGATTCACAAAACCTTTCATTATCTCATAGCTTCTATTTAGAAAAGCATACTTTTCTTATGTGTGTTTAAGTCCCATTAAGTGTTGTTCTAAATTGAACTTGTACATAATTCCTGCTACTGCATATAGCTAAGGGTAGTAAGTCCTGCAGCTGGCAATACCTAAGAGTTTATAGGTATTCAATAAAATTCAATAGCAACAACCGAAAGATCCCTTGCAGATGCCTAAAGCAGCATAAGCATCTAGGCCAAGACAGAATAAAGACTTGTAAATTCCTCTTCCACAAGGAAATCCAGCTAATGGGATCAGTACAGCAAACTCTTCAAGCGCCTGAGAAAATCTGAGATCATGCCACTAAGTGCTTGTGAGAAATATAAATGTGTTGTAAACCGCCTCCCATATATTTCCACTTTTTCTCCTCAACTTTCCTATTTATAATTAACACCTCTCTTTATCTTGTTCATTCTGAATATCTTTGTTCTTTTCAAGCTAAATTATTTAATACTATCTCTTCCTCTCGTTTAAGCTTCCTTTATCTGGTAATCCCCTCTCCTTTATATTAAAATCTCTCCTGTCTAAACGCATAATCAGATGACATCTGCTACTCAGGAGCACAAAAATCCTCGCACATTCCCCAAAATAACTGTGCAGTTATTAGGCAGCGAGGTACGTGGTGCAGATCAGAGGCTGGGAGCACAAAAGGAATGGCTCCATATGGCAAGAAGGGGAGCCGGCGTCTCAGCATCAGTTACAAACCACACGAGGCTGTTTGTTCAAAATGTGAAGCCCAGAAATGTCCAGTCCACTTCTGCGTCTTTGCAGACATGAAAACCAGTCCCTGCTCACATGAACAGTCCTGTTGGTTTCAGCAGGCTACCTGTGAGCAACAAAGGCTTGGTGCCATGTAGCTACATGTCACAAAGCTTTTGTGTTATGCAGAAGGAAGCACAAGGGCCTTTGGAGGCAGGAAAGCATCTGGAAGCCCTGAGGTATGTTTGCAGTTGAACAAAAACGAAAATTTGGTCATGTGAAATCGGAGAGAAGATAAATTCTTGTTCCTGTACTATGTCTAAGCCACAGCTAAATATGCATCAAAATGGTTTTGTACAATGTAACAGAGAATACACATACACATGTGCCAGACCATTCCAGATCTGTTTGAGTCTTGGTGTTTAATTAGAATGTATACATTATCTGTATGGGAACGCGAGGAGGAATGTGAAATGTTGTAGCAGACAGTTTTGGTTGAGAGGACAGACGCTGGATTGTCCCTCTCTAATAGTGATCAAATGCCTCAACACAGATGATAAATTCCCTGATAGCAACAGTGATGCAGTCTTGCAGACAGATTTAGGATGTGTGAGTGTCCTTCTAATCATACAATTCACATGTAGTGCTTCCTCTCTGCTCCACTCTGGTGGGACAGGGCAGGGCTTAGAGAGTGCTCTCATATTTAAAAGCAGGAACAGTTTCATCTATTTAATCTAAGAGATATATATGCTTATCACAGTAATAGCAGGGCAGCTTAAAAAAAAATGAAACAGCTAAAATGTCTTTGTACAAGTCTTTAGACACACAGCTTAGAATACCTGCATATGATTTTAAAGATTACAGAAGAAGAGTGCCTCGTGAACCCGTGTATTTTGTAACTCAGTTGGTAAAAGATGTTTATTACAAACTTCAGATCTCTTGGAAAAAAATTAAAGGCAAAGCATCCACTCAAAGCAACAGAGCCTCATTAAAGCTTATCTTTTTATTTTGAGTATAGATGGTAGTTCTGTTATGTCTGATGACCATTTGGTTTTGGGGGAGTCTTCTTGTTTGTTTTTTTGTGGTTTTACATATATATATATATTTTTTTTTTTTTCCTTAAGTGTTCTAAATGTAGTACCCAGTGAGCTATCTCATCCTTTAGAGAAGGAGAAACAGGCTTGGGACTGTGCACAGGAAGTGACCCTTTGGAGGGGAAATTGAGAAGCACCTGCCAGAGCCTAGGACTGAACCTGAGGTTCCTAAATTGCCCATTAGATCTGCTGTCAGCAAATATGTGAAATTTGTTGGCAAAATTAACTAGAATTAACTTGAACAGTGATCAAGGTTAGAAATTCATGATTAGTACCCACCTTCAAAGAGTGAGGGGCAGGATTACTACCATGTGAAAACTATGATGCAAAAGCAGGGTGAGACTGCTGTCTTTATTGCATGATTGAATTTTATTGCCAGACTGAGCATCCTCCATACTTGCCCTTCTTTACATCCCTCTGCATCTTCTGCAGGAATTGACACTGCAGCAATTTCATTCACTATGAAATTCAGCTGCTTCTAACTTCTGAGTGCATAACTTTTGGCCTAAACAGGTTATTTATTACGATGTTTTTTCCTGAATTGTGCTGAATCTGCTCCTGTCTTCTATAGCCCTGATGGTGCAGTGTGAGGCCTCTGCATCTTGTAACACATCAGCCTGGCTGGAAACACCAGGAACTGGGTGAAAAGTCTACTTCCCATCTCTGCTAGGAGCTCCAGGGCTGAGTACGAATTCACAACAAAACCACCTGGGAAACCATGGACATCTGCCTGGTCTCCTGCTGTGTTCAGATCAGAGGGCCCGTGCTCTTGCTGGTGCTCTCACTGTGCTTTCAGAGCCACATAGGAAAAGATGTACATGCTCTGATCCATGAATGGTGCAGACATCCTGAAACTAGGGCCACCTGTGAGTCGAGTATCCACAGAGAGATTTAATACAGTTTATATTATAAACTGTACATCTTCATCTGATTTATCTCTCCTGTGCAGCACTCAAATCCTCCAAGTAATCAAATCCTACTCTCGTTATAATCACAGCTTGCTCTAGATGAACACATGATGCATTTTTTTTTCTCCCAAAACAGCCAGCCCGCAGTGGCTGCACAGGGCAAATGCGGTGAGGTTTTGCAATCTGCCTCTCCCACCTGAGAAGGGAACAATGAACAACATGCACTCCAGTAAACTTTAGTAAAGCAGTGAAATGTATAATCGTTTTAAACTGCACAGTTTGGATCTGCTTGCGGGTGGGACAAGGCACCTTCCCTCCCATATCCAAAAATTTCGGCTCTGATGTGTCCACGTTTACAGAAGTGAACCTCCCAGGACACGCAGGGATATACCCCTCTTGGAGATCGCAGCTGAGCTTTCAGCTATCAACATTTATTTCCTTGGTAGCAGAAAGCCTGTGGCAGGACTATTCCTTGAAGCCTGAATCGATCCGCAGAGGCTGTGCAGGATGAACTTCCCTGAATGTTTAGGAACCACGCAGCAGAACTGCCGTGTGTGCGAGAGCCCTGCGGGACGGGGCAGCCGCGGCAGCACCGGTGGGAGCCGCTGGAAGACAGAGCGTCTCCTACTTTGTCATTTCCCTGTTAATGCGGCTTGGAGCGCGGTGGCCGGGCAGGGGCTGGGCTGAGGAATCCGTCGGGGAAGCGCCACAAGAGGGGAATAGGGAATGGAAAGCGCGGCTCGAGCACCAGGATGAAGTTTTACGATACTGTTTTAATGGAAGTGTTTTTAGCACCGAGGTAAACCAGGGAGCCGCCCGCCGCTGGGAAGTGGCTGGCCCGGGACACACGGCGGGCGATGCTGTCGGCATGTCGGGACAGGGCTTGGACCGCCGCCATTGGGTCAGCCCAGAGCGGACAGGCAGGCGCTCTGTGGGAACTCCGGGGCGATCCCGATCCACGTGTCCCTGGCGGCGGCGGCGCAGCGCTCGGACGGGCGGCCGTGCGCGTACGCCGGTAACAGGTGCGTGACGCGGCGGCGGCCCCCGCCCGCCCGGCGCTCCTCGCTGCCGCGACCAGGGCTGCGGGGAGCCCAGCTGCCGGTGTTTGCCCTGCCA
>VWZT01014878.1:31982-90046 GCA_013397055.1 Pachycephala philippinensis
GCTGTGGCCCGGCCGGGGCACCGGGAGCCCCGGGACTTTGCCAACTCCCGGCGGCCGCGCCGCCCCCCGCGCCCCGTCCCGCCCGTGCGGGTCCCTGCCCTCCATCGGCTCCCCTTCTCCGCCTGCTCCCAGTCACTTCTCCTCAGGCACTCGGGAATTGCTCCCGGGTGTGTTACTGCGTGTCTTTGCTCGGCACTGTACCAGTGGGTGGAGGAGTGTCCTGCTCTTTTGGGATTAGGAGTGATGGAAGCCGAGCAGTGACTGGCTCTGAATGTGCTCCTGTTCAACTAAGTCATAACTTCCAGAGCTCTGGGCATGCAGTCCTGGCAGCTCAGGGTATGGATTTCTGCCGTCTGGGAGCTTCGCTGAAGGGGTGTTGTGGTAAACTCTCAGGTGCTGTGTTTCGGCCAGACCTTTTCTTTCAGTTTATAGTAGAACACCTGTATTTTAAAGTTTTGGATTTTTTTTTTTTTTTGGTCTTCTTGTTCCCTCTTACTTCCTCGTAAAGGTGGGGGAAAACAGGGAAACTGATCCTGTGCAAAGTGGTGTCAAATGCTTAGGGGGCAAAGCAGATCTGCCCTTGCTAAGCAGGGAGGGCTTGTATGTTTCCTGGAACAAGGGCTGATGAAATATCCACTGTTATTTAAACATAAACAATGTATCTTTAAGTATAAACGCTGCGAGTGTCTTCTGGTTAGTTTCCATTGGAACTTCAGCTCCAGATGTTCACAGTTGTCAAGAACAAATTAAATTTTGTATTTTTTCTTCCTAATTGTTCTCTGGTGGCTTAAGAAAAGGGAGGTCGAACTCTTCAACAGAATTCCTCTAGCAGTTCCATGTTATGTGAGAGGAGGAAGAATCTATCTGTCCTTTTATAGGCACAGTTTGGTTTTTCTTTAATTCCTTTTTTTTCTTCTTAACAGAGTTGGAGTTTGAGAATAGACAGCTTCTCACTGAGGAGCCAAGCTTTTCCCACCTCTTAGGTTCTGGGAAAAAAAGAAAGTGATTAAAAAAAATATGGCTCTGAACACTTGCTGTGGCAACTAAGGCTCCGGTACTTCATGGAGTTCAGGGTAGGCAAATTCCTGCTGTGCAAGGATCCCTTCTAACATCTGTGTGCTGTTCTGCATAGGTGAATAGGACCCACGTGGAGCTTCTTGCAGGATCCGTGCTGCGTTTTCAGCAGACCTTAGAGACGACTTGAAATTGATAGTATCAGGTGTTTTGTCCCTTTCTGCTTTGACTGCCGTGCTAATTGTTAGCAGCCATGTGGGAGATTCTTTTAGCTAGAGTAGGAGATGATTTTTCCTTGGCTCACTTCCTGCATGGAAGTGCTATGATGGAGTACTTCATTTAATTATCCTGCTGCAAAGAGATGTCAGGCTTTGACACAGTGTTGTTCCTGGGACAACTTGCTTGAAAAATCTTGGAAGCATTGATTGAAAGTAGTGAGCACGTGTTCCCCATGGTGGTATCCCCTCCTCTGAAACTACGTGATCTCAGTGCTCTGAGGAAAATATTTATTTTTAAGAGAAGAAAGAGGTGAGGGGTGGGAAGTATCAATGTATGAAACAACCTTAGTTTGTCATCTTCCAGCTGACAAAGCCATGCACGACAATTTGCAGGGCCTTAATGAATAGTATGGATGGTCCAGCATCCATACCCCTGGAAGATTGTGCCATAAATAACAAAGATTTGTGTTATTCTCACCTTCACGACATAAGCCAAGCCCTTTTTGTGTGTTTTCCTATTTGATAAATGAGCCCATTTAGTTCCTTTGTAAAAAGAATTTTTCTGACTGGGAAATGACCAGAGATGAAGGGGATCTGTTGTGACCAGAGTTCCCTGTGCTCCACAGGGGTAGAGGTTTGGTGGTAGAGGTTTCTCCTGTGAGGAGTTCAGGTAGCCCAGTGAAAAACCCTAAAACAGAAAAAAACTGTGTCCTGGAAGAACCCCTATTTTAGCCAGACTAACCCACTGCCTGTCTGCTTAGTGTGTATGTGCTTGTACATAGATACTCTAATCTTCTAAAGGGTTAGAAAAAAATAGGTAATTGTGTCTATAAAATATCATTTTCTGTATAGCTGTATGTATTTACATAATCTTTCTGGGTTTTTTTCCCCCATCTATTCAGTTAACATGCCATAATTTTGCAACTAGTCATGTGCTTTGTTGCAACTGTAACTCTTACATTTCCTGTCTTATTTTTACCTTACTCTTCATATATGTTTTTTGGGTTTTGTTTTTTGTTTGTTTTTTTTTTCTTTTTTTTTGGTATTTGGCACACACAGTTTTAGTGTCTCATCAACAGAGTTCTCTCTGAGAGTAGGATTTGGGTTGAAATGACTTGAGATGCAAATTTGACTTGTACAATCAAATCCCTCTGCTTTAAGGATCATTGACCTTACTCCAGTGTGACCATCAATGTATATCATTCATCCCAGGGAGCAGAAAGGTTCCTCTCTTCTGGAATGTCGAGTCAAGGCTGGCTTGTTTGCTGCTGCAGTTTTGCTCATGACAACTTAGGGTCACTTGTAGAGTGAGGATATTACTTTGGTCCTAAGTAGACTGCTGATATTTTCTTTCTAACGTAATATCTGGTTGAATGCTCATGAAAAAAAATGAGCACATACATTTTATGCCTGGTGGCCTCCGAAGGCAAAGTGTATTAAGATAATTCATCATTTTTATAGGAGCGTAACAAATACTATATTTTAATCTCTCTGAAAAAAGTATATAAATATATACAAATGTAAGCCTTTAATACAGAGGACCCCTTGGAGGTGCAGGCATCTGCCCTTGCTGATCTCACTGCAGCAGTGTCTGAAATGTGTTGTTGTGGGGCTGGAATGAAGCATTTTGAACTATTTTCTGTTGTGAGGGGAATAGCACAGAATTGTATTGCCGTGAGGAAATCGTTGCAAGGTATGGTTTGGGTTCTTCTGTGCAGGCAGACAGGTGTGTGTGTTGTAGAGCAAGAACTGAGAGGTAGCTGTGGGAGTGATATCAATGGCCTGTGAAGGTACCAGCTAATATTTTTATTTGGGTGTATGGTTTGAGTTTGCTGATGCTGGAGTGATACTCTGATGGCAGAACTGTGAAAGACTCCCCATTTGCAAATTTTCAGAATTTACCTGTGAGTTCCCAGTGGCCTCTAATCATGGAAATCAAATTTATATGACAACATAACTCCCTCTGCACACACTGTTTTACTTTTATTTAAAAATGAATAGCATGCTTTCTGTAATTTAAGAGAAACACCATTTTTTTTATTAGATACTTTACTGATTAGACTTTTTCCAGGTATTTTTTTAAGTATTCTCATTTACTCTGATAAAGTATATGCATATCATTATCTCTTTGACTGTAGCTCACTTTGTTCTCTATGTCTGTATTTTTTAGGACCCTTGAAACCAGAAATTACCATAACTTACATTGCCGTTTCAGCTATATTCTTTAACAGTGGACTCTCCTTAAAAACTGAGGTACTGTAATTTCTCATTGCTTCGTTCCTCTTGTGCTTTAAAAAGTTTTGTGTTCCTTTTGATTGGATTTGAATGTAATTGGAATGGTGGTGCTGGTGCTGGGAGGATGGCTAACAAGAGAAGATAAATGTTAGACATTCATGGAATAACCCTCCTTGATTTCAGAAAGTGCTTCACAAAGTAATGAAGATGATGAGAAGGAGAGTGTGAATAAATGTCACCCATCCACAGAGGATGGGTTGTTTGTCTCTGCACAGCTTTAACTAAATGGGAGTGATGAACACAATTTGGAGACTGGATCTACACCCTGATTGTGTCCCAAACCCAAATCAGGGTGAGATGCAGCTGTTCACTGCTGGATTGATGGAAACAAAGACCTGGTGGCTTTAAGTTACCTCGTTGGGTAGGGCCAGGACAGCAGCTAGGATCAGCACAGAAGGGTTCATATGCAGATACAATGCCAATATACAAAGTCTTGGCAATCCTTTCCCACAGGATTTCGTTGTGGACAGGTGGATTTGAGGTGCCTGCTCTGTAGTGCATATCACAGGCACTGAGATTTGTTTAAAATTTTGTGTCACACATTATTCAAAGAGGAGCAATGTGGGATTCAGAAGAGATGAAGGAGCATGTAAAGGAGTCATGGAGAAGGGAAATGATGACTGTGTGCCAAGAAGAGAAGGAGCAGCCAGAGCTGAAATGAAACACTGCATGTCTCTGCTAGTCCAGTTTTCTGATTCCTTTATGCTGTTGGCTAACAGGGCATGCTATTCATAAGTTGCACGATACTAATGCCTGAAAGAATCGTCACAATTTTGTCCAGTTATCTCCTGGTAAACTGGGATTTGAGTGAACAGTGTGCATTCAGCAAAAAAAGAAGTTTCTACACCTGTATCATGGTTATAGTGGTAAAATTTCAAGTGAAGGTGGTGTTTGAGTTGATGGCTGCCCTCTCCTTTGCTGTCTCCTGGCAGTTCTGGCACTAGGACCTCTAGTTCTGCCAGGACACAGTGTAAGTGAACTGGCAACTTGAGTCAGTTCTGTAGCAGCCTTATGGTCTTATGGGGATGTAGGAAGAATCCTTTTATCTGTTTGCCTGAGATGGTAATTAATCCTAATGGAAATAGGCTGTGGAGAGGCACTCTCTTCCACAGAGAAGAGAACCCAAAACACAAACCTGAGTAGTATTAATAGAGTGGAGTTTTCTTCTTTCAGGCTTAGGAATCTTTGCATGCTGAGAAAAAAATGTAAAATCTCTTTCCCTTTCACTAGTTTCTGTCCTTGAAACCTTGTATTTGTAAAACAGCTGTGAGAAAAATCAGTAGCATTGTCAAAGTCTTGATTAGATTCTCAGTGCTAGTGTACATCTAACTTCTTCCAGTTAAGATGATGTGACTGACAGTTTTCAGGGCAATGTGTCATGTTTTACATTGAACTTGCATAACTTATTTTCACCTATGGTACTAAAAGCAATACATTGATGTAAATGAAGCCTTTACAGGAGCTGATGTTTATGTCCAGGTAGCTGATCTCATATTGTTTTGGGAGCAGCAGTTAGGGCTGGTGCTGTTACCCAGCTTTATGCTTCATGAAGAAGCTAGACCTTTCCTGAATTTCTGCCATGGGGGTAGAAGACAGAGGAAGAAAATAACTTCTCACGTTGTACCTTGTGCTATTACTTTCTAAAGTGTGTATTAAAAACAATCTTTATATATGTTAGGTGGCCAGGTCATGTTTTATTAAAATACTTTGAGACGTGTTTTAGTTGTTTAAGGCACAACCTGAAGTTGGTATTATTAATCAATATGCCTTTTTATAGGATGGCAAAGTAAAAGGTTTCTGCTTTTGGCTTTATTTGTTCTTGACCTGTGTATCAGCTGTTCTTCCTTAGATAGTGTATTGGTTAGATGGAAACTAGTGTTTGGTATGCTTTATGACAAGTTGTGTAAGTGTTAACAGAGGCCTTCTGATAAATATGACAAAATTAGAAATAACTGATGCTCTTTTAAGATTACACTTCTGGTTTAGTCTGCTGTGAAAGCGCATGCTCAAAAAATTTTGCTAACATGTTCAGAAAGCATTTTACAAAATAATTGGCAACATTCAAGAGGAGCCTGTTTGTGCACGGCCTTGTTACACTTTCAGAACCAGAGGTGACCAAGGTCCTCTTACATTTGTAGAAGTACTCTGTGTTCTCTGACAAGAACATTTGATTCCACCTTAATATAATGCTATTTCAGTTTTCAGTGACTGGATAGCTTGCTCTTTTAAAGCAAATACCTCCCGTAGGGCTCCAGAAATTAAATCACATACTCGAGTTATCCATTGCAACGAGGAATTTGGCAAGCCACTGAAAACACTGTTTGCACTGTGTGGGTATTTGCTCAGAGGAGTCCAGCTGTGACTATCGGAAGCGTGGCTGGATGGCAACAGGGACCCACATCGACCAGGGAGAGAGTGGGATAAGCTCCCTAAAGGGTGTGAAATGCTGGGAAACACAAGGTTCTGTCTGATGTGCAGAAACAGAGTCATAACTAGCAGCTTCCAGCAACTTTTTGAGGTGGCGGATGTATTTTGGGACAAGCTCCTGTAAATTGTTTAAGAGGGTGAAGGCTGTTTGCCTCAGCATTTGTTCCGTGATCATACAGTCTAAGGCATACTATTATAATAATAACTATTCTAAATAACTCTAACTATTCTTAAAGGCAATCGCTAGAGGCATTTTCAAGACTGATAATTTAGATCTGCAAAGACTTGTTCCATTAATACAGCATTCCTCCATGCAGTAGGTTGGCTGTGTTGTATCGCCTTCCGTGCTCCCTGGAAGTTACAACAAGGCTTTATTTTTGTCTTGGATTTTGGTTTTGGAAGTATCATAGAGTCTTCTTTAAACCCGCTGGTTTTGAGGCATTTTCCAATTGTAAAAGTATGAAATTAAAAGGGCACTTCTGTATGTGTGATTGAGATATATATATATATATGTTTAATGCATCTGGAGTGTCAGCTGGAGAATCCTGGCAAATTACTTTTTGAATGAGAGTGCTATCAGTTCTTTTGCATTGTTTACTTGAAAAGAGTGTGAGTTACTGTGAGGGAAAGGAACAGGAATTTTTATTCTCAGTCTCTGAGTTTTGAAATGAGCTGAAATGTGCAAGGCTCTTTCCTTGTACTCAAAAACCTCTGTAGAAAGTCCTTGAAAAGCCTGAAAAGGCAGAAACAGAGACACAGAGCTAGCTGAAGAGTTTTTTTTTCTGTAAGGGTACTTGACCACCTCTCTGGAGTGCTCTTACACTATTTAAAATTAAATTTTTCTTTGTTGTTTTCTGAGTCTCCAGTGGTGTTTTACACTTTATTTCTCTGAAATTTATGGCTTAACTGTTTTTAGCTTCTATGGTCTTGGTATTCTTTCTTTGCTATTCTCCACCAGCCTAATTTTTTTTTCCTATAAATTTCCTATCTGTTGATACGATAAATAATCAAAGTCTGCTACAGATCGCTTTGCTTTTTATGTTTGTTATTTTTTCCTTAAAAAAAACCAACACCACAAATGAATGCTTGGTAATATAAACATCCATAAACATCCTATTTTTTTTTTTTTTTTACAGTATAAATGAGAATCACAGTTTGTGGCTCTCTTTAGACAGAGGAACCTGAAATTGTGTGCTCACTACAAGTTTTTGTGCCTCTTTATATCAAGAGTCAGTAAACAGCCGTCAGTGCAGTTAACACAGGTTTTGAAGCAGTGACAAAGTGCTAAGGCTGCCTGCTGAAAAGCTGCTGTTCTGAGAGCTACACCATTATTGAAGTGGTGGACAATTCTTTTGGAACAATGCCCAGGAGCAGACAGCTTTTATGTTGTCTGGATGTCCTTCATTATTAAAGAGGAGATCAGATGATCCCTAAAGGTGCCTTTTTGACATGCACTCCTTCTATATTATAAAGATGATCCTAGTTTTAAAAGCACAAACGTGATCTTACTTCAGCTGTTATGACTGCAACTTCCTCTCTTCTTTTTCTCTTGCAGGAGCTGACAGGTGCTTTGATGCACGTGAAACTACACCTTTTTGTCCAGATTTTTACACTTGTGTTCTTCCCAACAGCAATATGGGTCTTTCTTCAGCTATTATCAATCACACCTATAAATGAATGGCTTTTAAAAGGGTATGTTTAAGCATAATGGAGTGAAATATATTTGTAGCTGTCATCTTAAAGGGCTGCTTATCCTGCAACTGGTGTTTTGTTGTATTGTGAACAGATTTTGCTGGTTGTTTTTTGTGCTTCAGCGCTTTGCTGTTGAAAAAAAAGTACATGCACAAGATTATCCCTTCAGGAACCTGGTCTCATTTTCAGAAAGTCTGGACAGTCTCATATGTACGGAGGTTGCAACAGGTTAGCTTTCTCTTTCACAACACACAGCTGAAGTGATGTGTTGGGTCTCAAGGAAGGTGGGGAGGAAAGAAAAGGAATGCTGAAGGAAAAGCATAAATCAGCGAATAAATATTGTGTATACCATATACTGGTCTTCTGTTTTTAAATAGTCTGTATCGAGAATTTCTTGCATGGGTTCAGTATCTGCTTCCAGCTAAATTATGAGTAAAAAAAAGAGTAAAGTTTTTGTAGGACAAGAACTTTGTGATGAGCACAAACTAAGTTACCATGAAAACAGAGTGTTTTAAATCTTGGGTGTACACTGCCAATGTGCAAAGCTGCACTGGTGGTGTACTAGTGATAGATGTTATGTAAAATAAAAAATTAAAAGGGTTTTTTTTTTGAATGGGAGGTCAATACTTAGTGCCATGCAGGTATACTGGAGTGTTTGAATGCAAAAATCAATTATTTGAGAAAACCACCGAAAGAATCCCCATTGTTTCTTACTGCTTGGTGAAACATTGCTTGGGGAGTTGCTTGTCTTAAAAGTTTAATGAAAAAGCTGCTCATGTTTATGTTTTTACAAGGCCTAAACCTAAAGGAGCATTTCATTTTGTTTGTAAGAGGCTTCTCCTAGTCTTCCACCAAGTGTGAAGTGGTCCAAATGATAGTGAAAAGGTGAAATTGA
This sequence comes from Pachycephala philippinensis, assembly GCA_013397055.1. NCBI lineage: Eukaryota > Metazoa > Chordata > Aves > Passeriformes > Pachycephala > Pachycephala philippinensis. Next base: position 40,524 of record VWZT01014878.1, read on the forward strand.
GACAACATCAATTGAAAGTTTTGCTTAACAGTGTCAGTAAAACAAGGAAATAACAAGATTGCTATATAATGTTCATTTGCATTTAGCTATTTGTAGTAAAGGGTATTCTTTAAAGTAAAGTAATTGTGAATTTTTTTCTCAGCTACAACAGATATGGGATTTTCCACAGCAGCCAAAATTCCTTCCTAATCCATGGAATTTCAGTTTCTAAAGTGCAAGGCAAAAGAGATTTTCATGGAGTTTTTGGTTCCATGAAGCACTTCTCATTCCTTCTATCCCATGAGTCTTATTCCACTTTGGTTCTTAGTATTTAAGGGACATGATCTGTTACATGCATGAATGTAATTGTACGTGTATGCATGCATACCTGTGAAACTGTGTGTAAAACTGGAGATGTGTGTATTTTTGTAAAGAAAAGAAACACTTGTGCATTTATCTCTCTAAATGTGGTGCCTAAACCAGGCTCATTTGTCATGAAAATGTGTCTTACTAGTAAGCTGCTATGCTTCTGTTTGCTTCAAGCTGCCTTTCAAACACTTGTTCCCTGAGTACTGCTTCTGATTTGGCTGTGTTTTATCTTTTAGAGCAGTAACTCTGTTGTATTGAGGTTTCATTGAAAGAATGATCAGATTGAGGAGTTTAATTAAGGTAGCTTGGTTGAGGTTTTTTTAAAGAGTGCTTTCTCGATAAATACTGCTGTTCAGGACATGCTCAGAGCAGCAGCCACTGCACTGGGAGCTGTACCTTCAGTGTGGTTCAGGTGCAGAAGATACTGAGCTCTGCCCTAATTCTAGAATAACACATATCAGAGCAGGTCCCTGTGTGTGTGTGTGAGGAGCTGATGTGAGGGACTGTGCTGTGGCAGCTCTGTGTAACCAAAAGTTCATCCTAATGCCCCACAGCTGTAGCTTTTGTTCCCTTAGAAAACGCTAAAGTAACTCAGGAAAACAGGGAGGGAACAAGAGGGGTTTTGGCAAAGTTGCTTCCTTATCACACATTTGGCACAGCTTGTAGTGGAGGCTGGTTGATACTCTCCAAAAGGCCTGGAAAAACAAGCATATGCTCCCAAGGGCAGGCAGCACCCTTTGGCAGGGTGGCTCCCTGGGCACTGCAGTTCTCCACTAGTTTACAGGTACATATATGCAAGAAGGGCACAGCCCACAGCACCTTTTCCATCTTGCATCACAATGCATGGTGGATTCTCCCATCCTCTCTAATGGTCTGTTTTGCTCTAAGTGTTACTTGAGAGGCAGATTCAGATGGTACCAGCTTTTCACCTGTGTTTCTACAGCTGAGTGGGTTTTTTCTTCCCCCACCCTGTGTCTGGGATGGTATTAGGAGGTTTGTTGCTTTGCAATTATTGTGAAATTTATAAAATAGAGGAGAAACAGACATCCTCTCAAGCATCTTATAAGTTAATTTTTCTGTTAGCTGACTTTTGTTTGCATTGCCAACATCTGTTTGAAAAGGAGCATGACACAGGTTATTAATGTATGCATAGATCCACCTCTTCTCCACTTTTAGCATATGGCATTTACAGCACAGGTGGTAATACATGAGATGCAAAGATTGGATATAAGATATGACTTTGGAGGTTTCACATCTAAAACATATGACTTCAGACTCCACTACTCAGTTGTCTATAGTGTTGTCAGCAGAACAACAAGTGTTTGGACCCCTGATGTTAGTACTCATAGCATGGTCTAATCCAGTGGAATATTTCAGTTGTTGGTTGTTTTCTGTAGTTGTCTGTTGGCCTTGAGATCCAACACAATCTGTTTGTATTTTGGTAGAATTATGTACTTGATACAAAAAAAAAAAGTTTACAGGTACATATTTCAATCACAAGTATTTCCATGTAGTGTGTACTAGGTTTTTGTATATTAATATTGCTTCATAGGGATTTTTATTTTTAATTGCAAGTGTGTTATTTTCAATTTGAGAGGGTTAATAGAGATTGTATGATTAAATCTCCCTCATAGTATGGAAAGTCCCTGCCAGCTGAGATGAATGCCCTTGATCACATTTTGTACCTTTCTGGATAACTTTGAACTTAATCCACCCCTTATTAGAGCAGGTGAGAAGTTCAAGGAGCTAGCTGCCACATAGAAGAGAGGTAATAGTATCACGGTGTAGGGGATGGACGTCAGAATTGCCATTGTTTGTTTGTCTGCTGTATATTTTCATATATGTTTCCAAACTTCCCTGCGCCATTTCTTTTTCCTGTATTTCTTTTCTTTTCAATATGAGCTTATTTGGCTATGTGCTGCCAACTCTCTGCTGCCATAGCTTATTTCCCTGCAAGCTGAAGGTACTCTGTGCTTCCAAGATGGTGCTTGGTACCCTGTGGTTGGATTTATATAATGCTTACATTGGTTGCCTCTTTCCTTTCCCACAGTGTCTGTAGCTGATAAAGTGAATACTGTCGTTGTCACTTACCTGCTTCTTCTCTTTAGCTTTTTTTTTTATATTTGCAGAATCTCAATTGCACTGTACTACTCCCTGTTGCCTGGATTTAATACTTCTGTTTGCTGCAGCTTTTTGGCACTGCTTTTCTCAGGGGTTCGACTGACATGGTTACAAATGCAAAGTAGTTCACCAGTAGTAATTGATTGTTCTGAACTAGAATCTCAAGCTCCAATACTTGAAATCATATGTAGATTCCACACTTTTGGGGATTTTGCAAACTGTTCTATTCCATGCATTACTGTTCCTTCTAAGGCAACACAGTTTTTCTTCAGAAGCCCTATTTTACTTAGCCCCAGATTTAATTGTATTCTATTGTGGTGGGGTTTTGTGGACTGTTTTGAAAACAAAGGAAAGCTCACCACTTTTTTCTTATTTTGCAACAGCATTTATGTACACATCAATAACTTTGCTGCACAGACAGTGACAAAAAATGGCAATAATAGTAGGGTGTCTTGATTTTCTAAAGTGTAAGAGAAAGCTGTTGATTTAATGGCAGTCAGGTGATTTTATCAGGAAGTCTGTGATAGATGTATACAGACCTTTGTGAATGAGAGCTACAGTCCTACAGATGGGGAAGTGGAGTCACAGAAAGGTTAATTTGTGCTTTTTACCCGGTGACATGACTCTTCACCAGGGTGATTGGTGAGAGATGGCACAGAAATGCTGCCAGCAGGAGTGCCCATCCTAGGGCAGGGCTGTAACTGGTTGCAAACTGATTGCACTGCACAGTGATAAGTGTGATAAGACTTTCTACTCGACTATTTGGTGGTTTAAGGTTGTAGGTTGCTTAATGTTTGCCTCCTGTAAGGAATGTAACATTTTTTTTGTTGCTTTCAGCTTGCAGACAGTGGGCTGCATGCCACCTCCTGTGTCTTCTGCTGTAATTTTAACCAAAGCTGTTGGTGGAAATGAGGTGAGTTTTCATTTTGTCTTTTTTAAACAGGTATTCAAACAAGTATTTATTTATGATGAACTCAAGTAGCAAAGCACAGACAGAAGAGTGATGCTATTGTGGTTTATAAAAAATTCTGGAATTAAAGCCTGGGTGTTGTGTTGGTGTCAAACAAGGAAAATAGTGATATGTTATCTGCTGGCATTGCTGAAACTGAAAGAAACTCACTTTTCTGAGGTGATAGAAAGTTTTCTGATAGAAATTAGTATTGAGAGATTTCTACTGGTTGCTGTACTGTAATTCCTAATCCTATAATGTTCCTATGCTGTGTTGTGGTTACCCCATAGACCGATAGATTTGCAGTGAAGTCCTGCCCTTGCAGAGATTGTTTGGATGTGTTCAGTGTGAAGAGGTCCTGTAGTAGGAATTTCTCACGTTTGAAGCTGCAAATGTAGCAAGTGAGATGGTGATACAAACATGGATTTGAATCTTATATTGTTATTTGAGACTGCATGTAACAAAAATTCAGGGAACGTGGAGTTCTCTGACAGTGATGCCATGCAAAGTTCTCAACAGATGGGAAGTGCTGGAATAGAAGTTGGTGTAAACTCAGTTTGGTCATGATAAATTTCTGCCTTAAAATGGCATATGGTGATGTAATTTCAGACTCTTTCTTTATCCACAAAGCACTTGCTGTTTTCAGGAAGGCCAGGTAAATGGCATTTAGGAAATTAATCCAGCTGTGCTAATTAATGAGCTTGTTTCCTTTAGATTTGCTTCCTCATAACTGCTGAAGGTGGAGGAGACCTGGTAGGTGAGGAAGGGAGGGAATTAACATTGACAGATGGGATTTACACCTGGGGCTGTTGGGATGCTGTTCTGAAGGGTTAAAGGCAAATCTTAGTTCAGCCATAGAACTTGTGTGTGAGGTTGGATGGTTCACTTCAACCACATGTTTTAAATATGGCCATTAGTTGTGAACTTCTCATTTTCTGAGTTCAGGCTCTTGGGACAGATTAATGTCAGCTTTGAAAACACATGATAGCACTGAAATAGATTGAAGTTGTACTTTGTACTGACAAAGTGCTGTTTAATTGCTCTATCCTCTGAAGAGAGACCCAAAGTATTTCAAGTCAACCATCTCTAATTATGGGCAATCCTGATGCACATCACTGTCTGCCAGTTTGCTACCTTGAAAAAAGAACCATAAAATTGTCTCATGGAGGTTCTGGGGAGTAGTTACTATAAGGAAATAATTCAAGTACCTAATAGTGATCAGCAGAGAAATGAGAGGTCTTCCAATTATGATTCTACATGTAGATTATGTAAATTACACAAAGATGCCACATAGTGAACAGTGAGAATTAAATGAGGTATTGAGTGAATGCTCATTCAGTGTTAGCACTGTCTGTACTATCCTTAGAACAGGGTAAAGATCCTCTGGAAAAACTACAATGAGATTGGTTAGTTGAAAGCAGTATAATACAGTGTGCAGGAGGGAGAGAGGTACTTGAGTTTCTTGACTACTGGAATGCACTTTTTTATGGTAGTGTCCTTCTGGGCTGGTGAGGGTGTGTGCATTTCATACCAGCTGAAACACGGTTGCTTTCTATTATGTGATTGTATGAATCACTGACAAGGTAAGCTTGAAACTCTGATTCTTCTGTGCCAAACTGGCATTGGAGGAATGTAAAAATATATACCTTGTAGCGAGTTTAACAGATAGTTGCAGACAGCAAAGAGACAGAATGAATCAAGAATTGGGTTTTGGGATATGAGAGTTCTTGGGCTTTAAGAGAGTATGTAGAGGAGAAACTCCCTTTAAACATACTCAGTGTAGACAAAGTGTGTGGCAAAATTACTGCCAAACTTGAGCATGTTTCCAATGCAAGCATATTTTTGGGATTTGCTTATTTTTCATTCAGACTAATTTTTCTTCTGAAGATCAGCAAATCATATCCCTTATGCAAGGATGAAGGATGAAAACAGTCTCGCATCTCTCCTTGCCAATCTTCACCTGAGCTGTTATTGATTTATTTCTTTTTCTGATATAAGCAGAACACTGCATTTTTTCGCATTTCAGTTTGAATCCATTCTGATATACAGAGAATTTAAACCTGGGAGTCAACTGGAAATATAAATGGTTATACTGTGAGAGCATTTGTTCATAATAATGCTTCTTAAACTGCTCTTACCTCAACAAGTGTATATCCCTTACTTAGAGAAATTGATTTGTCTGAGGATGTATCTACACGGCATAATGTAATATGAAGATAAATGAGCTTGCTCAGAAGGAATATAGCAAGGAAGCTCCACATGAACTAATTAGTCTGAGAAGTGTCCTGCTGCTGTAAAATACAGGCACACCCTCAGTAATTGCTCTGAAGACCTCTTTGGATGTCTTGAAACACGGCACTTAAGAGCTGTGGTGGTTGACTGTGTTATGACAGTATAGAGGGGTTTAGGTTTCTGTGTCTGAGTAGAAGTGACTGTTGAATGTCAGTTTGGACTTGAGTTATTCTCAAAGAAATATCAGGCACTGTGTCGTGGTAGAAGTAGTACATCTGGAGCTGGGGAAACGTGGACTCTATTTTTAGCTCTGCCATTAACCTTTTGGGTAAAACAGAGTGAGTTATTGTGTCTCAGGGGTTAGCTGTGATGCATAATAGCACCTTCGTGAAGTGTTTGAAGATCAGTGAAACACCCGATGTAAGATCTATATTTTATTGGTCTGGAACAGGGTAATTAAGTATTTGGTCAAGTGCTTAGGAAGTGATCTGCATCATTAGAGGCTATTTGCATGTGGATTTTGCTGCATATTAATTAGAAAATTTGGTTGTGAGATAATAAAAGGAAGACTTTCTTTCTTCTCTCTGTTTTTCCTTCACCCTGATTTTCCATCATTCCTCTTGTGATCTTTTCCTATATGTTACTTTCGTTAACCCTGCAAGCAACTTTCTAAACCAGCCTATTCCTAGCTTTTGTCACAAATACACTTAGTTCATTAGCAAAGCCAGTTTCAAGTACTGAATTTCGTTTGATGCATATGAAGCCCTATATGAACAAAAAAAAGGTTCATGTGTTGACTGGCGAAAAATGAGAAGGGGTCACCATAAGAATCAAAATCTAATTTTAAATTTGTTGATACTTTCTCAATTACTTAGTTGGTTCTGTCAATCAGTCTCATGATTTGTGTAGAGGACAGTCCATGAAATTAAAAAAAATTGGAATGAAAACCAGAAGGCCTCACATTTTTTCTTTGCTCTTGAAATCTGAAGGGTCAGGATTTTAATGGCATAGCTTGACAGCACAGAAGGCTTTGTTGTGTCATTTTTTTTTCAACAAGTCTTGTAGTTATTCAGTGGAATTATAAAAACAATTTCTTTAAAAGTCTGCAATGGAGACAAATAAATATGTCATCATTTCAAGGCACTGTAAAGACAAACCTATTAAAAGCTCAGAGATACTCAGACAGAAGTGCTGTAGAGATGCCAGATATTACTACAAAGTATGCAGACAGCAAATGTCATACTCTCCTTAAGAATCAAAGTAATGAAGAAAAGAGATTGAAAATTAGATCTATAAGTCTATTATCAGTTTGGGAGAAAAAGCAATTTGTGATGACTTTTATGGCAGCTTAATGACATACTTTTGAAAAGTGTAACATAACAGGCAAGAACTGTGATGGAATTGTACAGATAAATCGTGGCAGACAGCTCATTTTATTGAAGAATACTTCGGCTATTTTGCTATCTCATATACCACACAACCACTGAGGGTTTTTTGGTTGTTGTTCAGTTGAGCTGTAGCTTGTACAAAACCTCTTAATCAACGTGCTGCTTTATGTTTTTTGTAACTTTCATGTGGCTCTGCTATGCCCTTTTGTAAAACAAGGTGTTGCATATGCAAGACAAGATTTTGAAATATAAAATAGACTACAACGAAGAAAGCTAAAGAGGTGTTCATGAAATAAGGTATAAAGTAAAGAAGTAGTTCTATTATTGATTTTTAGATTTGCTTTTTGAAGCAGATGTAGAACATAAACCTGAGTACAAATTTGCAAGGTCCACAGCTAGCCTTTTTGGGAAAGAATCAAGGGAGAGCAGCAACATTTACCCAACAAATTATATATGATAGTTTTAAGTGGTGTTTTGAAAGACATAGCATATGAATAGTTTCTGAGAAATGAAGACTGGAAAATTCCATTGTTTGTCTCTGTGTTTTTGGTTTTTTTTAGTAGAAATAAGGAAGAAGTGAACTCTAACACTGCTGTAAAGTCACAGGAAAGATATTGATTTCTCTAAAAATATCTGAAGTTCTTTGAACTGTATATACATGTACATTAACCTTTTAGAAAACAAAATAAAATGAATAAAAAGAACTACAAGCTCTAATGGTTTGTGATTCATACACTGACTGATGCACCAGTGTACCATGAGTGTTTACCCTTGGAGGGTAACACATGAACATTATGAAACAAAATTGTTTAAGATCTTCAAATAAACTAAGTGTGTCATGATGTTTCGTTGTCTTCCATAATATAGTTTTTCCTCTCTAAATATAAGTCAGTAGTGTTGTCTAAAATTTAATTGCCAGATTGCACTTAAAATATTCATTTTTTATATGAATAACCATATCCAGGTTTTGTTTATGAAAGGGTAAGTAATTTAATTCTTTTGTTTTTAAATGTGGTATTGTAAAACGAAAATAAATATGATTTTTTTTCACCTTTCCTAAGTAGTAAATTTTGTCTCCCTACACAGATTGAACAATTCTAATTGAAAATATAACTAACTCTGCCATGAGATGCTACACTGAGTTCTCTGGGAAGCGTGTGGGTGTCGGAAGACAAATTTAGGCGAGATGTCTGTACTTCACATGTACATATATAAAGAACTAACTGTGTCAGCATAAGCCTTGTATGTACATGGGAGCTGTTGTGTTATTAAACTCACCCACTCTATTCTAGTATTACAGTCTAATTTTTTATGTGTCCTAAGAGTTTACTTTTCTTTTATTGTTGCTGTGCTTTGAGCAGATGGTTTTTATTGAACTATTTATTGATACTTAGGGTTTTTTCCCTCCCTGAGTGGTGAGTGCATTTTATATCCATCAATGCATAGGAGTAGCCCAAATTATTACTTACAATATGAATTTCATCACTGTAATGTGTCCCAGTCATGCAGCTCCATTAGATATCTCTAGAGTTCCTCGTATCTTCTCAAGTCTTCTATAACCCAAAGCAATTGGGAGTCTTTGGGGTTTTTTCCTTCCCTCACTGATCTCCTTTTGTTTATCATTAGTAGCTGTAATATAAACCCACTGGTCAAACTGTTGAGAGTGGAGGGGATTCTCAAAGGCATTCAGCTCTGCTCTTAATTCAGTGGAGCAAATCCAGGCTAGCATGAGGTGTGTGAAATCCCCAGTCAAGCACTTCAACTCCAAACTCTTTACTTTGTACGAAGTTTCAGATTCTCCAGCACTTTTGAAAAGCAGCTGATTTACTAACCCAAATTGTCAGTGCTTGAGTTAGACTTCTGATAAGCTTTAATTTTGTCTCTGGTTGCCATTACCTCTGAGTGTCTTCCATATGGTTCATAAGGTGTCCAGTGGAAAAAGCCCATCTCCTACACTCCTGGGAGTGCAAGAGAGGGAAGTACAAGACTCTCTTAGAGTGCATAAAGTTGTGCAGTTAAGATGGATAAAACAGAACTTGCAGTCTTGTGCATGTTCAGCCTTCCCTTGTAGCAGTTCTGCCGTAATCTAGAAAGCTGTAAAATAGCCTGTTTAAATTGCACTAAACTGGGCTGTGGCTGGAAGCTACCTGGAATCATGACAGCCTTGTGTTTTTACAGCTGTGTTTGCACAACTGTCCTAGATCTGACTTTGTAAGAAGAGTGTTTTTAGAGGCTTTGCTGTTGCTATTCTGCAGTGCTTGGCTGGGAAACCAGTTTTTGTCTGCTATGGCACAGTCAATGACCCTGAAAGCTGTTTGTGGCAAAAAGAAGCCAGGACAGAAGGAGAGTCTTGCTCTCACGCTTGACAAAAGTGGCCTTTTAAAGAAAGGTGGTTTTGAATTTGTCTTGGTCTGCAGGTTAATTCAGTGTGAAGTTACACTGTACAAGAGCTTCCTTTATTTAGCAGTGAGTGCTGTATGAAATGCATTGTGTATGCAAAGCAAGCATTTTTAACTATGAACAATTCAGAAATACTTGTATTAAAGTATTTGCAGAGAGTGGGGTCTAGTGCTCTCAAATGCAGGCTCTGTACTCTTTGCTGTTTAATTTTTCTGCCTGTTTGAGAGAGAGCAGGTAGTTTGCTAGCAAGGAAAGTGTTACCCACTCTCCCTAACTCAGCCATTGAAGATAAAGGCTGTTTTGGGGGGCAGTGAAAACTGCAAAGATTATTCAAAAAGTTACAAGTGATTTGTTTTCAGTGTAGTGCCTTTTGCAGTCTGGATTCCATTGAGCACCTGCATTCACTGTGGAAGGGTGGTTTTCTAATGAAAACCTTTCTTTCGGTTGTTTGCTGGCACTGAAACCCAGGGACGTGCTGGTTTCTGGTTCCACTGTCCCTCACCTGTTGCCTTACGGCTCACTGCAGATAAAAATTAAACCAATCTATTGAGAACAAAAAATGCCATTTAGGAATTTCTGTAGTGGATTTAGTCAAGGAGAGCATTGCTGTTCGGGTTCTGAGTGCTGCCTTGTAAAGAAATCATGTTACGTTGTTTCTCCTTTCTTAATTTTGTCCTTTTTGTGTTAAAATCAAAGCCTCAGGGTATTTCACGTGGAAAAAAATTTTTTCTATCCAAGCACTTTTTTAGCCAGCATGAATATTTTTGCTTGGTGGCTGATAAGAATATATAGGAAAGAAAGCAATTAGGCTTGCAGATTGAACATTTCCATAATTTCTTTTCTTTAGCTCTCTTATTGGGTGTGCAGTATTAAGTCCTGATTTGTGGAAATCAAAGCTGTAAAACATGAAGCAGGATTTTCAGTTAAAATTATTATTCTCTTTAAATTTCATTTCTTTTCAAGGAAATTAGATTTGTTGTCCTTTTTTCATGATTATGAAAGAATATAAGGAAGGTTTTTGTCTTCTAAATTGTTTGTCAATTTACTCAATATGTTAAGAAAATGTGTTTTACATTCTATGAGGAAAACCTCATTTGTGTGAAGACAGAACAAATTCCTAGGTTACTTTATATACAACTAAGTAAGCCCAAATTTATTTAGAATTATTTCATAGGAGAAGCTAGAGTATTCTAGAAGTGTTTTCCATTTGCACTTTTCTGTTAAACTGACTTTTAGTTCATTTGTTAGTTAGAGCATGTGGCAAAAAGCCGAGAGCAGTACAGCAGCAAATTTTACTGATTCCAAAGCATTTTTTAGGCTTCAGTTTCTGGAAAATACTTATGCTATGATGATGTCTGAAAAGAGCAAGCTGCTGATAAACTGTTTCTGGACATGTTGAAGTAAAGCCACGTGTTTCCTGGGAATCCTTTTTCAGGCAGGCAGACCCCATGCTCGGGTGCTTTCCTGCACAGCCAGGATTTTTGCACATGTTCCCTTGTGAGTATGTCCTTTCCTGTTTGAAATCCAGTAGTTTGCTGCCACTTCTAAATTAGCAGAGGGAGGGGAAACAGCAGCACTTGGAATAGCTGGTGCAGAAGCTTAAACTCTTGTGCTCGCATGGGAAGCCCCTGTGAGAAGATGGAAGTTTTGAGGGGCAGGAGACTGGTGAAGGAGTGCCCTGAAATCACAACAGCACTGATAAATCATCTGTGTGATGGGGGAGAAGTTTGGCTGTTAAACATAATCTTTGCCAACCCATCCAGTACCCCCTATACAAGTGCATTTCCAGGCTGTTTGCTTCTCTGGTACTTGGGGTCCCCTCTGCACCCTCAGCCTGACCTCCCCAGCTCTGTGCTGTCTGCCTCTGCATCCTGCCCTGCCCCAGGCCCTCGGATGCATCGCCAGAAGGAACTTTCCCCAAGATTCAAGGGACCAAAAAACTTGCCTTTAATTGAGGTGGATACAATAGGTCTGACTTAATCTATTTGTTTTCAGCACTAAAGGGATGTTTGGTAAGAACTACCCAAGCAAACAAAGAAGCTTCGCTTATCAGCAAAGAAGTCAGCAGCCATATGCTAACTAGGTAGTCTAATGCAGTAATTCTGGTAATTATATGGCACATGAGCTAAAGAGAATATTACTGGGCTTGAACTGAACTGTGTTTGAGCTGGGAAGTTGAGAGCAACAGTGTATTTCCTGAATTAGTTTGCCAATTTATGTGCGTTACTTTTGTGAAATTTTGAAACTCCTTGTTCTAGCAGATATTGTGGATTATTGCAACAGGATTCCCAAAATGTTGGGTTTCTAGTGTGTGGATTACTTTGCTTAGTTAGACCTATTTTTTTGTTATATTTTGTGATGATCTAAATTCGTTTTGCTTAATGTTATTGTTGCAAAATGTCTGTAATGTATATGGGGGCATATACTTGAGGCATTCTGTGTGAGTGCTCCAGCTCCAGCTGCATATCCAAAACCTTTTAAAAGGAAATCTCAATGAGCCCCATGGGACAAAGTAAATTATTACATGTGGTGAACTCTTAAGTCATAGACCAAGGTCATGGCAGTGAGAGTGTATTTCAAAAAGGTTTTATCTGTGCTTGGAAAGCAAATGAAATCTCTCATCATTAACTTTAGAATTATAGTTGTAAGAGGATTTTCACTAGAGGTGAAAGATCAAGTTCATGGCGGACATAATGGAGTCTGAAAAGTTATTTCTGAGACATAATACTGGGGCATGAAACATTCTCTGAGGTTTTCACATTATTGAGTTTACAGCCTGTAATCCAGATACTGAAGATCAGAATGGTCGTAATTATTGCTGCTGTTGTGGCTTTATTTCAACCTTTGCAAATGGGGATTTTTTTTTTTAATTAGGATATTTTTCAAAAAGTCTTTACAGTATAGATTTTCAGGCATGTCAGTCTCTGTCAGTGCACACAGGCTACCTTAGTTATAATAATAATCCTTCTATGGGAAGATAATTTAGTAAACCTGAATGATCGTAATGAAGCCATCAAAGCACGTGTGCATGTAGTGATGTGACCTCTGTCCTTATTTGCTGATAGTTCACATAAACCAGAAAGAACAAATGTTGAAGGGAAGCAGGGCAGAAAAGCATAAGTAGAACTAAGGTTTTTAGAGACCCAGATTTTTATCCTGTCGGTGGAAATGGGTGTTCGTTTGTCTCTTTATTCAACACACTGTTGTATTTTGCTGAACTTTGCATGTGTACATGCACTACAGGGATACCAATGAGCAACAGAAACCTGCCCAAGAGTAGTGTCTGAACTCAGTGCCTGCGCCTTGAGACTGGTTTTGCAAATATCCTTGCCTGTAGCAGCACTCACTAGCCTAAAGAGTTCACAGTGCTCAGCCTGTTTGCTTGCAGAAGTGGTGAAAGCTGCCAGTGATGTTCTGCATTTAAAAGAAGAGTATTAAACAACCATCACCAAAAATGAATCCATTTGTGTTTGTGCTTTTGCTATCTTGAAGGTTGTTACACTTACAGGAAAGTTTCAGCTGTTGGAGTTCTATTCAAAAGAGTCTATTTAGTCCTGTTTTCATGCCATTTCACTTCTGGGTTAAAATTAAAGGTTTTGCTGTTTTGTTGTCTTAAATCCCTCCCTCTGCTTCAGAAGAGATATTTGTTAAAAGGTGTGTTTGTTCCTCAAGTCACAACTGCAAATGACAAGCACATATATATTTTTGGCAAGTGTTATCTTAATTTCTTTGAAAATATAGGCTAATTCTACAGCAGTAAGATTTTGTAACTGGAACTGCAGCAAGTCAGCTCTAAGAGTGACTATCAGGTTGTATTCTAGTTGAGCAAAGTATTTTGTTTCAAAACTAATGTGTTTTGGGGGAAACCTTTCATATATTCAATGCATAAGAGTACTTAAAAGTCCTATAAGAAGAGGAAGCATAACCTGGGTTGATAGGTTACCTGTAATTCAAGAAATGGCAGCATTAAAATTGGGCATAAAATCTCAGTTCTGATCTATGCATGTGTTTTGTGCTTCTGTTTTAAAATGATGTGGTCATGCAATTTAGAAAATACAGCCTGTAACATTTTTTTCTCTACTGTTAATGTCATGTATGTTATCTCAGAAACACTTGCTGTACTTTTGTTATCCAAATGGCCCAGAATACCAGTATTCAGTGAGACTTTCTGTGTAGGTTATGTCCTCTAAGGTGTATATTTTTAATAATCTATTCAATGGCCTCTCTTTTACCTTTTCTTCTCAGCCAGCAGTGTCACCATTTTTGTGCAGTTGTGAGGCATTTCTGTTTCTAAGCACAGTCACAAATGTCTGTGACCTATTGGTACTGGGACGTTTCTGCTGTTTGCAGCACCCGTGCCCATGACTCCTGCATGGCTTGGTTCTCTGTGGTTTGTGATCTGAGGAACTCAGAACAATAGATGGTATTTGTAGGTATGAAATAGACAGAAAAATACACAGTATTGTACAGTGCTGTCCTCAAATCCCTCCTGCAAACGAGTCACTCCAGGGCATCTCTGCTTCCTAAGGGGTCTGCTGTCCTGACCCCTTGAGTAACAAATGCCTCAGTTGCTACATTTGGGTTTTCAAACCTTCCTGAAACTCCCAGTAGATAAAACTCAGAGTTTTATCTTGTCTTCTGCAGATAAAACAAAATACGTACCTTGTAACCTTGATTTCTTTGTTTTTGTTGATTCCTCAGCATTTTTATTCAATTTTCTTGAAATTTAAAGTATTCCATTAAATTAGCTCAGTTATATAGCTAACGATTTCTATATGTATACAAATTTAAAACTGTAGCCTATGCGGTAGTTTTGTGTAACTTTGTTTTATGTAAATATGAAATCCTAGAACATAAGGATACTTTATAACCAAGGTACTTTGTGAGTCTGACAGCTGTGCTCTCTCTGTGATCAGGATTCAGATGTGCGTGTTTGTCTTTAGAATGTGGAAAATTTTCCTCATTGTCTTAGCAGCACAGTTATGCTTACCAGCCTCCCAGTTCTTCCCCCCTCTGGTATTTTTGCATGATTTAAGTCCTTGTGCCCATTGTGTAAGCATTCTGTCATATCCCTAAGTGATCTCACTGATATTAATTTCCCTCCTCTTCCAAATCATCAGCCAGTTGCAGCATGCTGTTTGTCATCTTCCCTGCTGGTATAAAACCACGGTGTAAATCTGGAGTAGTTTTCTGTTTCCCTGACTGTCTGCTCCTCATAGCAGTCAGTGCTTCCAACTTGCAAGAGGGTTTTATGCTCAGACGAATCATTTGTCATGCTAACTTATCGTACAGTATATTGTGAGGTGGATGGCTCATTTAGCAACACTTCCAGCAGGCTGTGTTCATGCTTTCTTTATCAGCTTGTGGGTGGTTTTGTTTGGTTTGGGAGTAGTGGGAGGCAAGAGTGTCTTTTCATACTCTAATAATTTTCTGCATCCTAATGCAGATCTGCCATACAAGCAGATTTTAAAGAGATTTCTTGTCTTTCAGGCTTCAATTTCCTTCTAAATTGTTTGATGCAAGGCAATGGAAAATTTCATTTTGTCAGGTTGTTTCCTCCTGTGGAATATATTGTAGTATGCTGAGACTTTATTCTGAGCCATCTCATTTCTTAGATGTTTTTACAAAACTAGAAATAGTTGAATTGGGTTTTCCTTCTAATTAGCATGTGCCAGTTGCTGCCAGCAGAACACCTGTGCTGCTAATAAAGGTACCTGGAAACTTGGGCATGATTCTTCTTCTTTATCCTAGTATAAATCAGATATTCTTCTGTTGAAATCAAAGCAATGGACTGGATCAGTGTAGGTGAGAGTCACAAAGGAAAATTGGATCTGTGTGATTTCTAGGAGCTGGATTCCAGGGACAGTAGTTGGTGTGAAGTGGTGTCCTTATGCAACAGTGTGCAGCTGACATAAATGCCAAGTAGATACATAAAGAAGTAGAGCACTGCATTTTTTTCCACTGTATTCTCATGTTAAATACTGTCTTTTTGAAAATATGGTCTTAATTTCAAATAACTGAAACTGCCTGTAAATTTAAAATAGAGAAGTAAAAACAAGTATCAGTATTGTTCATGGTGTAAATGCTTCTCAAGATGGAGCTTTATTTATGGGTTAAGTTTATGTCATTATCTTGAAGTTAGAGTAATTGCACTTATCTCTAGGAAGCGTGTTCATAGGAAACATCACTAAGCTATCACTCTGCTATCTTCTTATGCAGGTACTAGATGAGTTTAAAGTCATTTTATTAGCCGACAAACTGCTTAATTACAAGATAAGAAGCAGAGCTTTGCTCAGTGGAGGAAATGTGTAGTTCTTCCATCTACATTCAGAACCCTGTTTCCTCCAGCTTTCATTGGAGTCACAGGCAGCTTCCAAAACCCAGGAGAATTTAATCAAAGTGGTTTATGGCTGTTTTCTCCTGGGTTTGTTCATACAGACAGAAATGAAACACAGAAATAAAATACCTAAACCATGAAGAAGTGCACAGTATACGTGTAGTCAGCAGTGAACTATAGAGCTATACTGTTAAATGCTCTAGACTGGGAAAGAGGAAAGAACATGGAGCAGTTGTATATACAGGCTTTCATATGTGTAGGTTGAATCCTAGCTAGGATTTAGTACCTGGGGAGGATGAATGGTTCTGCAGTGAGAGCAATGCTTGAACTATATGCCATTTAAAATATTACTCATTAAACTTTTTTTGGTGTAGACTAAATAGGTTCTGGGAGGAGTTCTTGTTCATGGTGGTGTTACTAATGTCCAGAGTGGCTTTTCCTCACTCTGTTCCACTGTAATGACAGAAAAATAGGAACTATTCCATTCTATTTCCAAATTAGGAGAACTGTTAACATGGATTTTGTTTGAAGACCTTTTTTCTCTGGAGTTTTTTATATTTGATTTGCTTTTGTATGGACATCTTGGCATTCCTGTCATGCTACAGTGCTTTCTGCTTCCAGCTGTTGAGCTTTTGGAGAAGGGCTGTGGGGAGCTTTATTCACTATTAGAAAACCTCACTGAAGAGCTGTAATTTCATAATAGATAGTGCCAGGCAGCATTAGCTACCAATGTTTGGATACCCACAGAACATAAATCAATACTTAGGGTAAACAGAGGAGTATTTATGTTCTGAAGTATTTGCTTATTTGCTGTTGGAGTCCTGGTGATGGCATTTGCATATGGCTTTGCAAAGGAGTCTGTAGTACCTCTGTTCAGGCTGTAACTGCAGTATTTAACACAACCTTACAAAAACGTGCCTTTAGGCACTGTGAGAAATGTTCATTAGAACGTGTATATAGTTTGTATTTTACTGTATTTGATATGTAGAATTCGTGTGATATTTCTTTGCTTTTTGACTGCCTTTTCCTGTGTGTTTTTGTGAAATAGGTAAGGTATTCTTTTGTGGAGTATTGTTGATTTAAAAGGAGTAGAAGGAAAGCCAAGTGTGTGGGATGCACCATGCAAATTCTATGGTTGGTGAAGACAGAAGGTATCAGGCATCTACAGTGCATAAAATACCAAAATTAAAATTCTGTCTTGTCTGCGCTTCATTTTTTGTTTTTGTTTTTGTTTTTTTTGTTTTGTTTTTGTTTTTGTATTGATGCCAACTCACCAATAAAGTTATGTGCTTTTTTAAAACATCTTAGTTTTACCTGTTCTGCCTTACAGTACTTTTCTTGTTACATTGCACTCTGGATTGTTCTGCAGTAGGCGATGTATTAATAAGTACAATACAAGTTTTTGCTGTGATGGTATGGAATATTTTATGACTTTTTCTTGTTTCTGTTGTGTAAAGGATCATAGCTACTTGCAAGATACAGCAGTCACAGAAGTCATCAATAAAACTCTAACAGGCTGATATCATAGCAAAGCTTTTAAGACAAACATTTGTTGAGCACGCGTTACATAGAGAGAGAGAATAAAAACCAGTTTATGTTGTCCTGGTGCTGCCAGTATTTTAAAATTTAATAATTTGGACTAACCCACATTCACTCTAACAACATACCATACAAGCAGAGGAGAATCTGCTTAGTTCACGTTCAGAAAGAAAATAGCTTAGCATCTTTCTGAGTATCTCACAAGTATGCTGAATTTTTCAGGAGTTTATTTACTGTTGATATGATGCAACTAAAGCTAGTGGTGCACAGGTTCTTTTCTTATTGGTCCAACTGTTACAGTCCATTAGGAAACTGCTAAAATACTTTGGGGTAACTTTTTAGTGTTGTTTGTCCCACTGAGAGGGGAATGTTGTGGCTGGAAGGAAGCAGGACAGATGCATGAGAAATGTGGAAATAAAGAGAGTAGGAAGCCCTGTAACAGCAGGATCACCAGTAAAGTTTAGCACATGATTTTCAAACTGCTTCTGTCTGTAGCACTTGCTAAAGGTTTTCTTTGGGAGCTGGTGGGACAGATTATTCAGGGATTTTTCCATAGCTTGGTTCTGAACATTTTGAAAATATCCTAAAATGAGGCAAAGCTGAATCATATGGACCTGCCTTTAGAAAAGCATTAGAATCTGACTTTATTGTGTGTCCATTCTTTTTAGCTTGCTCTTGTCAATGGAAGGGGGAAAAAAGGTGTGGTGGCTGGTTTGAAACAAAAGGACACCCACACAGAAGTGATTTCTTGCTGTTGTTATGTGCCACCCCTGGATTTTAAAAGTGATGCTTATTGGAAGTACATGGCTCAGATAATGTTCATAGTATGGGCATGTTTAACTGCTCTCAGAAAAACACATGTGAGATTTCTATTTATTCTAGGTCTAAGTGCCCTGGTTCCTTGCGTTGCCAAGTGCAGGTGTTAAGTGAGCACTGGGAACACCTGGGATGCAGGAGCTCTGCTGAAGGAATAGGAAAAGAGCCCTCTGTGAGGCTGCCTGCAGCAGCTCTTGTCCAGCTGCCAGCGGCACATCTGATGTGACCTACAGCAATATGGGCAGGGTGGGAGTCTGGACTAGAGGTTGTGGCAAAACCCAGGTAGCCTCTGATGGTGAGAGAGCCTGGCCTTGGAGTTAAACCTTCCTTTGGCGTTGCAGTTAAACTTTCCTCTGTCTGTGTTTGCTGCCCATTTGACCCTTGTGGGCTTCGTGCATTGTGAACTGCCTGGTGTCTAAGCCCAGAGCAGCCACCGGGCACTCGGCTGGATCTGTTGCAGTTGTCAGTCATTCTTCAGGGGTAACACTGCTGGCAGCTAAAACCTGTGAATAGCTCAAAAATAGAGTGTTTGAGGTGCTGGAGTATTTTTTAATAGGCTTTGAAAAACATTGTTTGATCATGCAGCGTGTGTTGGTCTTTCAATAAAATCTTCATTAAATCCACCCATTCCTTACAGGATTTTTTTTTTTTTTTTTTTACATCTGTTTGCCTTTGTCACATGTTCTTGCTTGGATTATCATTCATTAGCTGCTCCAAAGAGATTAACAGTTCCTTAAAGCGGGATCATGTGCGTTCTGCTGTTCTGTGTGAAAGTGATGCTGGAGAGCAGAGAAGCCCTGGGATCCCTATAGAAATTTGAAGACAATTTTGATACTCTAGTCCACTCAAAAAATCTGCTGATACTGTAATGTTTTTTCCCTTGCCAGGACCCTCCTTGCCTGGTGTCATTTCTTGAGCTCTCCTGGGATGAGATTAGTCTAAAACAACAAAGTAGCCAGATGTCTGGTTCTGAGAGAGTCCCAGAGGCCAGGGTATGGTAGGCAACAGTAATCGCTGGGGGCTGAAGATCAAAGATACCTGAGAATTACTTATGGGCACATACTATGTGTCATTCCCATTATTAACAGTCTGAGAAAATTTGTATCCCTAATTAACCCTTTTGTTGGTTAAATTTTCTTGCCAGTACAGTCCTGTCTGTAAGAACTATTTGTTCTTTTTGCTACCATTACATGTTAGTTTAAAAAAAAAAAAAAGTGAATTAAATACTCTCATAAAAGCAAATTTATGTAACCCATTCAGATCTTTTTTATCATGGTTGTTTGTAAATGTCAGAAGTTAGCATGATTTCTCTTTGTTTACTGGGCCATCCTTTGGGCTGGTGTCATTCCTATCCAGAACTGTGTCAATAATGATAGTTAATTTGTCAGGGTAGTGATTTTAGTTTATTGCTGCCTAATAATCTAAAATGAATTAGTATCTAATTCCAGGGATGGGATGTCTGCATATCAATGCTTTCCCCCTTATTGGTATTTCTGATTAAATGCTAATTAATATTTTTAGTGATCAACACTTGTTTGTATTATACATTCTGAAATAACAAACTGAGACTGTAAGTGCTGACTCTGAATTCTTGTAGTGCTTTAGGAATGAGTGACTCCTGGAGAGAGAGAGAAAAGAGAGAGAAAAACCTGATTGTGGCCTTCTGTGCTTTTCTTTTTTTATCCTCAGGTGAAAATAGCAAGGTTGTGAGTGGAATATCTATTTTACTAATAGCATTCTCTGCTGTTGTAGAATTGAAGACTGAACAATTTTCCCTAACTTTTGAATAACAATATATAGTTATTAGAGATACCTGTTGTTTGTTCTGGTCAGCATAATTTCACTGTCTTTAACATCATGCAATATTATGTGTGCTAAATACTGTATGTGCATGTTTGAGTGTGAGTTTCTGGTCACACTAAGGTTGTGTGTGGTTTAATGTCTATATTGCACATGTTTAATGCTAACAATTGTAACAGGCATTTTTTAATGAGCAGTAAGTGAAGAAAAGATCCCTGGAGTGCTTTAAAGGATCGAATTGATTTGTCTGTTTCAGTCTTGACAGTCTCACTTCAAAACCTTTTATTTGAGTAAGAAACCCCAAAAGATGACCTGCCTGAAATTGTATTGTGTTTTTTTTACACTTTCCCTTTTGTCACAGGTGGTGTGACAAGATGCTGTCTGCATCTTCCAACACAGCCATGTCTGCTGTTCCATTGTCCCCACTCCTGTTCAGCTTTGCGCACCCAAAGCTTTGTTTAAAACAAATCACCATCTAAAGAAATGTGAGGGCAAAGCTTTCTGGTGAACCAGAGTTATTTAACCTGTAGCTATCAGCAGGTATAGCTGATCATCATCTGAAAATTCCAATGAGGTTCACGATATGAATAGGATAGAGACAGGTACTGTGCTTCTCAGAGGTACAAGGGAAGTGGGAGCTGCATAGGAGTGGTTTGCAGGCAGTAGCTGTTTTCTTAAGGATGTTGGCACCCTGGATTTGGATCATTTGCTGCCATTCACAAATCCAGGCACGAGCACTGTGAGTGCTTGGCAGCCACCTGCTGCTCAAAAGATTCTGCCTGGCTATCCTAGCATAAAGAAATCAGGTCTTCGTAATGTTTCAATTCAGTTTTGCACAACCCTTGTGGGTTGCTTTTCTCTTACTTTTCCTTCTCTGTTCCTTTGGGAGGTGTTGCAGCAGTTTCGTTTGTCTGCACGGCTCTGTTGAAGGTCACAGAACTGGAATAGGTAAAATCCAAGTGTCTATGAAGCTGTGTCTGCAAAGGTCAGTCAGTATGACTTCCCTTTGAGTTACCTCACACAGGCAGAAGGGTGCTTCCCAGGAACGTGTGGAATCCCTAGCTGAGGTTTTGGGAGAGCCCTACTAGATGGATTTGTGACAAATCTGAAACAGAATTCCTTTCACTTCATTCTCTTTTATTATCTGCCTAGAGCTCTTGGAAGCCATTCCACTACTGCTGGCAAGCAAGAATGTGACACAGTCAGCAAATACTAGATGAGTTCATAGAAGAAGAAGCACAGCCATCTCCCTGTGTTTTCAGGCTGGTAAAATTCGTATATTTTGATCACTACTGCCACGTCACCAGTTTAAGTAAAAAAGTGACTGGATCTGAGGTGATGTGGGAGATTCAAATGCAGTGCAGGAGCAGAGAAAAGCACTGCAGAATTACTTCTCCCTGACAGATGCCAGCGACTTTCTATGTTGAGAGGAGAAGTTATGAGACACTAGTTGTTATTAAACAAATACTTGGAGTTTGGAACGGGTGAAATTTCTGGTATCTTCTGCAAGTTGATTGTCCCCCCTTTCTTGTTCATGTAGAACATTTCTGTACCACAAAATGTCAGAAGGACCTATAAAACTGTTCTTTATTTAGATTTTCAGTAAAAACAGGCTTTAGATCAATGCAGGTTCTTGAGTAGACTCAGAAATAGGGTAAATACCTTATACAAGTGTATTGGATTTGTGTGGCAAAGCCAGGGTGCTACAGAGGTGTATTCTGTGAGAAGCTGCTGGAGGCTTCTCATGTGTCTGATGGAGCCAATGCTAGAGCTGCTGGCCTAGCCCAAACCCATCAGCAGTGGTGGTGGAGCCTCTGGGATAATGTATTTAAAAAGGGGGAAAGGTTGCTGCACAACAGCAGCCGAGAGGAGTGAGAATGTGTGAGAGGAGCAGCCCTGCAGACACCCAGGCCAGCGCAGAAGGAGGGGCAGGAGGTGCTTCAGGTGCTGCAGCAGAGGATTCCCCTGCAGCCCATGGTGAGGCAGCTGTGCCCCTGCAGCCCAGGGAGGACCACGGGGATGCAGAGATCCACCTGCAGCCCGTGGAGAAACCCACACTGGAGCAGATGGATGCCTGAAGGAGGATGTGACTCTGGGGGAAGCCTGCACTGGAGCAGGCTCCTGGCAAGACTTTCAGATCCATGGAGAGCAGACTCCATGCTGGAGCAGGTTTGTTGGCAGGACCTGTGACCTTGTGAGGGACCCATGCTGGAGCAGCCTGTTCCTGAAGGACTGCACCCATGGAAAGGGACCCACACTGGAGCAGTTTGTGAAGAACTGCAGCCTGTGAGAAGGACTCACGTTGGATAAGTTCGTGGAAGACTGTCTCCTGTGGGAGGAACCCCATGCCAGGGCAGGGGAAGAGTGTCAGGAGCCAGAGGCAGTGTGTGATGAACTGACTGTAAGCCCTGTTTCTCATCGCCCTGCGCCTCTGGTGGGGACGAAGTAGAGAGTTTGGGAGCAATGTCAAGCCTGGAAAGAAGGGAGGCGTGAGAGGAAGGTGGTTTTTTTAAGATTTGATTTTATTTCTTGTTATCTTGCTCTGATTTCATTGGTAATAATTTTTTTTTTCCCTAAGTCAGATCTGTGTTGCCTGTGACAGTAAATGAGTGAGTGATCTCTCCCTGTCCTGATATCAATCTACCAGTATTGTGTTTTATTTTTCTCGCCCCTGTCCTGCTGAGGAGGGGAGTGAGAGAGTGGCTTTGGTGGGACTGTGGCATCCAGCCAAGGTCAACCCACCACAACAAGCTGAATAAATTTGAGTACATTAAGGTGTTATATTGCATATTAATGAATACTGCTTCATTCTGGGTGTTTCTATTACCAGAGAGTCTTTATGAATTTGAAATAACTTTTGTGAAGGAAAAAACATAGGAAGTAAAGACCCAGCCCCCTAGAAATCTGTGGGAACGATTTTCTCTAGTTAGGGCTGTTGGGCATCTAGGGATGACAGGGATGTCCTGCTGGTGCAGCTATGTAGGGATGAAAACAGTTGTCTGTGTCACTAATGTGCTCCTGTCTGGTATTTAAGAATAAATTCCTAGGAACTATGAAATAGGAAGGGCTCTAGAAGCAGTCAGGAAGAGTGAGTGTTGTAAAAGAAAAGAAAATTGTGGTTGAATTGAAGGGCAAATTATGCGGGAAATTAAAACACAACACCTGCATGGAACTGGTAGTTTGTTACTTCAAGGAAATATGTGGGTGTTTTATAGTGATGTCATCAAATGAAATGTATCTGTTTATGTTTTGCTCCATGCTGCAATTGTTACATTTAGTGTTTTCAGGGCTGTTTACTGTTTTAAACAGCCCATCACAGCCCAAGCTGTATGAGAAACTTAAACCACAGCTTACCTTTTTACCTACCTGAGCCATTATGACCTTGGGCTGTGTAAAATCAAATTAAAAAATCTCATATTGACGTAATTGAGGCATGGGTGTGATCTAAAGATCATGTAATGAGATAAGTAGGAAAACCTTTGTTTCCGTTCACAAGTTTATTTCCAGTCTCACGTTGCATTCACAACACTGGAATTCATAGGAAAAAATGAGGAACGGAACTAACATGGCAACTTTTTGCAACGTGTCTGCACATGGCAACATGTGTAATCACAAAGGGTTTGCCACCAACAGCAAAAGCTGCCTGGTGACTTGATTATATTCAAATTCTTGGCAGAGAATTCTTGCTGTAGAAGATCTGGTTTTCCAGCATGTCAGAAACAACATCCTGTTACTTTTGTTTGTGGAGGTTTTGATTTCTAATGTGCGGAAGAAAGGAAATGAACTAGAACAAACTCCAGAAAGCTATGAGTGTTCTTATGATCTCTTGTAATTAAAAATGTCAGCTCCTTTTCCTGGTTTTTAGATGACCATGTCATCCATATTTAGAGGTGTTGAAGGAGAAAAGCTGTAGTTAATGTTCCAAGTGCTGTTCAGTTTTATGCCAACGATGATGGGAATTGGTTTGTGTGGCAGAAGAGGGGATGGAAGGATCAGAAGCTGGTTGACAAAGCTCTTCCTCTCTAAATTGCAGAGCCTAAAAATCTAAATCAAGTCACAGTAATATATGAGCTTGTGGCTGTGTAAGAAGTCTCCTGACTGTATAAAATACTTAGCAAACCCCTAGGTTATCCTGGTGTTTTATTGGTGACCCCGTGACCCAGCATAAATTCAAGGCGAAGGGCTGTTTTAACTGTGCCCCCTTCCAGGCTCAGAGGGGCGTGCTGCTAACAAGTTATGACTCTGATGGCAGAAAAGAATGTCTGTGTTGGGAAAATTAATTGCTTGTAAGCAAATGTTTTTAAAATGTGACATGGTTTTCATAATGTATACTTTTTGTTACTGTTATGTATTCGAGGAATAGTAATAGGCAGAGCTTGCCTAAGGATTGCTTTCTAAAATATTTAAATTATATAGCTAATGTTGTTTTCCGTGGTCTTTCTCTGGCAGGCTATTGTGACATGGATTACTGTGCTTAACACTTCTTTGTACTGATAATATAACAAGCAAGCATTTAAAATAAAATGCACATTTGCTTCTGAATATTTCTTTCTTTGAGAGGGCTAGATTAATGAAAATTAATGAGGTTAGGGAAATTTTGCTTCACAAGTGATCAACTAAATTGGGCTTTGCACAGTCTGCAAAATGTTATTTTAACAAGACTGTATTACATTTCTGTTGTGCCTTCCATTGTTAAGGGTAATTTGAGAATATATGCGTTCTAATGAGAAAAGTTATATTAGAACTAAAAGCTTTTCTCTAGTAGTGTCTGAGATTGTCTTGTATAATATGAGGAAAATACTGTTTTTTACTGGCAAGTGTGTTTATTTTTCTTTTGGTTAAGTACTTTGTACAAGCAGCATATATACTGTAAATAAAGGGCTTGTTACAGAATTGCATTGACGTACAGTGCATAATAAGTGTATATTCTTTTTTCAAGGGCTTAATAGAGAGTACATGCAAATTAATATTCTGAGTTGTAGTTTGCTACCCAAAGCATTTGAAATGTGGGAATATTTTTTAGGCGTTAAGAAATGTGAGTTGGGAAGAGTAGTACCATTCTAAGCCTTCTTTAAATTGGACTGTTTCATAGGTCTTGTATCTGGAATCAGCATTATAGTGATTCTTGGAAATATCTGTGTTTGTACCCTGAAATCTTGTCATGGGCTCTGTTCCTTAATCAGTAGCTGTGTCCTGTGGAGTGGCAGGCCTTGTACCAAAGATTGTGAAATAACTTTACTGCTGAAAATCCTCCAGCATTCCAAACCCCAGCAAGAACAAGTGAGCCCACCCTAAGCTGGTTTCCTTGGATGGCACGGCACAGAAATAAGAAAAGCGGGTGTCTGCCTCTTTGGTTTTTCCTGCTCTTTCTTTCAGAGAAAAAGCCAGAGTATGGGTAGGGCTGAAAGTTGCATCTGGAGAGCAGTGCTTTGTATTTGAATTCTTGTTCCAAGGTCTGGATCCTGCTGGCAGCAGCAGTAGGTCCTGCTCTAATCCCTAGAGTTTCCAGAAGTGAAAAGGCAGGAAGCGAGTCTGCTGGAAATGGCACGGCAAGGTGTGTTTGAATGGAGTGAATAAGGATGTGCAGCAGGCACGTTGAGCAGGTGTGGAAAATGGACACGTGTCTTTTATGGGAAGGTAACTGGGATGGGGGCTCGGCAGGAGCTGGATCGGCCGAGGTGGGGGCGACTGCCACAGGTTGATGGGCAGGTGATCCGGCAGCCTCGGCCCGGGCGGCGCAGGAGGGCTGCCTAATATGCTGTGTGCCCTAAGGGCCTGGGGGAACACAGTTGGATTATTATGTTAATGCCTGAGCCTGCTGCCCTCTTCCTATCCCAGCTGGGCTCCCTGTTGTTAGGAACTGCTTTGCTCTGACAGTGGAGTAATATACTTCATGATTGAAAGGGCAAAGGGGCTCGCAAGAAAAAAGAGCAGGCCTGCACAGATATGTAAATGAATGGGGGAAGGCTGTAGGAGGGTTTGCATGTAGGTGTGGGTAGAAAGTTTATTAGGAAATGAGTAATATAAATCTGCTAATTGAATTGTTATTTACAAGTCCCATTTCCTGATTTGTTTCTTTGTGCATTACCCCCCCTAATGCTGATGTACAGTGAATTCGAAGTGCTTACCAAAGCAGGCACTTAGGTTGATTTATTTGAAACCGAGGTGCTATAATACACTGGTACCAGTGTACAGTGCTGACAATGGTGTATTTTTCAGGACTTTGATTACTGTTTCATGCTTTGCCACTATATTGCTACACTACACCTTATAGCGGTGATATGATTCTTTTATGTATTGTAGGTAAGTATATCACTCTGAATTTTGTTGATACTTCGAGAGTAGGATATAGATACAGATTACAGGAATACATTTGTTACAGTGTTAGAGGAAATTGAACTTTGATTCAACGAGATGATGACGATGTTGTGATATCTTTCTGAGGTCTTTCCCGCAGTACAATTGACTAAACAACGTCTGGGTTTTAGAATGAATGTATGTGAGAGATGAAAATCTGTTCCACAGACAGATGTGTGAGAGGAGTGGTGGTCCTTGTTTGGTGGGTTTTTTCCTTATGAAGATATAACCTGATATACTAAGTCTTTCTCTGCCTTTTATCAAGTGTCTATCAGTGGCAAAATGTGATTCAAAATACCAGCCAGATGGGATTTCTAACATCCTTATTTGTCTGTTTTACATCCCAAAGTGCTGATCACGGACTAGTCAAAGAAATTGCTGTTATCTAAATTGAACTTTTGAAAGGGAAAGCTATTTTTACACAATATAGCCAGTGTGTCAGATATAAAGTTCTTTGATAGATGAGGTGCTGCTCATTTAGCTGGTATTTGGTGTTTGTCAAAGATGTGATTTCTGATTGCTTCTAGTGTAGAAGGTGTCTTCTTCTACTCTCCACACATCTGGGTATCCCAGTTCTGCTTCTTATCTTTGTGTTCACATGTATTGCTGCTCTGCCTTGCTCTTAAGGTGTCTTGCCATGGGTACCTCCTCCTGTGCAGCAAAGCTGGCAGCTCTCACACTTCTGACCTGGCAGTTGTGAATGTTCTTCTTGCACAGTGCTGTCCACTTATGCATCATAGGGCATCTTATGTTTCTGAAGTACTGTGTGGTGAAAAAGAACTCTGGACCTAGATTGCTTGTGCAGACTTAGTGCAGATACAGGATGTTCTGGGCATGACAGAGAATTTCTGTAGCCCTTGCCTCACTGGGTGCCCATGAATAACCATCACAGAACAGGTAGTAACGTTATCTGTGTCCTGCTGGAGCCTTTGTACTTAACACAAAATTATTGATTTCTTTATTGAGTTCTCCTTGGAGTTCTTTGTAGGCAAATCAGAATGTGTTGAACCTGTCTGTACAGCTTATCAGTTAATGTGAGAAGATCGTTTTCACCACAAAATGCTGAATAAT
Organism: Pachycephala philippinensis; assembly: GCA_013397055.1. Classification (NCBI taxonomy): domain Eukaryota; kingdom Metazoa; phylum Chordata; class Aves; order Passeriformes; genus Pachycephala; species Pachycephala philippinensis. The sequence goes on from VWZT01014878.1 coordinate 67,882, forward strand.
AGGAGCATTGATATAAAAGAATTGCTTTCTTGTTGAAGGAGGGTATTTTTCAAGAATTGCATTTTTATTTTTCTTTCACGTTGTATCTGCACATAGTTCTTGAGTAACAGCTTTGGGAATACAGAACTTGGGCTGCAAACTATCTCAAATTGGGAATGTTTCCATTTTTTTTTTTTCTTCTCCCTGTTTTTGCAATTTAGATTTTGCAGAAATGCTTCCTGTTTCTTTCAGGAAGATATGTTTGTAAATATTTTGTTTCAGGCCAGGTTAACCTCTGTCAGTTTTGCAAACAAATCATTTTCACTTAGTTCACATTTTTGTAACTTAGTGTAACTTAGGTGTTCCATGTTCCCATTTCTCATGGTTAACTAATCTTCCTGGCTGTGTCTTCTCAGTGCATCATAAGAATTTGATAACAGTGCTGCATTGTGGATCAGCTGAAAAGCTTTGTGTGGCAACAGTCACAGAGGCCATCTTCCACTAGGCGTGGGAAAAATTCAGCTGAAAGCAGCAAAATAACAAAATAAAAAAACAGAACAAAGAAAATTTCAAACATAGGATGAAAAGTAGTGGTTCTTGAAATAAGGGGAACTTAGGTTTAAAGCACATGTTTAAATACTGAAATATCCCTTATGCTGGAAATTCCAGTCTTCAGCCAACTCTGGATGTTCAGTGAGTGCTGTGTGCATGTTCAGTGAATGCTGTGTGCATGTTCAACATGATTGAGAAGTTTGTCACTTTTTGCAGTAAAACAAACTCACAGCCATCACAGTTTTTGGTGATTCTCTGCTCTCCACAGAGCACAAGTAGAATTCTGTACATGAAACCTATAGATTTTAGTATTTTCTCTCCACCTTTTCTTTAGAGAAGTAGTGGTTATATAGTAGTCTATATGACCCATTAGAGTCAGGTAAATTACTTCAAGGAAGTAATAAAAATATCTTTAATTTAGTTGCTAATGAGTTGCTGTGTATTTTGTATATATGTTTACATAATAAATATATACATATATGAAGGAAAATTCTAAAGAACAGTTTCAGTATTTTTGTAGTTCGTCATGTACTCCTGCTGCTTGTCAAGTAGTTCTGAAACCAAGTTCCTGACAGACTTGATTGGCATTTGAGTATTAATCGTTGCACTGTATGGAAGACAAGCCCCTTTTACCCCCTTTTGATTAGAGGATGTAGCAGTCTGCTTGAAAAATTGGGGCAACCAACTGAGTAGAATTTAAAGATGATTTGGGCATGATTCAGAAGAAGGGTGGTGGTAAATACCAATGTTGTAGTTAATTTGTTTTCAGAGAGAAGTAGCTTGGACCTTCAGTTGTTACTGATCCACTGCTGAATTCCTTGGGCATATTTTGGGGATATGTAATATGTAAAGATGCACATTTAGGCACTTTCTCACTCTGTGCATGTGTAAGTTGTAGTTATATGAATTGCTAATATAGAAGATGAAAATAGCTGAGCAGCATTTCAAAGAATGCAGTTGCATGCATCGAGGCTGTTCCTTTTTAACCTTCATGTAGTGGCTGCTATGTTGGCCTCTTGCTTATTGTATGCAACTTTTCTTTTCCTCCTCTCTCTTCCTCTGCCACAATATTGCAGTGTGCAGAGCTTTGGCTGGGCTCATATAAAGGGAATTTCCAGTACCACACAATACTGGCTCATAGTAAAGCCTAACCTTTGGGCTAGGCTAAGAAAAAATAAATTGTACTTCCTTGAAATACAGACATTTGTTGATGAGATGACAAATTCTGACACGAGCTCCAGAGCTCAGGATTCATGGATCTGTGCAGAGGGACACACTTAATTTATATTTTACAAAGCTGCTATTTCAGCCAGCCTCCCTGTGCTATGGCCTTCCTTGCACTAGGGTTAAATTTCCCATCTCCTGGCATTGCACAACTAATAGTGAAGTTGTTGCCAGTGGTAGTAGTGACAGGGACTTTCATAACAGTGCTATTCGGAGCTGGTTTTGAAGGTATAGCAGTTAAAATGTCTGGTTCTGCTACTAACTGCCCAGAAAGCAATATGACAGTGGGATATTTATAGAAGAATACTGGTGCAGGCACAGCCTTACAGTTAATGCAAAGGGCACCTTTTAAAAAGCGGCCTTGTGCTTTCATTTCACTTCAACAGGGAAGTAATACTCTTTGGAGTTGCGGGATGCATTGTTTAACCAGACCTCTAATCATGTTATGGATGATGTGTCTCCAGGAGAATCAGGGGACAAGACCTTTAAGTGTTTTTATCACAGCTTAAGATCTCAGAAAATGTGAACTTAAATAAAAGTGTGTTTGGGAGGTTGTTATTGCTCTGTATCCTTTTGAGGATACCTTCCACTGTCTTTTTTTTTTTTTTTAAGAGAGAAAGTCTCTTACAATTATGAAGTGTTTGACCATAAGAGAGGAACAAGTTGGCAGTACTTGTTTACCACTGTCCAGCTGAGCCTCCTTTATTAAATCATTGTTCAGCAACCTGTTCTCGTGTGGGACCCAGCATCTTCATTGCTAAGGTAATAAACCTGGAGTCTCTAAGAAATGCGTGATGTGCATAAGGCTTGTGGGTAGGTTTGATACCAAAGTGTCAGTGACTGGTTAAATTCTTAACTTTTTTCCTTCTAACCGTGTTTCACAGGCCAAATGTATGGCTGCTAAGGCTTACGCTTTACAGTACATAGGTACAGGGGAGAAGTTAGCTTGTTTTTCCCTGATTAGGAAAATGATGGAAATGGGCTTTCCATTTGGGGAAAAATACATACAAAAAGTTTGGCTCGATGCCTTTCCAGGAACTCAGAGCTTTCTGGTGTGTCAGAGCCACATGAACTTTGTGGAGGAGTAAGTCAGGTGCTGGAGCGTGGTGTTTATGCACGTGTGTGCTTGGTACGAGAAAGCCTGTGTTGTAACGAGCCTGTCAGCTCTAAATCACTCCTTGTACCAATGTTTACACTGGCACTGGGCAGTCATCTTAATGTTTGCATTTGCAATTTTTAAGTAGAGGAGGGAAAAAAGAGAAACTGCCTCTGTTTATTCATGTTGGTATTCAAAAGTCCACTGTAGGTGTTCAGGTCGCTGCCCCGTTGGGGTGTGTGACGTAGGACCCAACAGTGGAAGGCACTGTGTCTTGTGAGTGTGATTTTATGTTTTGTGCTGCAGCTGACAGGAGGATGGGAAAATTTGACTAGAGCTTCAGGGTACTGCTAGGCTTGGGGTATGGCTGGCCAAGGACTGTCACACAAGGATGAGGTGAGCTGTCTGCTTACAGCCCTTCTCATTGTTGAAAGGAAGAGGATCACGGTTGACAGAAAGAGGAAGACTCCCTTAACCTTGGCAACCTGAAAGAATAGACAAGGGTTTGCACAAGTTGTGTGTTGCCTGCATTTGTGTTTCTGAATATGGCCTAGATAGGCTTTTATTTTCTGGTTTTTTTTGTGAGCATCACACAAGTTTTGTTTGCTGCACAGCCCCGTGAGCATCTGGTGTGGGTAGATGTGTGCCATTTAGGATAAAGCAAAGAAACTATGAACAAAGTGACAGCATTTTACAGCTGATGGCATGGGCTAGTCAGGCAATGTGCAGTGTTCCATGAAGCACGTCATCTCTTCTGTACCTGAGGAGACCAAATCTTGGTTCTTTCAATGCGAAAATGGACATTCCAACTCCTGACAGAGGTTCTTTCCTCCTGGCTTCATTCATGTGATCTTTCTGATACTGATGACAAAAGTCTTTATTTTTATTCAGCTCAGTTGTACAAGTAATCTCAAGTCAAATGAGCATACAGTAGTGTTGCTTTCCAACCTTTGCTAAACATGGATTTCCTGTTACTCATCTGTGCATTGGTATTGGTGGAAATTTGTAGAGTGACACATAAATGTTCCTGAGATGTGAATGATTAATGTTTGCCATTTGAATTGTTTACAGATGTTTACATTCTGGTTCTACTTTATGGGAAAAAAACCCACTTTAATGCACATACTCTCCTGTTTTTTAGTTTCTTTCTTCTCTTGCCTCTGAATGAGAAATACCAGGCTGACACTCCAGAACTCCCTTGAGTCATCCCAGTTGCTCTCAGCAGAGACAATGTCTAGCAAAAGGAAAGTGAGCAGGATAGTTTTCTTTATCTGCCTCAGTATTGCTGAAATTATTGCTGAAACAGAAATACTTCAATGGGAAGAACCACATAACTAAATAAGTGTGTCCAAAAAGCTTTCCTTTTAACAGATGCTTTTGTATTTGTGAGTATTATTTACCAAGGGGTGGTGATGGCTATGAGGAACTGCAAAAATTGGGGAATGAAAGACTGATTTTCAACAGATACAACTTTGCTGATAAGAGGTAAGAGGCAATAGCTCTCTGCCAGCAGGGACCCAGCTTGTTTCTGTGCCCTGCCTGTGGCAGAATGCTGTGCCTGCCTGAAGCAGCACCAACTTCTGCTCAAGTGGTGGCAACCTCTGCCAGCCTGGAACAGAGGGCTCAGCACGGTGTTTTAGAGAGCAGCATTCTCTGGATGATGTTCCCCTGCTGAAATGCGAACAAACAAACAGATTAGTTACTTTGTTTTCATTTTTTGGTGCCTTTTCAGTGTTATTTCCATAGAACTGATGGTTGTTGAACATGGCTGAAATAAAGCAATGTTTTCATATTGTCCGCACAGCTCTGGAGACGGGTTGGGGATGAGGTGATATCTTTGCTGTCTTTTTCCCAGTCAACAAATTGTGTTGGACCACAGGGGACATGGCAGTGGATAAATACATAATCCCCTCCATACTTTGGTGGGATATTTTTGTTGGTGTACTGGAGGTTTCTTGGTTGGTGGGTGTAGTTTGTGTGTGTGTGTGTGTATTTGTGTGTCTCTGGATTTTTAAATTTTTTTTTCCTTACAAGAGCATAAGGTTATGTACATTTCTACTCAACTAAAATAATTAGAGTAATTTGGTATTTTTATAAGAGGCTTTTTGAACAAGAGCTCACATTTTTTAATAAGATTTCTTAGGACTCAAAATTTAGTTGGTATCTAAGTCTTGGGTTTTTGGTTGTTTTGTTTTGTGGGGGTTTCGTTGGGTTCTGTGTTTTTCATTTTTTGTGTGGTTGGTTGGTTGGTTGTTGATTTGGGGGTTTTGTGTGTTTTTTGTTTTGTTGTAGATGTAATACAACTGTTTCGGTGTCCTATCACATGTACAGCACATGGGCCAGATTCATGTGTGAGATGAGTACTCCAGCTTCTGTTGGATTCAGTATGGAGTGTACACACATCAGAGTCAAATCCAGAGCCTATTTGTTTCCCAGAGATGGTGCTGGAGTGTTAAAGAGGCACACGCTTTGCCTTGGAGGGGGCAACTGGGCAGCTGGAGATTTTGTTGAGCAGTTAACACTGCCTCTTTCATTTTTGCCATGCTGTAGCAGGATTTTTATATGCATTTTAACAGTTATTTAAGAGTCCCCATATGCTTAGAAAGGAATCTGAATATATGTGCCTTTTTTAAAGCTGCATCATAACTAGGTTATTCCATCAATACAGTAGAATGACTGGGAGCTGCAGTTGGAACAATATGTAAAAATACAGCTTGTAAAAGATTTCCTTTATTAACTGTCATCATCCACAGAATATATGTTCAAATAAACGTTGTGTAATAACTAAATTTGAGATTAATAGGCCCCTTAAGAAACAGCGAAGTCATTCAGGATAGTCAGTGAAAAATAGCCTGTAAGACTGTAACATGCACATATTGTCCTGCTTACATGCTCTCTCTGGTGTCATTCCCATTTATCAATGTCGGCAGGCTCTGTTCTCATTAAAACACTCTTGCACAAAAGCAACTTAATTTTCTTAAGAGAAGAGGACACCTGATTCAATTTAGTGCTCGAAACCAGGAACTTGAATATATATATATATTTTTTTTTTCCTGTCTGAACTCAGATGAATAGTTATGAACAGCAACACAGATTAAACCTTATTAGGTATATTTATATTCTGTTTGCAGTAACGGTGCTGGCAAATAGCTTTCTACAGAGATGTAACATCTTGTTATTGGAAACAGCAGTTAAGACATGAGCTGTGGTAACACTCACATGAGATTTTGTTTTTAAATAGGAGATTGAAGGAGTTGTTTAAAGGGACTCTGCCAACTCATTCAAGTTACTTCTGACGTCCTGCCTTCTTCCACCTTCTTGAACTACACTGATCTCTTTGGGTAGATAAAATTTCCTTTTCTGTCCTATTCGGTCAAACCATTTCCATCACTTTCTTCGGTCTCTTTTTTTTCCCCTTTTTTTCCCTGTCAAATAGGAGACATAATTGTATTAAATTTTGCAATAATAGTATGGATGCTGAAAAATGTCACACTACCACATCGTGTTCTCTGTCCTCTGCTGCATAAAACTGCACTAGAACTGCAAGAGTCCTTGTCTCTCCCTACTTATTTTCTACTTTTCTGGGGTTTTCTTTCTTCCTCATTGGGCCTTGTGTGTTAAACAGGATAATTAGTCTTATTGCTGATGCTTGAGCTGTATATCCCACTAGTGTGTGGTACATCCCACTCTAGTGCTAAGGTTTTAACTGCAGGGAATTGCAGACAGACACAGAGCAGCTCTGTGTGATGCCCAGGCTGCTTCCTTCCAGGACGTTCTGAGACTGGTTTCATTACTCTGCATCTGTGGCCTTGACCCTGGAATGTCCTTTCCTCAGAGCAGGGATGACTTGGGGCCAGACAGGCCCTGGTGTCCACAGCATGTGCTTTCCCAGCTGTGGGGTGCCTGGGGGTAAGCATAGGCTTAAGTACATCTAGGAAGGTTGTCTCCCTAAAGGCTGCCAAATGACACTCGAGAATTAAATGTGTTAGCATTGAAGCAGTATGCACATATTGGTGAGAAAATCTCTTCCTTTCTTTTATGATCCAGACACAGAGCTGTGAGGTGCTGCTGTTTGCCTGTACTCTGAAGTGAAGTCCCAGTTTAGTTGTGTGCAACAATTTCTTTGAAATTGTGTTGATAATAATAAAATGTTGGTGTTTGACCCAGGTATTCCAAATGCAGCTGGAGTATTTTTTCCTGTTGTTTAATGTAGTTTGGCTACATTATTATCAAAACAATATCTAGTCTAATAAATTCCAAGATACTTTAGTTTGGTACCAAAAAAAAGGTAATGAAAAAAGTTCAGAATGTGTTCTGTGAATTCTAAACACACTTGTTTGATTTGCTGCACAGTCACGTGTACTTGAATGCTGTGGGTACTTGCTGCTGCATTTGGGTTCACACCTGGGGGAAATGCTCAGCCCCTTGGTTGTAGCTTTGCCTTTTTCTTCTAGACTTTGTCTTTTACTAGCCTTTGTTGCCAGGAGGACTGTCTTAGATCTTGTTGCTGCCACTGTAGAAATCTTAGCAGTGTTTTCCATACATATATTCCAGGATAAGGTGAGAGGTGAAGGGCCGAAGCTTTGTGCTAGACTGAGGTAAGAGAAGAGGAAAGTTTCTGCCAAGTGCTGCCAGATAGGTGTCCTTCAGAGGTGGCCTGGTCACTTCTTGTTTGGAATTCTCCCTGGAAATGTAGACCATGAGAGCGTTCCCTCAAGCCTGGTGCCATACAGAGTTGACTGAAATTGTACCTGCCTAATAATAAGTGAATTTGTTGTTTAGTGGAGCTAATATGTACAGTTGTTAACTGCAGTGATGTTGTCCCTGCTCTTCTGTACTTGCCCTGTTAAGAGTCCTGGCAGTGACTTTCAGTCATGTGTCTGAGTTGATACAAACTTGGAAAATTTGTCCAGTTGTTAGTACTGCTGCTTTTGAATGTGGTCTGACCTTACACTTCAATACATGGCTATGCACTTAGCTGTTGAAAGGATTTTACGGTGGATTTTACAGAGAGCTCTCCCCCTCATACTGATGGTAAATGCAATGAATGGTTTGCAAACACGTGCACATCTGAACTTGGAGTATGATAAAGGCATCTAAATGTTTTCATGTTTTATTGTTTCATTTAAGCTGACTGCAGATAGTGTGATATCTGTTGAAGCACAAAAAGAGCAAACACTAAAAAAAAGTGATGCAATAATAGTGACTAATAAATGTTTCAAACAGAAAATGAGGAGCCTGGCTGTATCATGTGTCAGCACTAATGTTTATTTGTCTCATTCCTCTAAGGATTTCAGAGTGCTTTTTAAGGAATGAATTAATTTTGACAATGCCCTGTGAGGTATGTATCCCTTTGATAGAAGGGAGTTGGAAGCACAAAAGTGTTTAAATTCTACAGGGTTATACTACTAGGTGTGTTTAATTACAAATTGGAGCAGTTGCTTCGGTTTACTACCAGTTTGTTTAAACTGAACCAGAATCACAAATATAAGCCCCAGGTTTGTGATTATGAGAAGAACTTACTTGTAAGTTTATTTTGCAGGGGGGATGTTTGCAAAGAAAACTGCAGATAGAGTAATTGACGTATGTAAGTCCTCCCTCACAGAGGCAAATTATCTGGGTGATTGTACCTTAATTTGCAATCTTCCTGATTTTTTTTTTCTCTTCTTTTGCCTGTAATGAGTGTTTAATCATCTGCTATGGATAATTTCGGACACTCCGGAGAAAGGGAGTTAAAAACTGTAAACTAGTGTACCCCTGAACTGGTTGTGAAATACGGCTTTTGCACATGACTGGCTAAATTACTGAAACATAAAATTTGTCCAAGATTGTTGTCTTAGTCCCTGTTATATACTTGAGAATATCTGAAAAATCCAGAAATCTTCCAGATGGATCAGGAAGGAAGAAAAGAAGTTTGATAATGGCCAAAATATCACATCTAGTATCTCTCCTTAACACCTTTCCAGGTGCGGAATTTCTCCTATAGGTGGAGATCACAGCCTGGAAGTGGAATTGCAGCCTGTTTTAGGTAAAATAATGTCATATCTCTAGATGATCCCCAAATCAGGATTGGTAGCCATGCTCTAGGTTTGTGTGGATGGGTGTAATGTGTCTTTGGTTGGGTACATAAAAGTATCAGTTGCACAGCTTCAAATACAAGTAGAAAATCCTAATTTTAATTCACACTTGTTGAAGGCTTGTTTGTACTACTCACACTTCTTTTCACCTATGATCTCTGGCAAGAGAAGCTGTTTGGACTTGTGCCTCTTTTTTTTTTTTTTTTTTTTTATGTTCAAAAAAGAAATGCTGATGAGAAAGAGGTGTTAAAATATGTTACTGTAGTTTACAACTGTCAACTATAATGTTTTATTTAGCTGTATCTATTCAGATGCTCCCTCCACAACATGGAGTGCCATATGCCATTGTCCCTGTTAGTAAGCAAGTCAGCAAAGGTTTCCCAGTCTGCATTTGTTTTTGTATTTGGGCCACTGAGGAGCTGTGGTCCAGTGCCATCTTTTATTGATAGGGCCAGCAGAGGAGGAATCTAATGAAATTATCAAAGCTTTGAATTAATTATGAACTTGAATAAGAAAGCTAAGCTCTCTAGAGCCAAGGATCTCATTACCCATTCATTTTCATTGCATCCTCTTATGGAGCAGAAGGCAGGTTCAGCTACTGCTCCTACCCCGATTTTTGGACTTTATTCAAACTTGCTCAACTCACTAGCAGCCTCTTGTTATTAATCCGTGGCTGCAAGTGTCCAGGGTGATTAATTTGACTCTAAATTGGCACGTAAATGGTAGATTTCCCTCCTCCCTTTCCTCTTACCTTTGCTGTGTGGCTTTTCATCATCAGACTGGCTGCCATACAAGAGTTTCTGTTCTTTCTTGGTAATTGGGGAAAGCTATGCAAGACTCAAGGTCTAACTTCCTGGAATTTAATGAGTTCATATTAAGAAATAATACTGCTACCTTATATTTCCTGGATATTTAGGTAAGCACAAACACTTCTGAAGTCATTATGAAAATTGTTTATTTTCTCATTTTAGAAGACTCTGGAGTGTAAAGTAATGACATTTTGGCCTCAGAAGTATGGGGTCGTTGTGGGGTTTTTTTTGGTTGGGTTTTTTGTTATTCCTATTTTAAATTTGTTGGTCAAACTACAGGAAATTCTCTCTGTCAATACTTTATTACGATGAGCTATTAAAGTAGTTTATTTACCAGATTAATATTTCATTAAAATTGTTAGAAGTGTATTAAATTGCAGCATTTTAGTTACATCAGATTATGTTTATTTTAATTAATAGGTCAGTATATAAAAATGTTCCTGGCAAATTAGAACAAGAGCAGTGAGACCAAGCTCCTGTGCAATATTCTTAGTTCTCGTGGATATTCCTCTTCAGTCTATCGGCAAGGATTTTCTTCTCCTCCTGCTTTTGTCCGTTTCAGCACATTATTTATGAATGCCTAAACCAGAATCCATCAGTCTTCATAAGTTACAGGCGACTGGTGATTTTTTTAAGCAGTGGCTAACTGCCTAATGGTCTCTGTGCATGTGTGTATTTGGAGAATCTAATAGCTTGTTGGGTGGGGGAAGAACATTTTGTTCTTGCATTTTAGCTATTTTACCATTGGTGATATTTATCTTTTTTTTCTCTCCAGGCAGCTGCTATATTTAATTCTGCTTTTGGAAGTTTTTTGGTAAGTAACACAGGATTTATAGCAAATGCTTTAATAGTCTCATTTTTATTAGTACCATTGGTGTGTTTGTATTTTTTTACGTTATTGTTGGTGGAATTTTGCCATTCAGATGGAAAAATTTGAATAATCTTTCAGTTTATGTCACCGTTCCCTTAAACACAGATATTGCGATTTCTTTTCTTTTTGTTAAACTCTTGAGAAAGGTAGTGAATAAACTGTCTGTGCTCATGGTAAATTAATAATGTGTAAACACATCTTAATTTTCTTCTTAATGGGTTAACAGAATCTATTATTATGCAGATGTTTCAGACATGGGCATCAATATATTGATTTTTCTAATAAGGCCCATCAAATACTCATTATTTTCTATCAAGAGGCCATGGATTTTGAAAAGAAAACATGACCCAGCTGATCAGAGAGTAGATGCTAATTTACTCAGTGACTTGTCATTTGTTTAGCATATTTTACTGTCAGTGGAGCCACTCGATGTCTCTGAGGAACACACGAAAATAGCTACATATGAGAAAGCAATCAATCCAGCTGGAAATATAACTGTTTTTTTAAAAAGCAAAAGCAGTATTTGTGGTCCTGATGGTCTACAAACATTTGGAAAGAAGACTGTAAAGAACACTAAATATATTTATGAAGAAAGGAAGAATAGATTTCTTTTACTGATGTGTTGTTTAGAGAAATACTTACGAATATTAAAGAAAAAATTATTTTGTATGTTGCCAAACTACTGTGACTGATTGTTTTATTTATTTAGGCAGCTAGTAATTGAATTTGTTCTTACTTACTAAAATTTATGAATGTTTAGAAGTATGTGTTTGTGATTCCAGTCTTCTGTCCCCAGAAGGATTGTGATGTGTAAAATGAATGAATGACAAAATAATTCAAATTAGGAAATTGAAATCAAAACTGCGGCTACAAAATAACTCACCTTGTATTCATGGTTTGGTTTTTTTGTTTGATTTTTTTTTTTTAAATGAAAAGCTGGAATTTAAGAGTTTAAAATACATAAAGCTGTACTACCAGGAGATAAAGTCACATGGCATTTTGAAGTTGTGTTGTGCTGCTGCTTTTTTGAGGGACTAGGTTAAAGGTAGGAGGGTGGATGTAAGTTTTTTGGGGTATAGATGACCACTCATATTTAAAATATCAGTTCCCAAGTACTTGTCCTTTTTGTCACCTGTCACGTCCTCCATCCATGGGCCTGCCTCAAACTGTGGAAGTGCTGGAAAAACTCTTAAATCTGTTTGTGTGCATGTGTGTGATATTTTCTCCTGTTGTTTGGCATGAGCTCCTGGTTTCTCTCCTGTCTCCAGCTTTCAGTTCAAGAGGTTTCTGAGAATACCCAAAGGCTCAGTTCAGCTGACATTCGGCGATGTCATTTGGCTTCAAATAAGAATTTAGGCTCCACTGCATCTGACTACAATGCTGGCTCCTAGTCAAGTAACAGAGACATATTTTCAATTTCTAGTAGCTGTTTGTAGCTCTTTGAAGAAATGTCAGTTCAAGAAGCTGAGCTAGTTCATGTGTTCATGTAATACTCCTGATTTTGGTTTTGATCTTAGTTCATGATCATTGGAAAATTCTACTAGTGTATAATTACCTCATTTCACTTTTTGTTCCCTTTAGGTCTTTTTGGAAATCTTGGAGGCAGCATTGCAGCAAACATTATTCTTACAAAGTTCCCAGAAAAGACTTTTCAGAAATATTAAAGATCAGCTAGAGTAAAACCGTAGTACCAGCTGATTTTTTTTCTAAGTACTGATTTTTTTAGAATAAGATGGTAAAGACACTGGTTACTATTAATTTCAAATGTATCCACACATTTAAACACTTGTTGTGGTAATTCTACTTTGAAAGCATGATAATGTAGGGAATATGTGTGTGTGACAGAAAACAAATCACAAATACGTTTCCTGAGTGCTTTGCCCTTACAAACTTTTCCAGTTATGAAGTTGATAGGATAAACCTTGTGATTAAAATGGGACAGTAGGCCAGGGACAGTAGTAAGTAGGCAGAGTTGTTTGATACAGGGTACACAGTGGTGTGCGTCTACGTGACCTTGAATTGAGTGGCTCCAGATGTGGAGCACTGGCATGTATGTGGTCGCTTACAAAGGAAGTTTGCTGTTGAAAAACTGGCAAAGCATTAAATACGTATGTGTTTATGTATATAAATATATTTGTTTGAAGTCAAAACTGTTCTATAAAATTGAAAAATAATTGACTTGTTTCTGAGAAGATAATGGAAGGTCCTGGTGGTGGTGGTGGTTTTGGGAATCCATCAGTTTATATTGGCGCCTAACTTAGGGATTTGGCTATGGGTGGAGAAACTATGTCGTGTATCTTCAATTCATGATGAATCGAAATCACTTTTGCATTTTTCTTAGAAGTGTTTAATGATGAGCTGTATGTGGACAGGCTTCAATGGAGTTACATACCTTGGTGACCAAACCTTTGTGGTTACACATGTCCTGGAGATGATTTGGAAGGCTCTGACCTCGGCAAGGCTGAAATTTTTCTTATGTTCCTTGTCTTACCACGTGTAGCACATGGGCAGGTTGTGGCACTTGCTGTGTAGCCCTGACAAAGCCAGGACAGTGTTTTCTCTTCTCAGACTACGCCCTGTTGGCCAGTGCCTGTGTGTGATAGTGTGAAACAGGCTGATTTAAAAGGGCTGAAAGATGTGCTGTGTTGGTTACTCTCCTGCCCCCATCCCTTTTTTTTTTCCCCCTCAAGACTAGGAAATAGTTATTGAGAAGTTAGTTTAAAGTAAGTTGTGGAACAAAATGTCTGCAGGAAGATACTCAGTACAATGTTAGAATGATACTGAGATGAGTTTATTTAGATGAAACAGAACATCTTGTTCATCTAAATGATGGTACACAAAGTGTAGAAAAACTGTGGTACACAAAGTGTAGAAATGCCAAGTGTGTCTTGATGAGCAGAAATGTACTTAGATTAAGGACCTGGAGGTGTTTTCACTGGTAAAGAGTTTTACAACAACCATCAGCCAACCACAAAGCAATCCCTTTTCAACTCCACCAAAGCCCATATTCCTATAAACATGTAGACAAAACAATGTATGGAATGACACTGTACATATTTATATTATTTTATTGGCTTAGTTTAATAACGTCCCAGGTCTAATTAAAACACAGTGCTTGAAAAAACTAATTGTTACAGAAAAGTGTTTTTATATAGCTAGATTAGTAATAACTAACGATAGATGAATTCAATTTACATAAATTTCAGCCAAGAGAATATTTAGGCTCATACCACAGAGGATTGCTCTGAGTTGGGTAGTTAATATCATTATCTCCTCCCCTCATTTACGCAGTTTGGCTTACAATAATTGTGGAACATAAGAAGTGATTTGAGTTTTTCCTCTTAAGGGGGTTTTAATATAATCTGATAGCGTTTTACTGATACAGGGTAGATGGTTATCACATGGTTGCATGCAAATGCTAAGATAGAAAGCATTGTGTTAGCTGCTTCCACATGTAGGAGAGGATAGTTTTGCACCTAAAGGCTAAAGAAATTCCCTGGGATGTTAAGCGTAGGTCTGCTGACATTCTTAACGTTGGATGCATTGCCATGCTTCCTAAGCATTTCTGTTCTGCTTCTAAAAGAAGAAAAATACTTGCAAATGTCCAAATCACAGAGCAATAGGCAGGAGACTCCAGAATATGCTGTGCTGATGGTTGTTCCATGGTGGTTGCCTGAGTGGTTCAGCTCCTTTGACTTTGTCCACCAGGGCATGACCTGTCCCTGAGGCTGTTCCTGCACTGGAGACGGGCTCGGCTGAGAGCTGCACTCAGTTTGCAGTGACAATGCAGTGCCACGTGCATGGGAGACTTCCAGAGCACCATGTCCTCACAAAATGTCCTGCACTACTAGACTAGACCAGGCTTGTCTAATCTTTCTGCCTCTCATTAATCATCTTTCTGCTTGAGACCATGGGCTGGGAAGCCCATGAGAATACGCAGTCAGTGTAGGCTAGTTCTTTGGTGCCTTGGGGTTCTGAGCCGTTAGTGTGAAAGGAGCAGCCATCAGCTTCACCTAAACAAAGAGCTGTAACCAAGATCTGAAGGTCTGTGGTGACAGGGAATCAAGAGGAAAAGAAAGGATCCAGGGGACTCTTCTCTGGTGACCATTGCACTCCTGAGAAAACAGCAAAGCTTTGGTTAAGACTTCCTCCAATGCTGTCTTGGATTAGCTTTTCTTTCTGTGTTGAAACATAATAGATGAAATAAGGCACATTTCAGATGCCCATTGTTCCATTAATCTCCTTTGTCCAAACTAAGTATGTATGGGTTTGTTCTTTTATCTGACCATCTCTCAGAGGGCACAAAGCTGGTTCAGGTTGTTCAAAAAGCTCGAATAATTTTTGGAGCAGCCACGTGGCCCATCAAATCAAGGCTAGTGTTTTTATTTACATTGTCTTCCAAAGACAAGCTAAAGCTAGCAGAGAATAAAGTTAGCTTCTCACATATACACACAGCTTAGTTGGTTAATGAAAATGTATGGAATTCTTATCTAGTCTGCTTTAGCAGGCATAATGATTTACACAGCCTGACAGCACTAGTGCTGCAAGTAAATGCATTAGTCATAGTGTCCATTTTTCTTGCAAATTTGTGACACAGATTTAATTATGGGAATGACCAGCAACTTACAAATCTAATTTTGGTAGGCTGAGCCAACTTTTTTATTTTAATAACAATGGATTTTTTAGCAATGATTTCATTACAATTTAAAGAAATCCAACCATATGGAAATAACCAATTGGCTGAATTTATTTACTTTATTTTACCTTAATGGATGTTGAATGGTTTAGGTTTATTTAGGGCTTCTTTTATTATCACTTCTTTTATCTTAGTTATTTCTAGGATAAATATCCTTATCTGGCTTAAGTATTTTGAGTACAAACATTGTAAATATTTTTCTAAAATCAGGCAAATGTTTGTACACCCCTTTGTTCCCTCTTAATTGTGTCTTTGCAGTATGAAAAGGGGCAGAGCAGTCATCTGGAATTCCCTTTTTACTGTGCTAGCTGTTTACAAGGAAATCTTGCCAGGAAGTCTGTTCACAACAGGTGCTGAATTCTGGATTCAGTCTTGTTTAATTTCAAAGTGGAGCTGCTTTATGGTGAGCCACTGCACTCTTGGAAGTGGTCTCCTCTTCGTTTGAGCAGTACAGAGCTGCTGCTGGTCTGTGCTCCGAATTTGATCGGGGTAGTTCTCCAAGTCCTGAGCAAGTTCTCCCTCTTAATCAGCCACTTGGGAAGGCACCTCATTCTTGAAGGATTGTTTTTTGCGCGAGTGGAAGGGGATAGCAGATCTCAGCAGCAGCGTTTCAGTCAGATACTATGAACCAAGCAGGAAGAGTTTATATTCCATGGAATTTAAATAATCTTGAGAGACACTTACGTTGCCTTAGTGTAACTTATTTCATGGTTGGTGATGGTATCTCTTGTTGCTATTTAACATTCTTATTGTGATTTCTGCTAGCTGGAGCTGAAATCTCAAAGTAAGCTTGGGCATCACTGGCTGTTTCCAGGTTTGCCAAGTGAGTTTTCAAAGCGTGTAGGCTTTCACTCTTACTATGTACCTAAAGTTCCAGTGTATAGCATGCTCAGTTTAACACTTAAATTTGAGTTCGTTTGTACTGTTTTGGTACAAGCAAGACAGAATAACAAAGCTCACTGTGAAAGAGACCCCTTAGCACAGGCTTAAAAAAAGAGCCTTGACACACATAATTATTTTGAGGGATCGCTAGGCATGTGCACCCATTGCAGTATTCCTTCACTGATCTTCTCTCTCCCTCCCAAAGTCAAACTGACAGAGTGGACGTCAGATAGAATGAGATGTAGAATTTTTTACAAAATAAAATAATAAAAAAAAATCTGCCTGTCTATGACTAATGCTGAGCTCCTCTAAAAAAAAAAAAAAAGAAAAAAATGAGTAAGTAAGTATAAAGGTGCAATAATCAAAAAGAAGTAAATGGGATCTTGCTCCCAAGGGATTGAGAGAAATCAGGTGGAGGGACAACTGGAAATCTAAGTATTGTAACACCCACTGCGTGGTGTCACTGATGACACAGTTGGTCTGAAAGACAATTGAGTCAGTAGGGATTTGCAGAGCCAGCCAGCACAGAGAACCTGTTCACAAATAACAATGCTGCTGTTGATTACCTTTGAAATCTTACAGAGAAGGATGGTAGGTAACAGGAACCAAGAGGAAAGAAAATGTGCTGTCAAGGTCTCAAAAAAGGATGTCCTAGAAGGCCAGTGATTAGTCCCTGTATTTTTTTTACAGCGGCCAAGAGGAAAATGCCTTGAAATCTACATAGTAACAAAAAAGTGAAACCATTAGCTGTCAAATGTGTAGAAATTATGTGGGCTGTAGCTGGTCTCAGGGCTTTCTTAGCTTTCCCATTAGCTTTTGCTGCTGATCATTTAATTCATCTTGCATAGTCTTATGGGACTCAAGCAGTCAGTTCTGCCAAAAAAAGTTTGTTTAAAGATAGCAATAAGTAGGCCATTAAATACATCTCTTTGTATTATCTTTGCGGCCCAAAAATAATTAACTGCTACCTTTTTAAAGAGAAATATATTTGGGTATTCTTCTTTTTCCACTTCCTCATATGACAGCAAACAGGTAGCATTTTTTTTCTTGCACCTGCTTGTTTTGGCCAGCAAACCTCATCTAGTGCACTTGCTTGGCGTGGTACTTGGTGATGGCTTATGAGACAGTAGGTTCAATCCTGCCCCCATCATTACTGTTTCCATGGATTAGCAGGCTCTTAGGAAAAGAGAGAGCTGAGGATGTATGTGCCAGTAGCATTTCTTGAGTTAGTAAAACAAGCAGCAAAAGTGGATGTTGCTGGAGAACATTCAGAGGCAGAGCTCAGGGTGTGTGTTGCACTGTGGAAAGATAATGGGAGTGTTGGAGCAGCTTCGTTCTTCCAGTCCAATTGTCACTTAGGAATTGCAAGGTAGAATGGAGAGAAATTTTGGGACCCAAGACTGGACGTTCAAAGTACCTTAAACTTTGCGGTCTGGCATCTTTGTTCTGATCATACAGTGTGGGGAAGCTGGAAACAAAAGTGTCTCTGACTGTGGTGCAGTCATCTCTCTTGTTAATGGAGACTGAACACTGGAAGTTTATAAAAAGCTTGATTTCCATTTCAAGTGAAAGCTAATGAATTACAGAATCAAAAGAGCGTCTGTCTTTGGTAACTATCGTTTGGAGAACAATCTAGAGAAGGAAATATATGTGTTTAATATTATATAATCAGGTGATTTGTTGGATTAGTATGTAAAGCAAATCTGTGCTGGTACAGTTTTAGCATAAAATCAGTTTGTCTAAGATTACTTATGTCATAATTAGCAAGATTTGTGATTGTCCTCTGTAGTGTGAAAATACAGCATTTTTGTCAAAAGAATATACTTCTTTTGGGCTTTTTTCCCTGGTTTTGCTTACTATGGTTATTGGTCAGAACCGGAAATAAAACCAAACCAAAAACCACAAATAAAAACAAACAATTGTCCCAGGGTGGAAATTGTGTCCAGATCATAATGTTGAAAGGTCCTGGTTCTAGTTTGTGATGTTTTCTTGTCTTCTGTTTTAGAATGGTTTCCTGTTTTTTCACTCCAAAATAAAGTGAAATTAACAGAAATATCACCTGTTCTATTATAAAGTAAAATCAAGGTGCCTGACTTCTAGTTAAGTCACTAGACTTTGTATCATGGAACGGTGTCATAAAACTTAAAATTACTTTTAAAAAATGTTTGCATTGAAAAGCTGCTTTATTTGTTTCTGACAACTACTTGGAGAAACATATGTGTGCTTTTTTTAAGAGGTGAAAATGTACACTACAAAACTTTGAGCAGTTTATTTGTAAAGCAAGAGGTTTCAAATTCTTGCAAGACTTTAGTTGTGTCTGTGGGAACCAAATATTTGAATTTATTGGTTCTCTATGCTAGGAAGGTTGGTGCATTAAGGAGAGAGGCACTGTGAAAGACAATTTGGTTTTTATTTTGCCCTCTCTAGTATCTTTTAATACTAGAAGAAGCATTCCTCTGCATTCCTCTAGGGCTGTGGTTGCACACAAACATGTAGTCATTTGGCCTGATTTAAGGGTAAATGTTCCCTGCAGACAGATTTGGAAATGCACAAAATATGTAATTTTCTCCCTCACTTTTAAAAAATTCATCAAAAGGAAATGAAAATGTTTTTAGAATCTGCTGTTAATGTTCTCCCCCAAAGTTTTAGCTTCTGATTGAAATGGAGCAATGTTCTTTCCTCTGTGCTGCAGCTTTTAGTCACCTGCATAAGAAAATTGCGTGTGAGGTGAGAGGGATTGGAGAGAAATCATCCCTTCCTTGGGAACAGGGATATTTAAGTCCCTGTCTTGTGCCTGATTAGCACTTTGAACTCGTGCTGCTGTAAGGAGTTGTTTCACCCAGCAGCTGTGTATGTGTGCTGTAAAACACAAGCTGCTGTGCTGAGCAGTCACCTCCACTCATCCATCAGGGAGCGTGCAGCTCTTTTTCCTTCTCTGTCCAGCTGTGGATTCAGTAGCTAGCAAGAGTTGAGTTCTAGCACGTAATATAAACAGCAATACCAGTGCTGCATTGTTCTATACAAACCTTTAGTTGCCTCTTAGTGGGAGGAAAAATATCCTAGACACGTTAACTTATTAAGCTTTGTGATTTTTGGCCCAGAACAGGTTAAATCTCTGCCTGGATTTTTTTCCTGTGGTTCTTCTCTATCTGACTGAACAGTGCCTGCTCAAAACTCAGCAGTCCTCAGTCTCTAGGGTTGAAAACAAGAGGGATGTCATTATTACTATAAGCTGAGGGGCTGGAAATCATTCCCCTTGCTGTCAGGGTGACAAATACTGTCTTAGTGAAGGTGCCAGAGGTTAGGTCAAAAGCTCTTGCAAAGTCTTTACCTCAACTAGCAAGCAAGGCATGGTTATAAAACTGGAGTTCCCTTTGGAAATCTGTATTTGTTATTTATTGTTGGCCTTTTAAAAGTCTGTTTTGGGAAACCATCATGACCCTTCAGTATGAGCCAGAAGAAGTTCATTTATTAATTTTTTTTTTTTTTTTTTTTAATAGCAGTACTTGTGTTGTGGAAAGGCTCCCTTCATTATTATTTTGCCTTATTTTCTTTCCAGGTATCAAAACAATAATCAGCTTTCATCCTTGATGGCACATATTTGAAAAGACCAGTGATTGTGAAGGAGGGAGGGAACTGTTTTAGTTTATGATCTGTCATTATCTGGCTTCTTTTAACACTGTTCTGTCAGTGGCAGAGTTTTCATTTTAACGCCATGTGAAAACAAAAAATAAGCAACTATGTCCAACAAAAAAAGCACTCCAAAACACCACCCCAGTAAAATCCAAACCGTCTTGGAGGTAATTCCTTGAGGCTCAGGGTTGCTTATTCAGTTTTTGTCATGCTTTCTGGCATGACAGGTGAGCAAATGCACCTCTCAGCATCTTGTTTCCTCCCCCTTCATTCCAATTATCCACCCACCTACTCCTGATTACTTTCCTACAATGATAAGTAAATTGTTTAATTGTTGTTTCTACTTCCTAAAAAAAGATTGTATGACGAAATTCCTTTTCTATATTATTTTCTGACGGTACCTTCTTGGTCACTCCAGCGTAACTTGCTGCAAGGATGGTTATGTGATGCCTTTTCCCTGAGAGCTGGTGGAAGATCAGACTAGATGAACACCTGGCTTTATCTATGACAAACTCAGTATGCTGTACAAAGGGTGAAATGGTTGAAAACTTGCTACTTACTACTTCCCAATAAAAATAATTATTTTTACTTGTATCTAAATTAGGTGACCATGCCAAATAGAAAATTTTGTATGTTAATATATGGAGATGGGTTTTTCATTTTCTTTCAGCCAGTCTACTGAAAGCTCAGCGTGGGACACTTTCCTTTATTCTTCTAGTGGTTGACTTGACTGAGACTGTACATGACTGGGAACAGCTTTTTGCCTGACATAAACCCACTAGTTGAAAGCTGCACGTGGTTTCACCCCCTCTGCATACTCTTTCCACATCATCTTGTACTGTGGTAGATACAGGTGCCAGCATTGGTGCCCACCTGAGTGGAAAAGTCATTCTGGCTTCTTCCTGCTGGTACCTTTGAGGCAAGCACTGATAACCTGGAAATGCACACCTTGTTGGGCCTCATCGCTTAATTGTGGTGTACTCTCTTAACCATATTTTACCACTATGTGAAGAGCAAATGTTAACTATTTGAAGGAGAACTATATTACATAGGATTAGATAACATGAATAATGGGAAAGCCAGAGCTTTTGAAAAACTCAAACCTTTTAATAAAATGGAATGTCAAATATATGACCATGTCTTTCAAGCAGTGATCAAAAAACGTGTGAAAAGTTTCATATCCTTTTAAAAGTCAAATAATTATCCACCATCATAAAATTTTTTTGTTAGATGGACACTACAAAGATGAAAGAAAATTTTATAGATAACATTGCACTTCACAGCTGACTGAAGCAGGTGTTAGAAATGCAGATTAAGTATACTGACTAAAGACTATATAAATTTGAAGTGAAAATGCCACTGGTCTACTTGCAGTGCCCTGCACATGTGAAATTTCAGACAGTTAAATTATTAATTTTATTGTGTGAGATAGTGCAGCAGTTAAGGAGAAGGTCCTTGTGCATTTATGATTTATTTTTTTCCCCTGTCATCTTTTTAGGATTATGTGATGAGCAGCTGACAGAGTTTGCTTCCTTGTGTGAGTTTTGCTTAGGAAGAGAAAACATAATGCAGGTAGTTATATCCACAGTGTAGGTTTATTTGCCAGTTAGGTGTTTTACAGGAATATGCAGTGCAAATACACAGTTGTGGGTAAATGCAATTTCTGTAAAGAAAGGAAACTGAATGGTGGTAGTGTTGCTGTACAAATCTGCAGGCACTGGGAAATCTGCATCTGGTCCTTCCACACAAAGTGACATAAGGTGTTAATTCACAGGTCAGTCTGTTTTGGACTTCATAGGCTTTGTGTAGACATTATGATCCATGATGTACAGGTGCCTTCTTGTGTGGGTGGTGTTGAAGCATGGGAGGAAGGTATTGGGAGAGGAGTGAGGGTGTTTTCTTCCCAACAGCTCAGTAACCTGCTAATAAACTGTACTAGACTGTGAATTTAATTTTGTCATGACTTATCAGGTGCCTGGAGCTAGTAATCAATCTGTAAGAGGTCTAATTCTTGGACAAATTAAAATTGGAAGTGGATTGGAAGACGGAGTCTCTTAAAGTAAGGAGCAGTACTGAGGCCCCTGCTCAGCACGATGGACAGTCAGTGTTGTTCTCACTCTGGGCTGCTGTTAGAAGAGTGTGGTGGGATCCCCACAGTAGCCCAACATCTGGCTAGCAGAGGGGACAGCAACAGGGACATGGTGCTGTCCTCTGTCACCTCAAACGACTGTGAGGGAAGGAGAGCTTTTGCAGGATTTATTTCTGAAGTAGTCCCTGGATCCACTGGTGCTAAAAGTATGCTATTGTGCAAGAACTGCTTCTTTGATTTTGTTTTGTTTTGGTTTG
>VWZT01014878.1:90072-215376 GCA_013397055.1 Pachycephala philippinensis
TTTGTTTTTGTTTTTTTTTTTTTTACATAGACAATGCTGTTTTGTCCATCAACTCATAGGGCATGATATTTGTATTGGCAGCAGTTCTGCTCTGACTGGAGGAACTAGTCCATGGTCTGTAAATATTCTGTATGTGGTTGTGCAAACTTGGTTGTAGTAAGTGAAACAGATATTCAAGAGTCTGTCCAGTGCATCCTGGGAAATAGCTTGCAGCTGGCAAACCAGTATTTGGAAATTTGAAGAGGCTGAAAATGGTTCTAAGTGTTTTGTGTGCACCTAGTTTTTTTGGGTTTTTTTTTTCCATAAGAACAAGTAAATCCCAGAGGTTGCACTGTTTTCCATAGACATAGCTTAGTTTCTTATTTCTGATAACTGGTGCTTAGAGACACAGGCTTTTGTTCCTTCAGTGGTGATCATTGTATCTTTCCCTCTGCTACAGAATCGAGTTCCCTACAGTGGGTGCAAAATCATATGAAGTTGTATACAGTCTCTAGAAAGGCCACTTGGTGCATTTGTAACGCAGATAATGCACTACAATGAAGCATTTAGCAAAATAACAGTGTCAATTTAACTGTAGCCTTAACTCGTGTATAGCATTTTGGTCAGGTTTTTGTGGTCATTGACTTTGAGAAACAGCTTCTATCCATCTTCCTTACTTTGCAAGCCAATTAACGCAGAGCAGAAGACTACAGATTCATTCTATAGACTGTGTAGTGTCCCCAACAAAGAACTGTTACATGAACTCATGTATAAAATATATTTATTACTATTGCTTTCCATATTTTTAGTAGGTAGTTAAAATACAAGCTAAGAGCATCACTGTAACACAAACAGCTTGCAAAATAATAAAATCTAGATGAAGCCTAATATTTATGGAGTACTGCCTTACAGCCCGGTTTAGTCACTCAGTTAATAAAAGTATAAGTATGGTTTTGCTGCATGCTTTTTCTTTTTCCTCCTCCCCCTTTCCTTCCTAATTACAGTGTGGGCTTCCTCAGCAAAGCTGGCTCATCTGCCATTTGGTCTTGCAGTTTCAAAATCCAGTCAGTGTGTATATGTATTCAAGTCAGAGAACTAAAACAGAATTTCATCATTACTATCACCTCAGTTTGCTTACCCCAAAACAGAGTTAGTGGAGGGCTGTTCCTCCCCTCATTCATAGAAGTCTGTCAAAATGGGATATGTCACTCCAAAGGCATTTGGAAAATATATTATGGGAGTCCTACTACATCAAGCTGTGGCATAATTATTGCACCATAAATGCTTACAAAGCATTATGCTGGATCCTTTTTTATTTTTCAATCTGATTTCTCTTAACTCTTGAGATTAAAATTGTTATGCTAATTCAGACAACTGCACCGTCCAGTGCCAGCTGAACTTGTATTGAGAACATCCCAAGCCAGTGTTATCAAATAATACACAGAAAACTATAGAGTCTGTAATATATGGGAAGAGGTATAATTTGTTTTATTTGCTGTTGGTATTATTTTATAAGCTGTTACAAACCCTCTACAGCCTCTTCCCAATAATTACTGTGCTTTCCTGTAGGAGCAGTGAAGGGCCATGGCTGATAGAAAAATCCACTACGATCTTATCAATCTGTTTCATGAAGCTGTTCAAACACCCTGGAATAGTGAGATGTACATTAGGACTTGTAGGTGTATGTTTTTCTGCTGGGGTACTTGCTGTCCCTAGGCTGTCCAGTCAATGTTTTGGTAATGTACTTGGGCCATGGATTTCTTAAAGCCCTGTCAGAGTAAGAAGTTTCTTTCTCTTTGGAGAACTAGCAAGGGGGTGATCCATCAGACATCAGAGCTCGGTCAAGCACCGAAATGTCCAAGCAGATTAAAAAGAGGTTTGTGACAAAGCAGGATTTTGGGACAGGAGAGCCCTGGAGAGCAGGAGGTCTAAATTAAGATGATCCACTGGATAAGTGAGAGAGGATGGGCAGATCTCTGGGGAGGACCTGGATTGTGCTGGCTTCCATGCAGAAGGAAGAACAGCAAGTTCTGGCTCAGGCTGGACTGGGGTTGTCCTGAGGTAGCCCCTACCTGGGGGGGCTCCTGCTTCAGCCAGAGGGTGCGTGCACCTCAACTGTCCTGCAGATTTATTCCCTCGGCACCCTTGCCACACATCCCCTGCTTATCTGTTGTTCTTGCTGCCGTGGTTTTTTTCTTTTTTTTCATCAGAAACACAGGAGGCCTCGTCCAAATAATCATTTGAGAGCCATCACTAGCATAACTTGTTTATGCTGAGATGGGAACATAGCTCTTCAGGGTGTTAACATCAAGTAAAAGCTGCTACAGTGAAAAACTTTTGAATTAAATTTTCCAGACTGATTCTGTTTACAAATATCCCAATAGAAAAATAATTGGTTTATGACATTACATGATAAAATTCTTGAACTGAACTCAGAGTTCACTTTTTATGGGCAATCAGGCAATAATCTCATAGAGGACTTCGATGCTGTCCTCCAGGTTTTACAGGGACTATCTTAGATAGTGGTGAAAAGCTGATCAGCTGGGCTGAGATGCTGAGGCATTCCTTGTGCCATTAAGATTCTTTCTGATCACCTATATATTCATATTATTTCAATGGAAATGTAGCTAATTTTGCAAATTAAGGAATTCTTTTGAGGCGTTTTCGTGCACTAGCTTCTAGTGCCTGTGCTTTGTAGGGGAACATATGTCCTTCTGCCACTCAGGAACTATGGTGCCCATCAGGTTGTGCATGCCTGGCATAGAGAAGGTACAACGTGGGCACATTAAAAGCATGTGGAAATAAATGTTTTTGAAGTTTTTTCTGCAAATTGTAGTCTAAGAATTAGGGCTTGCTTGTGAAAGGAAGGTTTTTCTTGTCCGATTTTGAAGCCTTTTTGAGCTTACTTTGATTCTAGAACAAAAGTGTGGCAAATGGCTATGCTATATTGGAACACAAATCCAGTTGTTACAGTGTGAATGTGCCCATACCTAGAATTACCTTAAATTAGCTACTGCAGGAATGCCTGAATTTACTCTTACAATTAAAATTATAATTTATATACTATATAAATTATATGTAAAAATTATCTATATATTACACAAATACCTTGGGCATTTCCAAAGGGTGTGTTCTTTCCATGCTTTTCACTGACATGTGCAAAAGGGGGTTTTTGCTCTGCCACCCAGTAGCTGTGCACGTAGCTGACTGTGTTACATACAGAGCCACTAGCTTTGCACCAGTATAAATATTTGAGTCTTACAGCTTTATTTCTTAGGCCATAAGCTCATACACTATCTGTGCTGGCAGTAGCATCTTGCTTAGACAACATTACTCTCAGGAGCTGGATTCCTTTCTTCCCATCCTTTTTTATAATGTGTTGAAAACACCACTGTACATGCACAAATAATAGAGAGGGGGAGGAAAGAAGCCTTTCAGTGTAATTCTTACAACAATGTCTTTATAGAACCTGGGATTTTTTTTTTTTTTAGAAATGCTCGGAGTTTTTGTTGTGTAAATTACAGAAGAAACATTCCTGAAGTCCTTAAGAAGGAACCATTTTCCTCTGCATCATGATAAATGTAGCAATTGTGTGTGTATACTAGAATAGATCATATTGAACATCCCCTGAGCTCCGTTTGCAGACAAGTCCTATCTCCACCATGACAAAATTCCCATAAGAGTTTAAATTATTAATGCCCTGGAATCTGCGGGGTTCAGCAGATATGTTCAGCGTTATTGATGGCAAACTTTATCCCTTTATTCCTAAGACACATAATGAAATAGGGAGTCCCTCAAATAACTGCATTTCGTGTTTAGGCTAATTTTGTAGAGGCCAGTGGGCTTTGCCTTAATGTGTGTAAATACGATTTTTCTGGTTTACAGCAGATTGTGTGGTAGCTGGGAATGAGACTGATTTGGCACTAATTTATGAATCCTTCCAGCATTCTCTGTGTGCTGCACCCTGTGTGGGCAAGATGCTCTAATTACACCTACTCTATATAATGAGAGCTTTTAATGACAATTACTGATTGTAGTTACGGATGTTTAGGGACCATTTTTTCCTAACTTAAGATGATGTATTGACTTTTATAAGAGAAGACTTGTATTTTCACTTTATGCAATATCTCTCCTTCCTCCCCCCAGCCTTCACAGCTGATAGGCTGACTGGTGAAGCTGTTAAAAGTATTGGCACAGAGTATTTTTGTTCCGTTAATTTCACTTCAGCAGATATAATTTTTCACTCTTTTTTATTTCTGGATTCAAATAGGCACATTCACATGTTCTTTTCCATAGCAATTCAGTATTTGGGGTGATGTTATACAAGTTGCATTTGTTTTATGTAACAAGATAAAAGTACTTCACACTGAATATTTCACTGCCATGTTAAGCAAGCCCATTTACAAAAGCTTCATTTTTCTCTTAATATACTGGTAACAATGGCATTTTAATATGAGGCTGTTGATTTTAAATAAGAGTAGGTTTTATCTTTGCTCCAGATTTGAATTAGATTAAATTACTGTTCACGGTTGAAATCACTATTGAAAAAGAGTGATTCCACTTGCAGTCCCAGATTGCAAACTTGCTTTGCAAGGGGCCTGCTCACTTTTTTTAAGTAAGGCTGTGAGACTTCTCATGGACTGTTGTGTTGAAATACAAATAAAGATTTGGGCAGCTTCCAGTTTAGTGGCCACTTGAGAAAGCGAGATAGCGAGATATCAATAATTGAAACATCAGTTTAACAGTTGTGCGGAAGAGACAGTTTAAATTTTTTTTTTTTCCCCTTTCATTTGCTAGTTTTTAGGTGGTTTAGGGATATCTTTCTTTGCTTGGGCTTCTGCTGCCGGCAGTCTTGTTTTGATATGGGAAGTGAAGCTTTCTTGTCGTTCCAGGGAAGCAGAAGTAGAGTTGTAACGCAACTAGCAGTGGGACGGGGCTGGGAGACAGACCTGGTCGGAGTATTAAAATCTCCCTTTCCATGTCTGCATGTCTTTCTTGTGCTTTATTCTTTTTTTAAATCCTGACCATGGCAGTAGTCTAGTTTATCAGACAGCTGTCTTAGTGAGAACGTGGTATTTCAGGATGTGGGAACAGAAGTTAAAAGATTAGATGGAAAAGAGAATGGCAGTTTCTGGAACTTGTTCATACTGAAGACAGCACTTAGGTGATCCCTGTGTTCTGGCATCAGTTCATAAATATTTGTGTGGCTGGCACGTGACATCAGTTCATAAATATTTGTGTCTTTTGCTGTATGGGCTGGTTGAGCTCTGCCTAGTACTGACGTGGAGCAGGTCTGGGTTGCAATCACCATGGCAGGCTGGATTCAGTCTCTGAATCCCACAGGCCTCTATACCCAAGGATGAAGACTGTGATTAGTTTTGCTTCCTAGCAGAGGGTTGATGCCTTAGGTTTAAACTTTTATATTTTTCAAAATCTGTGTTTCTTAGTGTGTAACTCTGCAGTGTCCTGTAGCCTGTGAGCTGCTGCTCTCTCATGCTAAGACAGACATAACAAAGCCTCTCCAGGCTGCTCTCCAAGGACACCCAGCCCGTCCTAGGCCCAAAATGTGTAACCCAGCATCTTGAGAAGGGGGGCAAGCTGAGGGGAAATTACATCATTAGCTAAAGTTTAATTGGTGAATTTATGCTGATATGCAAATGGACCAAACCTATAAAAGTGTGAAGAACGTGTGACCTGGGGTCCATCTTGGGTGTAGCCTTTGGCCTGCCCAGGGTGTACCTCTGAAGGCCTTTCAAATAAATATCCACCTTTATTCCCTTATTCCTGTCTAATGTCTGTTTCTAGGTTGGCCTTTTAGGTATCTCAGTTAAGACACTTGGACACTAGGCTATGCTTGATTCTCTTGAGTAAAGGAAACCTGGGCCCTGAACCATGGAACCAGGATCTTAGTCCAGAGAAAAACAGTGCACAACAGAGGTGCCAGGGAAAATGGCATGCACAAGGGAAAGTGCTGGGGAGCACAGCATCTCAAGAGCTGCCTGTGAACAGTGAGATCTCCCACTTTCTGTTTGCCAGTAAAACTCATAGTTAGTGCAAGAACCTCATACAAAAATAGGAAAGGGACAGAACTGGACTGCTGAGTTTCTGAACAGGCTTGTATCTCTGCAAGCAAGTTTAGCCTCTGGTTTCAAAAGTGGAAATGCAGCCTCAGAGAACAAGGATTTTATCCAAGGCTTAGATGACCCGTTCTCTATGCTGATTATTTTTAGTTTATCTCATCTCCCTACCTCTCCCCCTCTTACTTAGTGATGAGTTGAGGCTTTGATTTTCTAATTACCCTTAGCAGGAACCACTTGTCAGGAAAGCAAAGAATCACGGACTTCAGAAAATGAGTTTATTTTTCACAAGTCTTATGCAACAAGAGATTTACCCTCAGTAAAACCACAGATTCCTTTGTTCTTCAGTCACTGCTTTTGGGAGTCTTGCATTTGTGCCAAGCCATTTTTCCTGCCTTCTTGGCTCAGTGGGCTTATTTTTTGGCATTGTTTGACTTCTCTTGCTTACAAAAGAACGAGCCCTTTCAAAACTGACTTGTTCCCAAGACTCTTTATGTGCTGCAAATGGAATGGTGATTTCAGCTCCCACCTCGTGTCTCTTCAGTTCCAGTATTCTCTTCCCAAGCATTCCACATCTAAGTAATTCAAAGTCCATGCCACAATTAGTGGAAAATACGCTGTTGTAGTGGAGAGGAATCTCCCTGGTGTGTCATCTTTGCTCTGTGGCCACACCGTCCACTTGGTGTCAGCCCTTGGTAGCATGGGGAGGTTTCTGTGCTGGCAGAAGGTGGTGTAGCAGTGGATTGTGAATGGAAGCTCTCTTCACCATCATCCCTAATGGACAGGCAAAAAATTGTATCACAAGGACTACAGAACCACTAGGAGAATTACTGTATATGACAACATAGTATTTGGGAGAAGATAGCCTTTTGAGGCTTATATTGCTTGAATTATTTTTTTTTCCTTGATTAACGGATGTTTTTCTTCTTAAGGAACACTGAAAATGTGTCTGGAAAAGTAAAACTGAGTGTGAAAAGTAGGCAGGGATTTTCTGGGTGACTGGAAAGAAACCCTTTGAAATAAGTCCATAAGTGGAGCTAGTAAACTTACCTGCTGGAAGCGACATCTTGGATGTCTAATGCCTTCTTTAGGGAGTTGTCAAACTTTTCCCTGTAACTGGAGGGATGAAAATTTGGTTTTATCTAACAAAGACTTATTAGCCTTTTCAGGAATCAAGTTGGTGAGCAGGTTTGAGGGTCTATCCTTTGCTTGTCAGTGTAACTGGAGACTGTTAGGTCATATATTGTTGGTTTTATGGTGCATGCTACAGTAAGTTCTTTCTCTGGGGTCCTGCAGGAGGTTTGAGTGGTGCATGTGTTATTTTGTACAGCCCTGAACAGTGATGAAATGGGTAGGGGGCGGTATTTCATGGAATGCTTTGGATAGTCAAACCAGAGTCACTTTAGAATGTATTTGGGATCATTAGAAATACATTGATTTCTATAGGTTGTTTAGGTGAGTGGAACTACAAAAGTGAAAAACCATCAAGCAAGTCAAAAAGCAAACTTGACCTTTTGAAAGAAATGTTATGAGTTTGGAACTAACCTTGTTTGGAGAAAAAAATGTGGCAGGAGAATGGGTTCTAACGTGGCTCCAAATGGGCATTTGGCAGTTCTGTGTGTTTCAGTGAGGACATCCCACTGGGTCTCAGTTCACTGCTGATGCCTAGAAATGTTGAAGATCACTAAACTTCTTCCTTTGCTTGCTCTGGTGCTTAGAAGAGCAAGAAATGTGCTTTAAATGCTGCAGTTGTGGGGGATTATAGTACATATTTCAAATAAAGAGTATGTTTTCCTAAATGCGATTACTGATGCTCTTCTAGCGAACCTGGTTCTGAGGATCTTTTGGTAGACAGTAGCAGGGTGCTCTGAATGACAAATGTTCTTGTCTAGCAGCTGACAGAGCTTTCTTACAGACACTTTTGGGGGTTTTTTTACAGCACTGTCAAAAGGAAAGTGTGATCCAGCAAAATGGGATATTTTTTCTTCTTTTTCTGCTTTTCTAATGTGAGGTGCAATTCCTCACAGACTTCTCTGGTGACAAAGTCAGTTTAAGAGGTGACAACCCTGCTTTCTGCTCCTCTCATGCTGCAAAAAAAAGGTGCCAACATGTTGGTTTCTTGGGCCGTGTTTCAGACCAGAACAGTGAAACGAGCTGAGTTTTAAAACAAAAAACCAGAAGTTTATTTCTCCCACTTGATCGCTCATCTGTGAACCATTTTAGAAATGGTCTCATGTGTGACTGAAGAAGAGAAGATGGTTAACTCTGGCCAAAGGAGAGAAGGCTAAAGATGGCAATTTTTGCTAGAGGAGATTGAAGTGAAGCTGTGCCTTGTGTAAACTTAAAAGGTGGAATTCTGCCCTGATGAAAATCAATGGAAAGGACTGGTCTGGTGCCAAAGTGCAAGGTTTCTTTAAGTAATGTTTTGCTACAAAACAGAAGGATTAGAAGGAGCAGTTGCTTTTTTTGGTGGAATTGTTCTTCTGGGGTTTTTTTGGTAGTGTATTTTGAAGTTTATCTTGTCAAGTATTGAAGTGCTCCAAGCTATAGCCAGAAAAAAAACCAATCAAGCATGTTTCATATCGCTCTCATATCGACCTGATCTCTCTACAACTACCTGAAAGGAGGTTATAGCCAGGTGGGGGTCAGTCTCTTCTGCCAAGTAACAAGCAATAGGATGAGAAGAAATGGCCTCAAGTTGCACCAGGGGAGGTTTAGATGGATATTAGGAGAAAGTTCTTCTCAGAAAGGGTGGTTGGGTATTAGAACAGGCCGCCCAGGGAAGTGCTGGAGTCACCATGCCTGGAGGCATTTAGCAGACATGCAGATGTGGCACTGAGAAAGAAGGTTTAGTGGTGGACTTGGCAGTGCGGGGTTTATGGTTGAACTTCATGTACTTAGTGGTCTTTTCCAGACTAAATGAGTCTGTATTTCATATTCTTATGGTTAAAAAAGTGGGAATGCTGTAAGTTCATACACTTATTCTTACACAGTCTTTTTGGATGATGTCCTTCTCATGGTTCTGCTGAGTTCCCTCCCCACTCCAAATAACAAATCGTGTACACAGTATTCTGTCTTTTCATAAATAGGATGAGTACCTTCCAGCTGGAGAAATGTTACTGCTTTCAAATCCCTTTCACTTGAATGGAACAACTGCAAATATTTTTAAGATAAGGTTACATGAAATCACTTACTTTTCAAATGCTGAAGTTAAGAGTTTAGATAAAATATATGTAGTAACAAACAGAGGTATAAACAGTACTTAAAATATTGTCAAAGCTGCCTTTTATTTTCAACTGTTTAAGGGCTTTCTGTTTCATTTTTGAATATCTGTGAGATATGTCGCACAGTTTGATAGCAAAATTAAGACCTGGTAATGCTTCTGAAAGGTATGAATATTACAAGAAAGAATCTAAAGAAAAGTCTGCTAGAGTACCCAAATGAGACGGAGCCAGGACTCTTCTGCTTTTTGTGTAAGAAATTAGAGGAGAAATGCCCTTTGTGGGTACCAGTGATGTATTGGTTGAGTGTGGGCTACACTGCTCCAGAGAGGACCTCTGTTCTCTTATCTGCTCGATGAAGCAAAGTGAAAGAATCATCAGTCCTTATTTATTTATGGACAGGTCTTCTTATCCCCTAAAATAAAAAAGATAAATAAAAAAGAACAACCTTTTCTGTATTTTTCATTGCTAATATGAACTGTGGCATATGTATGACACAGATGGAGTGTTCTTTGTTTCTCCTTCTAGTAACCAGCTTTATCAAATGCCACCTCCTGCCTTCCTGATGATCAAGCAATGGCAGTCAGCACAACAATAACACTTTGTATTTAATGCTTCCTTTTAATCCCTTGTCTTTGCCAGCCTGTTCCACATGGTTTTGTGTTAAATGCTTTGAATGCTCTGGGTGTGCACTTTACAAAACTCTATCTCAATTCCTTGAACTCTGTCTATGAATATCTACTTAATCCATTCTGTTCTGGAGCCCAAGAACAGATAGGTGTGCTTGTTCACTTTGTGCTGTCTCTTGTAACTTCTGTAACTCTTTAGGGATCTTTATTAAAAACCCAGACTGAAAGAAAAGCAGGGGGAGGGGGCACCAAGGAAACCAGACAAACCCCATCATATATCTATCTGTCTCTTGGCTTCTTTTTCTGTCCTCTGGGATTTTTTAATGTGTGCCTCATAAGCCAGGCTATAGACTTTTGGAGGAAGAGACTGCCTGATAAATACATACAGTTCACTGCACATTGGGTCATCTAACCATTTCCTGCTATTGCAAAACAAATAACGTAAATAACTCTGCTCTAGTGCTGAGTCTTCCCTGATAATTTGTAGGTAAGCACTTATCTGGGTTTTTTCAGTTTTTGTTTCTCCTGTATGTGTGTATGAAGGTTGCATACAGATGAAATAGGAGACTGATTAACTGGCAGTGTAGAAAAATCATTGTGACCAGCTACTCTGGCAGTTTGACAACCATTTGCATACTAAACTGAACAAAAAGGAGAGGTGCTCTTTAGCCTGTTTCAGTCACAGCAGCCTAATGAATTGTCCATAGCTGTGGAAGTTATTAAACATAATTTGTGCTCGAGCTTTTTTAAAAGGAGTTTATAGTATTCCCTTTAGAGATAATCTGTTGGTGCTTTGATGCAAAAAGGAGGATTTATATTTTCATGCTACTGTTAAATAATTTGAGCTTGTGCAATTTTTTTAAATGTACTTGGATAATATTCCTGTCTGGCATTTCATTATACAGGTAAGATTTGAGGTCGGTGAGAGAGTGTTAAAATTGTGTACAAGAAGAGCATTTAAGAAACCTCCATTCATTTGATTAACATTTAGCTGCCTGTGTTCTCTCCATATGCAATCAGGGCAACATTTAAGAAAATACTGTGTTCAAATATGCCATTTCACAGAGGAAAGACAAAGAGAGTTTGCCAGGGCAAAGGGCAAGGTCATCAATTTGTATTCACTGAATGTGACATATATTGCATAAAGAGGATTTGATCAAACCTTTTTAATGTACTTTGTTCAAGAGGTTGAAAGGAATACTGCTATAATTGTCTACATTGTATTGGCATAAGAAGGACAGATGGCTGCTAGAGAGCTCTTCACAGTTTTCCTTTCAAAGGATTGCAAGTATATGATAAGTGAAATCCTGGTTTTGGATGGGAATGCGTCGATAAGTAAGATAAATACATCCATCTGCAGAATTTCGCCTAATCCAGATGCCTTAATGTAGAACTAATTGATAACATAACTCATGTACTTGGGATTGTTTGGATTTAAAAAAAAAAACAACATCCCAACAAGTTATTATTCTCCTTAATTTTGAGACCAAACACATTCCAGGATGGGGATAAACAATTTAAACACACAGATGATCGAGTTCTTTGTATCTTGTTGACGATTGACAGTCATACAGTTTCAAAATGCACTTTTTATCATGACTCATTCACAATGCCAATTTCGAAAATTGTGTCAGTTCGTGGTTTTTGCCTTGCATATACCCATTAACTGGATAGTTAGCTTTTCACGCCACTTGGAACAAGATATTATGGTTATATTAATGCATTTTCTTTTTCCAAGTTTTCCACACTTTAGGAGAGTGAATGCATTTGCATTTATTGTGCCTGCATCCTGGCCGTCTGAAATACTGCAGAATTTTGCAGCACCTGAAAACCTTTCCCCATTGAACACCTTCTTATTCCACTGGGTATCAGATTTTGTTCTACAATTTATTTTTATCTGTCTTCTTTGTCCAAAAGAATAACTATCATGTTGCAGGAGAATCTGATACATTTTGCTAGCAGGCCTGTAATACCAGAGCGCATAATTTGGGAAGAGCTTGGGGCTATTCTCCTAGCGCTTGGACATTTTACATCCCTCAGCCACCAGCGGTACATCCTCATTCATTAGGACACAGTGCAGGGGTAGGCTTTGTTCCCTCTGTAGCCTGGGAATGTTCACTCCGTGCCTGCTGTGGTTCTTGGCTGTGCGAGAGGCGGGTGCTCTGTGCTGAGGCCCTAATTGTTAATAGAGATGGCACCTCTCAAATAATACGCACTGACCGAGCAGTCCTGGAGGGTGTAGCTGCAGATGTGTTCACCGAGGCTTGTGCTGTGGAGGTGTTTGTCTCTAGATTCTGAGAACTTCAGTGGAAGGGGAGATTTTGTGCCGTTTCAGCATCTTAGCCTGTTTTTTGAACTCACCGTTCTTTCACAGTTCTGTCTATCAGGCTATTAGGGAGCTTTCTGCTGGATCCATTATTCTTCAATGACTTAATTAAATTGTACAGTGTAATTAATCTGTCTTCTTAATTTCTGAAATTCTCCTAGTCTGTAGGTGATAAAACAACAGGGAGAGATTGCATGGCTTCTCAGTTGTATTATGAGTCTGGATGGAAACAAAGAGGATATTCCTTCAATGAAAGTAAGTTTATACATGGATGGCTGCAACTGTATTGCAGCAAACAAAATCTGCTGTACTGGAACTGATGGAATATTCCTTCTTTATCATTGACCAAGAGCAGATAGTTAACGAACACTGTATTTAAAGTTCAGGTTATTCTTGTATGTCACTTTTCCCTGAAGTTCTCACACTCTCCAGCTCTATATTTCCTAAACTAGTTATAATTTCTGTATATGTAATGAATTTCAACAGGTGTATGTTCTGTGAGCTTGTCCTGTTTTCTCTTCAACCCCTTACAGGTGCATCCAGTTGGAAAAGACTAGTTTTAAGGAAAGAGATGTCTGAAATGAGGGTTCTTCCATTAGATTTCACTGGAAGATGAAATTTCTGCCATTTCTCCCACAGCTGTGCTTACCTGCTACTGCTTGGGGCATTGTACTGAAATAGTAGGGCATTGGTATCCCATTGTCTCACACACCAAGTGGAAAACAGGTAACTTAGAGTGCAAATCTTTGGAAATAAACAATACTACTTGCAGGATAAAGGCACAGCTATAATAGCTCGATAGAGATGGGCATCAGAAAAGCTTGCATTTGTTTGCTGCTTGGTTAGGACTGTCATTCCCTGAGATCATTTACTTCAGGAGACCTGTCTGAAGTTTGGCTTTTGGGTAAGGAACAGACAGGAGCTGTCTGAGCAAAGCCTTCCGTATGTAACCTGTCCTTACTCTGCTTTTTCCATTTGTTCTTTTGAATATATCCCTTCTGATAACTTCAGCTATATATCTTGATTTTGCAAACAAAAATTCTATGCAAAACAGTATCTGTCAGCAGTCAAAAGCATGAATTTCAATTATAACTTTTTTTTAAAAGTCACATGGTGCTTGTGTGCACTGACAGGCTTATCTCATAAGGTTAAAAGTATGTGGGGGGTTTCTTTTGGTTTTTAATGTAGCTATTGATAGCAGAGGGGAATACAAATGTAACAAAGAATAACTGAACAGGCTCTTTGAATGCGACTTCACAACAAACATCAAAGAAAAATGCACTGCCACCTGTTAATGCGGCATGAAAGGTTAGCAAGTGTGCATTGTTCTCTGCTAAATTATTTTGCTCTTTTAAATCAAATTTAACTAGCTGAGAGATGGTTTTGTTTTAATAGGTGGCTCTTTCTTAATTGCATTACTTCTGACATTCTTCATGCTGTTGTTGGGGTGGGAGATACTTTGTAGTTTCATGCTCACTTAGTCTTTCTGAGGCACTGAGCAAGCTGAGATAATAGCTTTGTTTTCTTTTTATCAAGTAGTCACTAAAAAAAAAGCAAGATATAATTAAGCATAGTGCTTATAAAAACCACTGCTGATCCTTTCAGTCTATGCTCACTGTTTTGAGCATGTGCGTGCTAACAGGACTCATAAATATCTTGTATGATCTATGGGGGAGGAAAGGATGACAAACCTGAAATGCCTCAGGCCAACATAAAGTTTGTTTAGTCCGCACATTCTTTAGTTCAAACACAACTGTTTTTATTGGTGTATTTCCTTTGTATCATTGGATTGTCAGCTCAATTTTCATAACTTTACACTGGACCTTGCAAGCCTGAAGGTGTGGAAGCTTTTCATTGGCTGGCTCTGAGTTCTGTATTACAAACCTGTGTGTAATTCTAAGATCTTTACAGGATGTGGGAAGAATGTCACTGATAGGGAGTGCCAGGCTCAGGAAATACGGGGAAAGCCCATAGGATGACACCAGCACGGTGCTCTGATCCAGAATTACCATGTATGCAGTGAGGCTGAGAGCTGGGATGAAGCATTAGAGCTGAGCTGTGGCTCCAGGGACCCAAGGTTCAGCACAGGGAGAGTCTTCTTTACTGGAGTGGGCAGGACTGAAACTCCCTTTCCTTACTGACTCACACAGGTGTCCAAACACCTGAACTAGAGGTGCTCTGTATTCCACTTCTGGTGTCTGCAGGCAGATATTCTGTCATAGCTGAGAGTAAGTTATTCAGCTTGTACAGCTCAGGCATAAATGAATGCCAACTCTCAGGTGAAACATTTGTGTTTCTTTCCCTTTTCATTTCTCTGAACAAGGCAAGGCTGCATTGAGTTGTCTCTCTGTACTTTCACCATCCATGTGAAATGGAATGTGGTTGCAAAAGAGCCTTGTGATAAAGACAAGCTGCTTCCTCTCTCCCTCCCTGCACCTGATGTGCACATGGGTAAATCTCTAATGCAAACATGAGCTACAGAAGCCGAGGAACAGCAGCTTCTCCTAAGCAGAATCTCAAGATAAGCTGGAACCTATGATGCCTTAGGTTTTAACCTTTATATTTTTCAAATTCTGTATTCCCAGTGTGTAACTCTGAAGTGTCCTGTAGCCTGTGAGCTGCTGTTCTCTCATGCTAAGACAGACAGAACAAAGCCTCTCCAGGCT
This sequence comes from Pachycephala philippinensis, assembly GCA_013397055.1. Lineage (NCBI taxonomy): Eukaryota > Metazoa > Chordata > Aves > Passeriformes > Pachycephala > Pachycephala philippinensis. The sequence continues at coordinate 104,971 of VWZT01014878.1, forward strand.
GCTCTCCAGGGACACCCAGCCCGTCCTAGGCCCAAAATGTGTAAACCAGCATCTTGAGAAGGGGGGCAAGCTGAGGGGAAATTACATCATTAGCTAAAGTTTAATTGGTGAAATTGGGTTGATATGCAAATGGACCAAACCTATAAAAGTGTGAAGAACTCGTGACTCGGGGTCCATCTTGGGTGTAGCCTTTGGCCTGCCCAGGGTGTACCTCTGAAGGCCTTTCAAATAAATATGCACCTTTATTCCCTTACTCCTGTCTAGTCTATCTTTCCAGGTTGGCGTCTTTAGGCATCACCGAAATGAACTTCTTTCTGTGGCCACACTTGGCAGTACAGTAGAGATGGCAAATGACTTGAAGCATATGAAGAAAACACAGCTCCTGCTTGCAAATATAAGTTTTGCAAGGTATGAAAAGTAAAAACCTTAATTTACGTGGTTATTCAAGTTACATTAACAGGATAGTGAAGAGAAAAAGTGATATTTATACTGTGCCTGCAAACCTCCCACTGTTTTCCTCATTAGCCCTATATAATTTTAAGGCAGCAACACACAAGTTGCATCCTGATTTGACCTTAGGAGCCTCGCTGTTCAGCTCAGTGGTTTCCCTGTAGAAACAGAAACTGACACTGCCTCGCTGGAATTTTCTTCAATCAATATAGTGTGGCACAGTACAAATTATACAGCAGAATGGTATTAAAGAAAAGCGCATCTATTGATACAGTTGGGTAGAGAAACAGATTTTTATTTAAGAGCTTTCAAAATATTTTTTACAAGTGAAATGGAACTCAGTGGAATGAATTGTGCATTTTTTCATGTTTTTTTAAGATGCAGACATTCTTTTCAGCTGGTTTTAGCAGTGTAGAATTCCTTTGTATTAGAGTCTGTAGAGAAAATAACTGTTATTGTACATCTCAAATGTAGCTATATAACAGTATTTATGCATATATTTCTGTAATTTTTAGAATAAACCCTCAGAGGTTATGTATTGTGTGAGTGTAAGTCTACAGCAGCAAAACTGTTAATTTGCCTGACTAGAAATATTAACCATACTATATCAGATAACTGCCAGGAACAATTCCCCACCATTCCCTGTGACTTCATTTTAATTGATTTTTTTTTTTTAACTTCCAGCTTCTGAGATTTCGTTTACTCTGACAGAATGTTTATTAAATGTGTAAAAAGAAAATTGTTTCGTAAATTGTTTCTGAGTGTTTTTATCTTCCATAAATTGGTGGCTCATTTAACATTTTCCACCTACCTTTGTTTTCCACCCCCTGTGCTCTGCCTCATTTGTTTCCTTATTGGATTTGGTGATTAAATACTGATCAGCTGCTGGTCTGATCAGCTGTGCATATTGCTGCCTTTCAAACATTGTTCATATACACCCTGAGGACAGGGTTACGTACACAGTGATAAACGGGGGGGTGTTGAGTGGGACCATTTGATCTGTTTTACAAATGATAGGGAACTCCACAATGAGCATTTGCCAAACTGATCATTGAAACAGACCTCTGTGGTACAGCAGAATTCCTAACACCCAACTGTCCAAAAGGGCTCTCAGCTGGGAGCTTTACATTGCAGAGCTGTAGTTTGTGTTCAGGCCACTGATGCTAAACAGAGAATTGGTAATGCTTTTATTAGGGTTTTTTTCTGTCTTGTTCTCTTTTTTTTTTCCTTTAAGATACTTTATTTGCAATGATAGTGCTGTACAGTCTGTCATGCATTGCTGTGAAGATCCATGAAGGAACATGGAATTTACATATGAATCTAAATGATTATTTTCTCTTTGAAAAGCAGAGATAACATGCAAGTGCTACCTCTGAACAAAAAGAATGAATCGGGATTGTAAAGGAAATCATTGAAGGATTTGGACTGTACTTCAGTTGACATATCAGTCTATTTGCTGGGAGATATCATAATATTTTATTTCTCCTTGAAACAATGATTTCTGAGTAACCAAGTTCTATGAAATCACTGAAAGTGTGACAGCAGCAAAAGACACGTTAAAAGCTGGTATTTTATACAGTGAATTCATACCTTTTGGTAGACTCCTTCCAAGGACAATTTAAATCTCTTCCTAGCTGGCTTGGGTACAGTAATGCTGTAACACTAAGTTCTTTTGCTGTCAAGATTTCAATCATAATTCCTGATACACTGAGACTTTTTGCAGGTATTTACAGTATGTGTGATAATGAATATGATTTCAGGGGTACAGTTGTCTGTTACAGTACACATGAGTAGCTTTTTGTATGCTTTGTAAAATCATGATAGGTAAAAGTTTTCAAAGTACCTAATTTGATTTCAATGGGAGTTTCACTCCTAAGCTCCTTATTGTATTTTTGTTTGTTGGTTTTAAATGTTTCTAGATGCCTCCATCTGTCCATAGTGAATAGAGTAGCTTCAAAAAATCCAGTTGGGTGGTAGTTACGCATCTAAGTCATTCGATAATCTGAGGAGCAAGGTGTAGTCATGATGATCATTATTTCACTTCATTTTGAAGTGCTTGGATCTGTTGCAGATGTTTAAAAGCATTGCCTGGCTCTTGCTTGCAGCTGCGGCTGAGTTGGGGGTTTTTTATTGTTTCTGTAATGTAAGATCAGGTTCTGGAACGTGATATCCAGTCTTTGGGAAATGACCTGATGGGACATGTGCTTATCACTATGTGTAGAAAGTAAACTCAGAGCTGCTGTTCTCAGTCAAGATGGCAGCAGCTGTGGGCATGAAGAAGAGAGGAGTATTAGGCACCTCTGGCATTTTACTGACATGTGATTTGGCAGCTACAGACTTGCTCACACTTGGAGAGATTATGAGATTTTATCAAGTACTGCTTCAGATTCAGAAAACTCCATTCTGCCCTGGTAGCGCCGTGAGCACTTGAACAGTTATGGCTCTACCATCTGCTTGTCTTTGGTAATGTTGTTATTTCCTTTTTTTATTTTATTTTTTTTTTTACGGTTTTGTTTTGGCTTTTTTTGTTTTAGACTTTACTCGTGCTATAATATTTAGAAAATGTAAAAATTCTAGGTAATTCTAGGTTCGTCTTGCCTACTGTCCTATCTGGCTGTTTGTTCTGACCCAGGTAGAACAGGTGGATATAAACAAGGACTTAAAACTTCATAGCATCAGCTTGACAGTGGGATCTTGAAGGTCTTTTCCAACCTAAAAGATTCTGTGATAGTAGGGTTTTTCTGTGTGCTGTGGGGAGAACCATTTACACCTTCTAACTTCAGAGCCCAAGTTAGATCTCTCATGGGCTTTAAATATGAAACCATAATATTTCATAATATGAAAATTATGTCAAGGGGTCAAATATCTTGCCCACCAATACATTGTGTTTAATTGAGTAGGTTCTACCATACTATAAATTGATAATTGCTTATTTTGCATATAATATAGTTATAGAAATAGGCTCAAATTAATTTGTATTTTTTCTATTGTTTGAGCAGCTTTTCAGACTTCTTTCCATTCTTAATTTCGCAGTGCAATTGTATTTGATAGTTATTTCCTGAAAATTATTTCCTGCTTTTTTTTTTTTTTTTTATTGGTAAAAATACTAGCCATGGGGAACCACAATAAACATGTTTGTATAACAACTGGTAAAACTTGAATTGAGGGGGGTTTGTGTCATCAGCTGTCAGGGCTGGAGAAGATGAATAGTCAACTGAGTAAGTAAAGTGTAACATTACCACTGACGGAACGTTTCTTACCATTAAGCCTTCAAACTCTTATTCAGCTGTCAACACATGGGCACTTTCTGGAGCCAAATTCTCTCACGCTGTGCACTGCCTGCAGCTCGCCTGAAGCTCAACTTTGACTAAAAGTGTTGATTTCGCTTCTTTTAGCCTTGTTCTCATTTAACGTTAAAACCTGCTTAGAGTCTGCCTTTTATTCTGCAAAGTACACATGGATGTATCATCCCTCGCACACTTCTGATGTGGAGTTAAGGCGCTCAAAAGATATGCTAGTAATCTTAATGAATAATTGATTAGAGAGGAGTCTGGCGGTGTTAATTGTGAGGTGCAGCTGAGTGAATGCCAAAACAAAAGCTTCTCTAAATGTTTCCGAAAACCTTGTAAAGTCTTTAGCATTGAGCAACAGGGTCAGTGCACTGAAGTGGAATTTAAAGGAGGTTCTTGAATGTAATGGATTTTGACTTCCCTTTGTCATGTGCCTCAGTGCATCATTGATTGAGCACTCATTTGTTAAATCAGCTGTATTTTTTGCCATTTGTCAGAGCATAGACACTTACTGCAGCCTTTTTCCTTCTAAACACGAGTTTCTTGTCTTAATAAATCACAGGTGTAAATTAGTTTTTATCTAAGGTGATCAATTTTTCAAGCAGAAAGACGTGTGAAGATGGTCACAAAGAAACATATTGTGAGCTTTTATTTTCTTAACTGTTAGGAGTAAAGGGAAAGAAGATCAGGGATACATTTTAGCTGAAACATCGATAATTCATGTCTTTAAATTCAGCTTCCAGCAAAATGCTCCGAAATGATTTCATTTGGAAAGCTCTAAATGGTGTGCTTTGAAAGAGTAGTTCAAGGTACCCAGTGTTGAGTCAGTTCTTTGAGAAAAGAGCAAAGGAAACCCGAGGGTTAAGGAGCAATTAGTGTCCTGTATGTTTGCAGCAATGAGAGATGCTCTCAGATTAGTGGAAAGGCTAATTACCTGGAGTATGCAGGACCACTGTAGGTGCTGTGCATACCTGATAAGAGTTCTGATAGCAGGGCAGAAGAAAGAAGACCTTGAGAATGTGCCAAAAATACCCCTTTAAGTAAGCAGATGCTATTACCCTTGGAAAAGAATAGTCACTTACCCAGAATGGTTATTGCTGCTAATTATAAGAATTCCGTGGATGGGCCATCAACTTCTGAGCAATGTACTCTTATGGTATTTAATACAGCTATTACTTGTCAAATCTGGAAATGTTCATCCTGATACTCACTGCTAGCTGGATAAATGACCAAATCAGATTTATTTGCTAACTGAGCGAGTTGCCAGTAGTTGTGAGGGACTGAAGACAAGGTAATGTTGGGAGTTTTTTCAATGTCAATACCAGTAATGGAGTTAGAAGATGTTTCTTGGTCTCATCATTAAGAGCTCTCGAGAAAACTTATATGTGACCAAAAAACATGCAGAGAGTCTCCATGTCCTGCTGGGTATAGGCTCAAATGTTAGGTACACTTGGAAGTCAGCTCCTTGAAGGGTTATACTTTTAATCTTTCTGGAAAAGATTTTGAAGAGAGGCAAAAAAGAATGGAAAGGAACAGAAAGGAATGAGCCTCAAGTAGACTAGGGAAGGGAAAAGTCAGTCATGTTGACAGAAGAATGAAAGGATTTTAATTAGCATAGAGTTCAGCAATGGTACTGCCTAGATGTAATTAGAGTGAAGAAGGATGGAGAAACAACCCTCAGCTCTGACAATACCTCTTTTTTAAAACAAACCTTCCTGCTAGGGGCAGAATGCCTCATTTCTTTGGGAGGAGCTGTAGATGCTCAGCAGCATGGTCAGGCTTGGGTCCATCATGAGCAGCAGTATAAATTTAACATGGGGTAAATTTAGATGTAGCTATGCTGGTGAGTGGAACATCAGTGTATTTTCAGTGGATCATGATAAGCAATTAAATTATGACCATGACTTGATAAGTATGTTTTGTTTTGCTGGCAAGTTCACTGCAGTGATACCTGCTGACACTGCAAGGGCTGTGCCCCACCCAGCAGAGCCCCTTGCTCCTGGAGCCACTCTGCAGGCAGCTTGCAACTTAGGCAGCTGTTTTCACTTTTGTTACTGTCAGGCGCTGAGGACAGCTTCCTTTCTTCTCTCTCTGGCTCCCTAGGCTCTATCAAAAGTGTGAATCTGAAACAAAACAAAATAAAGCTTCAGTCCACATCTTTGCTCAGCCTTTACATGTACATTTTCCTGTTTTGAGTTCTTTTAAACTGCAGCTATCAGAAAGAATAAAATAGTGCATCACCTAGTAGAGTACTGAAGTGATCATCCAAGCAATTTTCTTCTCCCTGAAGCCAGACAGCCAAAGCTTTTTATTACTGACTGACTGAACTTCCTGTGTCTGTCTGTCTAGGTTGCTAGGCCACCTCGTCGTCATGATTTGTGATGTTAGAGGCTTTTGATTGTAGGCAAACCAGAAATGCTAATTTAAGTACAATATTTACATTTAAAAACCCCTCTTACATAAGATATATAAAAAATAACTCAGCAGTTTTATCTTTTGTGTGTGTGTATATGTAAAGCTCTAGTAGGCATCTGGCAAGCAATCTTTCAACTCTTTACTTCATGTACCTTCTCAGTAAAACAGTGTGGTTTAAAAATAGATGTATGTCTTTAGAAAGCTTGCAGCTTGGGAATGACCATCCCAAGTTATTGTTACTTTTAGCCTTACAGGATGGTTATTTTTGCTCTGTGTATGAGGTAGGCTGATGTCCTTTTTGTCTGATCCAGAAATGAGAGGGATGATGGCATTGTGGCCTTTTAGTAATAGGCCTTGATTTGCCCATTGGGTTGTTGTGCCAACCTGGATTATGTGCATTTGCATTGCCTGAAACTGCTTTGGAAAAGAAATTAAATAGTTGTATGTAATTGAAAATAACCAAACCAGTTATTTTTTGGCTTTGTCACCTGTGTGAGAGTATACAATAAGACTTCAGGAAAAAAACCCGTGAAATTGTGTCTTTTTTGCATGGAAATTGCACTTAAAAAGGGCTGATAATAAACTGGTAGTGAATAAGCTGGTGAGTATGGATCTGTTCTCTGAAGAAACATACTTTTCATACCTAGGCAGACAGGAGGTGTATTTCTTATTTTCGAGCACCAGTATTTAACACCGAGATGCAGCTGTTTAACTCTTCCATGTTATCAGTATTGAAACTGCCCTGTAATGAGTAACTATTATTATTATTAACTATTAGTTATTAATAGGTAACATTGAGCTGGGTGATGAGTTGGTTTTGTGATTTCACAGTGGTAGATTGCAATGATGTGTAATACTCATTATTAGGCTGCCTATCGCTGAATTATCTTAGATCAATGAGGCAAACAGTGCATCTGAGAACTGCTTTGAAAATCATGTCAGTTGTTAATATTAGGATGAGGTAAATCTTGGTGCTCTCCCTGCAATTCCCATGTTCAGGGTAGGGATGGATAGCAGGTGATTCAGTTCAGTGTTCTACAGCTTCTGTGGAGAAGTCCTGTCTGTCACTCACCAGGTGAAACAGTTTGTGAAAAGTGTTAGGCACACAAAATAGGCACAAACAAAACTCTTGTTGGGTAGAAAATCCCAGAAACCCTCAGTTAAAATCAAAGGCCTTAGGGGGATATGTTTTGTCCCTTCAGCTCATGAGGCTCTGTGGATGTGTGTGGCATGTCATGTAACTGAGTAATTACGAAGAATTCCGGTTTTAAAAGGAACATATTTTACTTGTAGAATGAGAATTATTCTGGATCCAGAGGACCGAGGCTTTTGTAAATTTAAGTGCACAAATAGTTTAATCCCATACTGTGAACTTCTAGCCTTGGCAGTGGTTCTTTGGGAAGAGCTGGGGCAAAGCCTGAGAAGGAGTCACAAATGACCCTCCTCTGGAGCTGTGGTTCCCTGAGGACGAAGTAGACAGAAGATTCTTGCTCTAAGAAGAGGAAGGTAGAAATCTTGGATAACATCTTTTAGTGGTTCTCTTGTTTTACCTCCTGTAAAATAGAAACACCTTCCAAGTTAACACTGTCCTGCCATTTGAGCTCTTAAGAGCTGAAATCAAAAAAAGCCTTTGTTGTGGGGGCTGTGAAGGAAATATTTTCTCTTCCTTTGGTTCCAGTCTCACACACCAGCTCCCTTCCCTGCCTAGACAGTCTCTGCTAGACTAGGACTGTTTTGTTTTCAGAAACAATTTTCCCCCTCTGGAAATATTCTGTTATGTTACTGAATCAAAGACCCACATTTCGGGGCAGATGATTTAAATGCAAAACCAGTATTCATATCAGACAGGGGAAAAGCAGCCTCCTTCTGATGGCAACCCCTTCTGAATGGCACAACCCATACAGGAAATTGAAGTACAAAGCCAAGTTTTGTTTGCTGCCCTCCTCCCTTTTTTTTTCCTTTCTTTTCCGGTTTTTTTTTTTTGTTTGTTTGTTTGGGTTTTGTTGTTGTTGTTGTGTTTTTGTAAAGCAGTTCTTTATGATGCCTCTGCCTGACTTTTTTACCTTTCCACTGTTACTTGAGCAATAGTGGAATACTGAACAAATGCACTAGTCTTTTGTGTTGAACGTGAGATCTGTAGTAAATAACACATAAAAAATGAACATGTTTGAAGCAGATGGATTAAAAAAAAATCACAAGATACTCCAAGGGTCATATGGCATTGATAAAAAGAATGAGGTTTTGGCCCATTCTACCACAGATGAGAACCCCCCCTGCATTTTCTTGTTGCAGATGTGTATATTCAGCACATTAAAATGTGTGCTAAGTAGATTGTCTGCTCCGTGGGGATATTCAAAACAAGGCAGAAGTTTTGTGCTGCCAACCCTGTGTTTGGGCAGGAGGCTGGAGGAGGGGTATCTGAGCACTTGCAAAACCACAAAAAGATGTCAAAAGGAGAAAAGAACTTTTTACTGACTGTATAGAATTTGCAAAATGAAAGATAATCAGTGTTGTCATGCTGAAGAATATTTGGAGTTAGAATTGGGAAGCAACTTTTTGTGCTATGGAATAATTATGGAATTCTTTAAATAGGATAAAGTTTCTTTTGTAAGTAAATGATCTCAGTTTAATCAGTTAGTTTGAACAGAACCACATTTCTGTGGTTTGAGGTTTTTTAACCTTACTGTACTAGAATGTGTACTTATGATTTTGAGGCAGTTATTTTATTATCTGCCACAGAAAGGTGGTTTATGGTCCTTTTCCCTTATTCACAGTCATTAATAACATATTCAACTCATGAACGTTCAGCGATTTATGCACGCTTGAGCTCAGCTGAACACTATAATATCCCACTCTAACCATTAAAAACAGTTATCACAAGATAACGTTAGGTCAGAACGCAGAGTAGGCTGGTTAAATTGTATTATTGATTGCTGCTTTCTGAAGATTTTCCTCAGTTGTGTTTAAACCGTGTGCATTTGCTTGTTACTGGCTTCTAGAAGAGAAGGCCTGGCAGCATAATCTGAATTGAGATATCTTGCTCTTGATGCCAGGTTGGAAGTTCATGTTTGTATAGTTTAATTTCTTATATAAATTATCTCAAATTGTCTAGTTGTGGGTTTTTTGAAGACAAGGGTGCATCTTCAGTTGAGTCTTCCAAAGTGGAGAATATGTACTCATCTACTACCGAAGATACTGTGGAAGTGAATGTTTTTATTAAATAAATATATTAATGCAGGACTTTATCTGGAATTTATGAAGATGTAGAAAGCAAGAAAGATTTGGGTTTACTACTGGGTTTTCAAGCAGTTTAGTTTGTGTGTGTCCTGTAGACATCTTGTAGTCTGCCACCCACCCTCCCCAGGGGGTGGATTGGTAGTGTACCAGCTGGTGTATTCTGTTTGTAAAATGTGAGATAATCACTCCTGTAAAACTACAGTCGTCATGTCTGTAGAAATGTATTTGGGAACATTTGAAAAGAAATAATAAATACAAGTACCACCTATTTTTTTTTCCTTAATGTTGTCTAGCCCATTTATGAGGATCTGCATATTTTTTAATGTCATTGCTTTCAGTGACTGTGCGTATATATGTTTGCATGCATTAAGTTTCTTCTTCAAGAACATTTATTTGACACTGAACTTGCTGGCTTCCTAGGAAAACAAATCCTTTTTTTCTCCCTCTGTGTAAACCATAGTATTTGACTCCTCTTGAGTATGTATTCATTATCTTAAAATAGAAAAAAACCTCTCCTCCTTGCACTCAGAATCAACATTATTGTTGAATTTTCAGGCCTAGGAGAATACTGGTTGCATTGCAAGCAAATCATTTTCTAATTTGTATAGTTGAAGAAACTGTTCATTTCATACAAAAGGTATTAATCATATTACCCCTTTTTAAATACCACTTCGCTTTGCCCTTCCTGCGTTTGCAGAAGAAGATACAGTCAAATGGCAAACCTGTGTTTTTGTTCCTTTTCAAAAATCCCTGACAAGCCCATGACACAGGCTACTGCTGTAGCTGTACATTTCTATTCATTATTGATGACTTGGGGCCAGGCAGGCAGCACAGAACACAGGCAATATAGATTACCATATTGGGGGCTGGGTTTGGGGGTTTTCTGTGTATGCATGGGCTTGTGTGCTTTTGGGTTGGGTTTGGCTGTAGAAATACTCAATGCTGAGTGGAAATCCTACCTGAGAATAATAGTGGAAACAGACTGAATGAGCTCTGTTATACATTTTGCTAAAACAATTCAGGGCACTTTGACAAAAGATTAAAAAAAAAAAAAAAAAAGTATGAGTGAGCTTGCTCTCAAACTAATTGTTAATAGCTTAACTTTCCAGTGGACTTGGGAATGATCTTGAAGGATCCTGGGGGATTTGGAGGGCATTTCTCCCCTTACAGAGTGCAGGTAGCACCTTGGCTGATGAGACATTTTTCTCATAAAGCCAGTGTAACCTGTCTAATTTATAACAATAATTACAGATTAACTGTGCTGTTGGTTTGATTTGGGGTGGGGGGGTTAGTATTTCATTTCATGGATACCACAGATAAAACCCACCTTTTGGGCAAGTGGGAGAATTATGCCAGCACTTTAGTAATACGTTTTAGATGGTATTTCTGAATAGCAGGTCACCAGGAGACCTTTGCAATGCTAAGAAAGTGTTTTACTACTATTGATGCATAATTAATCCTTATAGGTTTTTTTTTGGCACAACGCTCCTGCCCATTATATAAAGTTTTTATTTTCTTGCCTGTGTCAAGGAGGGGTTGTACAGTATTTATACTTGCACTGTTTGAGGTTCTTGGCTTGAAGAAGAATGAAGGAGATCAGAGTTTATTTAAACATAGTGTTTATGTTAAAATATACTTTGCTTTATATGTTGGTGGTGTCTTTATACAGAACCTGTTCTACTTGAATAGTTTTCAATTACATGGAAAGCTATAGAAAGAAATAATAGAATCAATTTTGATAACTGCTTATAACTGCTCATTTCTCTAGAATTTGCCATAGATTTTCTCTGAGGTTTCTATAATCATTCCTTTATGTGTCTGGTTTTTTTACACAACTGATCATCATGGCAGGAAAAGTAAATGCACAGATTAATTCATTCAAAGTTTCCTTAATTCAAAGCTTATTGTGTCAAAATAATTTTTTAAACCTTGATTGGAATAAAATGGTATCTGTTAAAGGGCGGTGAGATCCAGTCACAAAGGATGATAGAAAAGTCTTGTGGGGACCTTGCCTGTTGGAGCTCTGACTTGGGACTGTTTCAGTTCTGTTTTACATGTGGAACCCTTTAAAGTAAGGCTGATGTAGAGTGTAAAAACTGCATCCTTTTCCTTTGGGAAGGAGAGGCAAGAAGCCGATCCAGTGGAAGAGTGGCACTTAGCTACTGCAAAAAGCAGTGTCAGTCAAAGCAGAATGTTTACTTAGTGTCTTTCTTCCATTTCTGCGGTTCTGGTTTCTTTTGTTGGGACTTAGTACTCTTCAATGTGTCTCAAAATACAGATTCAACTCTCTGGCTAATTGAACAATACAGTAACTTCTGTTTTATGAGATTTTTTTTCCCTGGAAGGTCCCACAGCACCATCTAGTGCCATCCTGTCCTAGTGCCACATGGCTTTGTGTGAGCAGAGGTGCTGAGGCTGGCATGCTTTGCTGGGAATGGCTTCTTAGTAATTTAAATTAGGATTTGCCTGTGACTCGGCATAGATCCAAATGTAGGGGAAATTTAGATTCTTTGTACCTTTCTTCTTCAAGAAAACAGACTTAAAAATTGGGTTGAAAATTAACTTTTCTTGTGAAACATGTTTGTTACTGCTCCTGCATTTCTGTTTTCTGCATACAAAACGAAGGAGAAATTGTGGTGCATCCTTAAGACTTCACTAATATTCCTTGCACTTAAAAGTACCCCCCAACACATGTAGTTAGGTTTATTATGTCCTTATTGTACCTTAAACCCTTTTTCAAGGAAGGGCTGTGCTTACACCTACAGACACCCTAATCCTACAATCTCTGGGCCTTTCCTCCTCAGTCCCACTGAAGTCACGCTCACGTGGTGTGAAACCTGCTTTCAGTTGTAGAAATTACAGGATTGTGTCCAAGTGAGTTTTGCAAAGATGAGGGAGTCACCCTGAAAAGAGTATGGGTGTGGATGATTGAAAAGTTTCTTTCTCACTTTTATGTCTCCTCTAGCAAAGGCCCACTTAATGCCAGCGTATAAACTCCTATCCTGACATACAGTACCATAGTGATCTTGTTCTCTGCTGATACCCCATGAGAAATTGATTTCAACAGGAACAGACAGCGGTTTAATGAGCTGAAATTAGGAAAAATATTTGCATAGGAGGAAGTTTTAAAAGGCTCCATTGAGGTGGAAGGTAAAAGAGAGCAAGAAGCTCTTTAGGCCAGGAGTGATGGTCAGCAAAAGCGACTGAAGAGGAAATGGGAAGAGGAAAATGTAGCTCCAGCAGGCTCAACCATATCCTTGAACGCACTGAATACGGCAACAAGACAGCTGAGTTGAATGTGTTGCACAAGAGAGAGGCAAGAATAAGTTGCAGGATGGTGTTACAAGTGTGGTGGATGTGGCTTGATCCCGTTCCAGATATGTGAGCAAAGGCCCACTGGAATCTCCTCGGTCGCACACAGAGCTGTGGAGAGGTTGCAGCACCTGGGATCCCACCTGTTGTAGAAGCTATTCCACACCCTGCCAGCCAGCTCCCATCTAACTCATGGTTTCAGGTTGTTTGATGGAAGTGGTCATTTCCAACTCTGACTGAGAGTTGTGTTGTATTTTGTGCATCATTCCAGATATTACTCCTGTATCACCTGTGAAGCACCAAGAAGTTTTCAGAGTTGCTTTAAAACTTCAGGGTCCTTACTGCTGTGTTCTGAACTATCCTCTTGCTGTGTAAGAAGCAAATTTCTAATGTGTTGAAGATGCCCTCTGCTGGGAAAGCCAGGCAAACTGGGCTTAGATATAGTTTTTCCTTTCTAAAATACTCTTTTCTTTTTCTTGGCTTAACTCTCAATCTGATACCAGAAACTCGCCCCTCAACTTTAATGAAAAAAATGCTCTCTCCTTTTGGTTTTATTCTTCACACTTCATCTGTGACAAGTGTGGTACTGTTACTGCTGGTAGTTCAGATCACTATATTTCTTGTTCCTCTGATCTGTTTTGTTGGAAGAACTGAACTCTGGCTGCTTGCATTCCTTTTGATTGCATGTTTTAGTGCTTTTATAAAATGTAGGCAAGAGGAACATCTGCAAATAGTAATTATTAATAAATAGTGGAAATGCTTTTGATTTCTTCTATTGTCTGATGCTGGTAAGCTTTTTAATATCATCTCATCACTCTTTTTCTTTCAAATTAATGTCCATTCCCACAATTGGGGGCACTAGATTAATACACCAGAAAAAAGGTGGTACAATGTGTGGAACAACTCACAAAGCCCTCTGCATAATCTCATAGTTGATATGAAATCTTGTTTATTTTGCCCTCTCTGATAAATCAAAAGCCATTTTGACATAGTGCTTCTACTTTCACAGTTTTGTTATTAAAATCCAATATTGGCCTAATTGGATGAGTTACAGCTATTGTTGTGGTGTTTATTTATAATTATAGTTGAATTAGGGTTACATAGAATTGTATTTTTGATTTTGTATTGTAGTTTGTTATCTTGGTGTGGTACAATGTTTATCATTTTACCAAAAATGTGTGAACTTAACTTCATACTACTTTCAGTATCTTTTCAGATGTTCCTGTTATTTATTATGGGGAGAATGGGTGTATTTAGCATCCTAAAAAGCATCAATTCATAAGCCTTTGTTCTCCCCAGCTTTCAGAACAGTCATTTCATATAAAACAGTATGTAAAGAGCTAAATTACATATTTTATTATGAATAATTGCAGTTGTATAAGCCTTCTCAGAACCAACAATGTCATTAGAGTAGCTGACAGAAGAGGGATGTATAGTAGGGGTTTTACACTTGAAATTATTTTGAAAATAATTGAATTGGAAAACAAAAGGCAGGTAATTGTCTGACACCAGGAGCATCTGTGATGTCCATAGGGGAGCAACACAGGGACACAAGTTGCATCTTGGGGAAATGACTGAAATTACAAGAATATGAGAAAGGTCTAATTTAATCTCTGAGATTGCAAGAGATAAAACCAAACATTTATGTCATTTACATGGGCACAACATTAGAAACGGGNNNGGGGGGGGGATATGTTTTATTGTGGAAATCAATTTCAACGTCTCAATCAACAGAAATTTGTCATCTCTGCTGCCATCTTTAAGTAAGTCAAATGAACAGCATCATTTGTACAGCCATGCTTACAAAAATATTAAAAGCTGTTTAAAGAACCTATAAAAATGTTGTCTCAAGGAGGCTCCTGCAAGACACTGAATCCAAATATTAAGGCACTGAAATGTTTTTGGAATAGTTTCAGTTACAAACTTAAAATCTTTATGTTCAGATGGTTTAGTACTTAAAAACTGAGCCATGTAAAATTCACAGTTGCCTCTGCACCCGTGTTATCAGGCTCTTTTCTGTTATGCCCCCTCTGCATTCAGTGCCTGCTGGAGGTTTCACAAGAACTTGCCTGGTCCCAACTTGACTTTTAGTGGGTTTTGCCCTTCTGGTTTGGAACCAAGTATGTATATTTAGCATAGGGGGTTTTATGTTGATCTGTGGTGTCTGTCAAGAGGTTCTGCATAGTTCTAAAGCTATGTGGGGATAGGTGGAAAAACGGAGAAGGCAGCTAATTTCTGAGGATTTTGGTTTATGAAAGCCATGTTTCAGCAGAAGGAATCATTCTATAAATGATGTCTGAAGCTAAGATTACTGCCAAACAGTCTGACGTGGGAGTACACTTTAAAGCAGTTTATTCGAGATGATGAATAATGTGGTATCACAGGTAATAAACAATGTGTTTACTCAGGGGTGGTGCTGTGAAGGGAAACTGTGGAGCTGTGACCAGTCTGAGGGGTGAGGATAGTGGGAGTCTTGTGCTCCTTGATTTGAATAGACTGAGAGCTGGCTCTGAGTGCTGCCATGGTCTTTACAATCTCTATCATGTTAGTGAAAACACTGAACAATCAGATTTTGAATCTTAAGGAGTGCCTACTTTCTTTCTTTTGTGATTTTTTTTTGGGAGAACATCTATTCTGTCAGAACTTTGGTACTAACTGTCCTTTTGCTCACAAACATGCCTAATTCAGACCTAGAAGCACTTTTCTAGAGGCAGAGTTCTCTTTTTAAAATGTAGAACATTATAAAGTTGTCTGCAAACTTGTTAAAAATAAAACAAACAAAAAAATTTGAAAACACTCTTCCAAGCACAAAATCAAGGAAACAAAAGATATAAGAAATAGAAATAATACAAATTTTGAGATAAAGTTTCTCTCTCATATTGTAATCATAAAAACTACAGTTTTGTGTTTGGAACGTTTGTTTATTTGTTTGTTGGGTGGGGAGGTGGGGTGTGCAGGCTGGGGGTTTTTTGATGTTAACACCATACCAACTGAGCTAATCTTTTGTTTGGTTGATCTTTCTTTTCCAAAAAGTGCCAGCAACTCTTGAAATAAAGTCATATGAGAAATACTGCCATACACAGGTTAAGACTGGGTTTCAGTTCTCATTTGTGCTTGTCTTCTGATGAAATTATCCAGTGTTTATAAGGGTTTTTTTCTCACACCTTATCCTATCTGTAGCATGGAAATGCTGCCCAGTAAGTTTTTACATAACATTGCTTACAGTTCTGCTTCTTTCGTGTCCTGCTCTGGTGAAGCATTCAAGAACATCTGTAGCATTAAGCACAAGCAGGTAATTGATTTTAGAAAATACACATTTGTTCAGAACCTTGATTACAAGCTCCCTCTTTTCTTTCTAGCTCTGGTTCTTAAGACAAATCAGACGTGACTTTCGCTAAGGTTTTTCTCACTAGCAATTGCCACATGCGTGTCGTACTGGTGACCTGTAAGAATGATGAAAAATTGCACGGGAAATTTGTGCGTAAAGGAAACGAAGGAAAGTTCACATATATTTCATGCCTCATTACAATAATCCCTACTTGTCTTCTACCATGTGTCCCTCTGGATCTGTGCCCACCTCACTCTTCCTATTTGCATAATTTCATTCTTAATGATTTGCCACCGTAGTTTCAAATTCATTATGTGAGTTCCCTTCCCTGTCTGATTTGGCAGCCAGTTCCATGTATTGATTTTATATATTCTTTTGGAGAATAAACACCTCTTAATACCTGCTCTACAGCAATGGATGAAACCTGTAGAAAACCTCTTAGCAACTTTATCTAATCAAAGCAAATAACAATTAAATGGATCTCCAAGTGCGTCCTTGCTGTTAATATGTATATTTATGTACATGCTCGCACACACAAATCTGTATTTAAACTCTCTTAAATAAAATCAGTTTCATGATCTTTACTGTAGAGAGATGTTTCCAGGTATCTGACTCTTCAGACTCCTGTGTTGTATCAGCGTCTCATGTCAGGCTGAGATTTTTTTCTGCCCTTTCCACTAAAATCATTGAAATATATTCAGTCAGTCTTTCACATCAGAGGTGTAAATGGATTTCTTGAAAGTTTTTCTGCAGATAGCAAACGGCAGTCACTTTACAACTTTGACTCCATTGTGGGCAGCAGTCGGGAAGCTTAACACTCCGCTCGAACTTTGAAGATGCTAAAACTGTGTAATGACCTTGCATTCTCAAGGGCAGATGCTCAGCTTTTGCTGGAAGTGCTAATCTACAATCTGTTTATTTCCATACACTATGTATTTGACAACACTTGCCTGGAAAGCAAGGCAGGGAAAAGCATTGTCAAATTTAGTTTCTTTTTCCTCTCTGATGGTCTCAGTGTCCAATGGACTTAGAAATGATCATCTTTATTTTAATTTTTAGCTTCCTTTGTGCTTCTCAGCCACTCGCAATCTCAGAAAGCAGCCACACTGCCAGTGTCAGAATAGTCTCATCTTTGTGAAGCCTCTGCTGGAGCATGAGCTGGGCTCTGGAGTAACTGCTTTCTGCCACATTTTCTTTATTCTAAGTGAATCAGACTTTGGGTTTTACCTTCAAAATGCGAATTGTCTCCTGTATTTTCTGTCAGTAGGCTTTAGACACGAAGTGCTCTATTTATTATTCTTTAGTGGGTATGAATTGAGATGCATCACATAATGCTCCTGGGCACATTGAGGAGCACGTTCCTAATGAAGAGGTAATGTGCCGAAGCAAGGTGCTGTGTTCAGGGAAAGGTAATGCCTTTTGTTAGACAGATACACCATGGTCGGGTAAGCCCTTCTTCAAATCTCGGGCAGGAACCTGAAGAGAAGGGCTTTAGCACATAAAAGCACATCACTGTTTTCAGGTAACGTATAAATGGGCTTTACATCCCCAGAGTTTGTTCTTCACCAATTTCATCAGTTGGCTGGGTAACAGAGGCTCCCTCCCTGAATAAATCTTGCCTTGCTTGCACCTGTAAACCATCACAGCCACCACAGCACTACTGACTGGAGAGAAAACCCCTTTGGTTTTAATGTAATCCCTGTGGTTTTTCAAACTGGCACTCCTTATGAAAATAAAACATTAACATCAAATCACTCTGATTCAGCAACAGCATCTATTTTTTAATATGAACTTGTCTGCTCTGTCAGGTAATTGTTTAGCTTCCCAGGGAATTGTGTATGTGTTGCAAATGGGAAAGTTCAACGTTGTAAATCCTTTCTGTGGTGAGGCAACAGGAAACCCACTTCTGATTACTAAGATCATCGGGTTTAATAGCAAAATTTAGCAACAAATTGCTAAAATTGACCTTTTGGATGCTAGATTTGCAGCATGCTCAGTCAGGAATCTCTTTGTGATGTGTAGGAGGATTCTCTTGCTCTCTACTTACAGATTTACAAGAAGTGTTACTGTCACAGAGGTGCTGTTTCCTTTTGTGACACATGCTTTGAATTAGCAGTGGCTGTTGCCCATTGTGTTAATATCAGCAAGCTTATAAAGTAAATAAGTAGCAAGTCACAGCTCCCATCCTAAGGAGGAAGGACACCATCTTGGTTTATCAACAAGAAAAGAAGAAGGGTGCTTCGGTTTGGTTTGGTTTGGTTTTTTACCTTAGCTTTTTTTTTTTTTTGGTAACATATAAAACCATGCTGAGGCATGAAGTGCTTAAGAAATGACTAATGGTGCTGAATCAGTGAGTTCCTTCAGATTCAGAGGAGAGCTGGCTGTGCTCTCAAGCTGCCAGTGTGCTCTCTTCTCTCTACACTTGATGCTCAGTTGGAGTACAGCGTGCTTTTGGAGCATCACCTCCTGCTCCATCTATGCTCCTCTTCACTCGTGCAAAGGCCTGAAGGTGGAACTCTGCTGCAGTGGTGTTCTGCCATCCCAAAGTTACAGGAGTCTAAGGGAATAGTCAGGCACTTGGTAATGTTTGGTAGTATTTGAGCTGTGCAGTGTAGTTGTCAATGGGGAAAGGGGAACAAGGGCGAAGTCTGGCTCATGTACTCTTAGCAGTAGTCCCTAAAAGCTGGAGTTTGGTGGCTCTGATGGAGTGACTGTGTTGTACCTACATTACACAGATGTTGCAGTCAGTTCTTCGTCATAGATTCTGCTGTATGCAAGTGTCAGTTCAGCCTCTGGTGCCTCCTCCCTTCCTCAACTTTTGTTTCTCCCTCTCTAGCTGCTCTACTTGAACACCTATATGTCTTCATATCTGTTATCTGCATTTTGGTCTAGACCTCCTGTAAATAGTGAGTCACTCCCTGAAGCTATTCTTACTGCTTCTACTTCTCTTTTTAGTCTTTTATGATCTATCTCAATTGTGACATTTGCAAAAAGATAAATTATTATGGATAGCTAGGCTGTGGGGCAGTCAGATATGGCATGTATTATTTATTTTGAAATATGTTTTTAAATTCTGCAGAGCCTTCAAGTTGCACAGCTTAACTGTTGCCTCCTTGATCCTTCTTGTCTGCTATAATTTGTGGCATTTATTTATTGCATTTTGTTTTAGGAACACAATAGGTACTCTCTGGCTGATTGTCTGTCTGGATCTGTGGTTTTTGTGGACCCAGAAAGCAAATACAAAACTAGTCTAGTTTGAAGTTTTTCTCTATATTTGCTTCCAAAAGATTGAAGTAAAGCTCTGTTACTCAGGGTTAAGTGAAAACTAGGGGACAGCTGGGTTTTTTTGTTCAATTGTTTTTCACTTGTAGCTAAACAAAACATAAAATAAGCACCCTTTTAGATAAATGTGAGCACATTTTGGACCTTCGTTCTTTGCAAATAAAGTTTGTGAATAGCTGAAAAACTAGCTATTCTTGTGACCTATCTGGATGAAGAATAGTCTTGGCCTAGAGAAGTTCTGAGCAAGCTCTATGAATTAGCATGCATTAAATGATAGAATCATTTTATTGAGCAATAATAAAATATTGAAGTCAGATGGAAGGATGATGGGGAATTGCTATTTGCAGCTATGAGAGTGATGCATGTCATGTTAACTCCCAACCCAAACAATTCATTCTAAGATTTGCTTTCATGAAACTTAAAATCCTCTGTTTTGTCCAATCATCAGCTTTAAACCTGCTCCTTGTCAGTGAAGACAACAAATCTTTTTGCTTGCATCTGCCTGGGGGATGTGGAAAGCCGAGGTGGTCCTGTGTGATTAAATTAGATGAAAGACTTGCCTTCTACCAGTGAGACATGAAGTCTAATCAAGTGAAATGAGTTTTGAGATCTCAGCTCATTTCCATGGGGAATATCTGCTTACATTACACAGTCACGACACCTAATTCATCACAGTTGATGCAGCTTTTGCTCAGAAGAGGACCTGGGACTGGGTAGCATGGGACTTGATCACAAGTCTCCCCCTAAGGAGGAGCTGCTTAGTGAAGTTAAGATACAGCACACTGAGGGGAGAGCTTTAATATGGTTTTTTTTAAAATAAATTATCCATATTTCTGTGTATCAGATCTTTTAGAACAGAAGGGCTTAGGTGCAAAAAGGTAAAAAAAGGTACTTTGTACTGAGTGTGGTTTATAAAATGATTGCTGTACAAATGTTAAAGAACATACTCAGTGAAGAGCAAAGTTGAGCTTGTTATTTAATTTCTATGATGTTAAATGATGTTTATGTATTTCCATGTACTTAGGTAAGAAAGTAAAGATTATTCTGCCTCTCTAACAGACTGTTTTTGTTTGTTTCTTCCAGGGCATTGTTATAACTCCACTTCTACTTTTGCTTTTTGTAAGTATCATGATATTAATATATCTTCTTACAGGGTAATCTTGCACCTATTAGACTTTATATTTAAGATGCAAGTTTGGGTGATTTTCACAATGCATAAATAATGAAGAAGATTTTTCTGGTCAGTATTTGAAATCAGCTGCCTCCCAGGAAGGTCATCAAAGTGTATCACAGTGAATGCAAACACAACCTACACTTCATTCTAAGATGACCAAAAGCTGTTTTTCTTACAGAAGTGCAGAATCATATGCTGTTAGTGAGGCTGAGTAAAATACAAACACTTAGCAGGTAGGGTGATAACTCGGTTAGGAGAGCTCTTGGAGAGCTTTCACTTGCAGGAACTGGACAAGATTGTACTGATCTGAAATGGATGAGAGCGATTGGAAAAGCGCTGTTCAGATATACAGAGCCTTGCTTTTGGGCAGCTAAGCTCGTGGGTATTTTTGTGGTAGAGGATAGCAAGACAGATTACTGGAGCCCCTGAGCATCACTAAATGTGATGCTGCTTCATTCCTGTTAGCTCAATTGTTACCCTTCAATCAGGACCTTGGATCCTTACAGTTCATGGTAGAAGGAAAGGGAGAAGACGAAGCTTTACCTTCATGTTTTATAAAGGCATGGATATTAGTCAGCATACAGTGGAGAGGCTTTTACAGGTGGGTGGTGGTGCTTTAGTAAGTCCCTTGTCAGATAGGAAGTCTTGGAGCTTGAGGATTCGCTGGCATAAATGGTGTGATGTGGTGCAAGCTGCTGAGGGCTGTGGCTTTGTGAAGAGCAGGGAATATAGGCTGAAGCACGTAAAGGATTTCAAGGAACGCATACATTTTCTTTTACGTTTGTCTTACTGATGGCTTTGTACATAAGCCAGCACACTGGAAAGGGGGGGTGATGCCTAAAGAGGCCAACCTAGAAACAGAGACTAGACAGGAGTAAGGGAATAAAGGTGGATATTTGTTTGAAAGGCCTTCAGAGGTACACCCTGGGCAGGCCAAAGGCTACACCCAAGATGGACCCCGAGTCATGAGTTCTTCACACTTTTATAGGTTTGGTCTGTTTGCATATCAACCCAATTTCGCCAATGAAACTTTAGCTAATGATGTAATTTCCCCTCAGCTTGCCCCCCTTCTCAAGGTGCTGGGTTACACATTTTGGGCCTAGGACGGGCTGGGTGTCCTTGGAGAGCAGCCTGGAGAGGCTTTGTTATGTCTGTCTCAGCATGAGAGAGCAGCAGCTCACAGGCTACAGGACACTGCAGAGTTACACACTGGGAATACAGAATTTGAAAAATATGAGAGCAAAAACCTAAGGCATCAGGGGAAGGGGGAAGTTGGTCTGAAACAATTTGTAAGTGGCATGCAAGGGATGCACTGTTTATAGAGGGATGCTTAAGCAACATATGGACTGTATACAAATATAGCAGTATAAACCGGGATAAACAGTACTCTGAGAGCAGCTATAACATCAACTACTGCCTCAGAATAACTGTGTGGGAAGATTTTTCTTTTACTAGAACAAATTGTAATTCATTGATGTAGCTGTGTTTACACACGAACTGCTTTGACTGTATTGTATATATTGATACACACCAGCAAAGTTTTCTGGATACTCCTGGGACCACAGACTTACTGTAGGTTGAAAAAGATAACTTTTCTTAAAAAAAGGATGAGTGTTTTGTTATTCTTGCACTGAATATGTTGAATCAGGATGGTCTGCCCCACTGTTTTCCAATCCTGTTCCCTCTTGCATGGAATGCATTTCTTCCACAGGCATTCATTTAGAGACCTGTGCCTTTGTTTCTAAGTGACTGAAACTTCATCTCTTTTTACTTTTTCTCGCTGGCAGCTTTCACCCTGCTATATCTCACCAAGTTTTGGTGCTCTGCATAGTCAAAACGGATATTTTCTGCAGAAAATGAAATGTTAAGGAATGATCTGCGTATCTTTTCAAGGAAGATAAAGTTCTTTTCTTTGGTGTCTTTATAGGCAGATAACAAGATATTCTGCCTCATAAATTGCAGTCTTCACTGTTACTTCTCAGAAGTGGTAAAACTTATGTGTGCAAGAACAGGAAGGCAAATCATATCTCTTTTCTTCCTACCAGCCCTGGAGACGTGTGTAACATGCACATTAATTTTTGGGTGGTTTGTAGCATGACTTGGACTTGTTTTTCTTGAGGAAGATACACACATGAATTGCTTTTTCATCAGAGTGATAAGCAAACTAGTCTGGGGATGAGTGAATTACAAAAACTGTGGGTTTTTGTCACAAAGCTCAGAACTTGAGGACTTCTCTTGTGGTATGTAGATATTTGAAACTTCTTGAGGTCTTTGTTGAGGGTTTCACACATGAAGAGCAGCATTCTGGTCAGCCCAGCAGCACACTTTGCTAAGATGAGATTTGCCTTCTCTGAAGGTTCAGTTTATGCAGTGGTAGGTATTTAGGACAGCTAAACGTGCACACCCTGAGTTCCCACGTCCTGACAGTCTGTGGTTTCGACTGCTGAAACCTTTTTTTCTTGTGAACCTCTCTAGTTCTGCTTTTAGTTTCCTTGCTGCACCTGGTCTGGTGAGCTCATAGTGGATTCAAGCACACAGTTCACATGTTTCTGTATGCTTGCTTACAACCTGCAGCTTCATCATTTCAGGTGGTACTGTGGAGTTACTGTGGAATGAGAAACACTGACTAAAAAATTCCTGGTTATCTTCTCTAAACCATTCATCAGTTTAGTCATGCAACGTAGCCGTAGTGCCTAATTAATACAGAGTGGAATTTTCAAGTTTCAAAATAAAACTTCCATTTACCTCAACAATAACTGAGCTAAGCTTCTGAATGCTATTCGTGGACCTTTCAAGTCAATGTCATCAGTGAATTTTAGTTCCTGAATCTGGTACTCATGAGCATTAACTCTTCTGCAGAGTTGTGTATGATAATCTGAATGCTATGTTGCATTAGTGATCATATTTGTTAGTCTCCCTGTGTACAGTGCATAAAATACCTTTAGTGCTGCCAGAAATAAAATACATTGTTGTCTATTAGCTTGTTTTTGTTATATAGCTTAACCTGAGGTAGCAGTTATTGTTTATATTTTGCCCTATGTGCACCAGAGAATATAATGTTCTGAACTGACTTTTTGTCCATAATTTCCCAGTAATGTAAATATAAATTGTCTAAACGACATTGATAAAGGCATGTTGAAGCTATAATAAATAATGCATTTAATGCAAAGAATTTATCATCTTAAATGAACGGTGTTGAACAGGACATCAGTTACATTTCTGAAAAGTGTATTTCTGCTATGAAACTTCCGGTGTAAAGCTTACTCAAAATTAACATTACAAGAGGTTTGGATTAATCTAATGAAGCCTTAAATACTGTGCATGTAATTACTGGACTGTAATGAGGATGCTTAGCTAAACTTTATGAAGAATATCTGAACTTGTCACAGATACCTCTGATTAACATTTTGCCTAATAAGAAGCTACTGAATTTTTCTTCCCAGATATGTTAATCAGTAATATCATCATCCTCGTGTTAACCCTTATTATTAACAGTTAATATGCCATATTCCCAGCAAAGATGTTACAAGTGGGCAATGTCCCATAAACTGTGTTTTGGAGTTCACATATGTGGTGAGCAGCAGTGTTGAAACAAAGTAGGTTAAATCGGTTTCAAGTTGGCATGAGGTTATGCTGTTTGATATTTCTTTGCAGCGTTCTGCAATGCTTCATTAACAATGATTAGGAGTCTGTGCACCAAAGCATTCAGAGAGTGAGGCTGTCCATCTCCCTCTTGTCACTTTGCACACTTAGCTGAAGCCAGAGGTAACAGATTGATCATGAAAATTTTTAAAGCAGAGAAATAACTTTGATTTTCTCAAAGGCATTTGAGGAGGGAAAAACCATCAACTAGAAATAGTGTAGGCTAAATTTTGATTTTGAAAATAACTATTTAGCTATCAATAAATAATGACTGAGGAAGTAAAGCACTTGGGTATGATTGTCCATCTTTACTTATCACAGCTTGTTCTGTGTTCAGTTTACTTATTTCCTTCAGTATTTGTTACATTACATGATTCCTAGTAACAGTTTATTATTTGAATTCTTAAATATGCTGCAATTTGGCCTATTGACATTACTAAAAGACAGTTAAAACAAAGGTGCTGTCATACTGTGAAGATAATAGTGTTGTAATTGACAACCTCAAGATATCAACACCTTTTTATGAAATCTTGTTTGAAATACAGAATTTCAGGAGCACTGAACTCTGCAGTAGTTGTAGCTGTATCACCTCACTTCTATCCCCTTAGATTGTAACTTTAGTCATGGAAAAAAGGAATATGTATGAATGCAGGTTTATTTTCACTGAGGGATTTCACATGCCTTTGTATTGCATGGGATGGAGACCAGGCTGATGCCTCAAGCAAGGTCACGTGTCAGATTTGCTGTGAAAACAGCATGAGCACAGATGCTGTACTAAGAGGGTGATGCAGAGTTACCTTACTTGGGTGAAAGGGGCTCTCTTGCTTCCCAGCCACGCTGGGATAGAGTTGCCCCATCTGTCCTAAAAGTTCACTGAGCACATGGACTGGCAATTCTACCCAGCCACACAAGCTTGAGATTTTGTTGACTGTAATTGGTATTAAAATACAAGCTCTCTGTCATCTGCCCACCTGTTGGAGCCAAATGGGATGCTGTGGTTGTTTATGGCACAGTATCCCAGCTTTGCCACCTTCTTGGTGCTACCCTTGGTGGTGAGACAGTCGGTGCCTGACAGGTGTGGTGTCTTTGGTTGCTGGAAGCGCAGCCAGTTTAGCTGTCAAAGTAACAAAAGTCTTAAATGTGTGAATCTATTGAAAGCCATCAAAAAATGTTAGAGATAAGTCAGTATTTTACATTTTTATGTACTTCACATTCTTCAGAAGCATGCCTGCAAAGCAGTTAATGTGGAGTGTTAAAGACCCAATACAAAATTCACATGTATTTTTAAAGATACACTTGGCAAACCTTCTGTGTGACTGTCAGGCATTACTCCCCCGTTAGCGCTTTCACCAATAAGACTACCATGACATTTGTGTCAAAACAGAATCTTCCCAAGGCTTTATCAGCTTGCTCTTGTTCTTGATTTCTGAATATTTATTTTTATGTTGGCATTGTAGTGGTGATGTCGTAAGTACTAGAAAGTAGCACTGCTGAGAGAATTCAGGAGTAGACAAGTGAAGGAAATTTGGTGCAAGTAGTGCAGAAAAAAGTGAAATAAATAAAGTGACTGAAATTAGAAGCTGATTTAAATACTGAAGAGCTTTCCCCTGTACTCACAATCTTTAAATTAAAATATGGGTCCAAAAGTTGTTGATACTTCTCAGATTTTTTGCCAAGTCTACTCCTTTCCCCTTAATTCACATAAATCTGTTTATTGAAAGGAGCTCTCACTACTGTTTTGTTTTTAAACGAGATTTCTACACACTATGCCTTGTTTTTCTTCTCAAGCACTTGGTAAATGAGAGTTGATACCAGTCAAATGAATCGTTAAATATGCAAATATCTTAGTAGCTGGAAAGCCTTGGAAGTTGATAAGGAAGTTGCAGCTAATGGATTTCACTGGTATGTGACAAAAGGTTGATTACGGTGTGGGGAAGGGAGGGGGAGCAGCACAGTGCATTAGCTATTAACAGATCAACTCATTCACGTGGAAGATTTAAAGTGCATCATTATTTCTACCTGGTTATTTACCTCACCGTTCCCTTTCTTCTTTAATCACTGGGAAAACAAAATTCTCTGATATGATCCAAGCTCTTTACAATTAACTAGAATGTCTTAATGACTGCTGTGAAATATTTACTTAATCATTTTATTGCTTTTTTTTCACATTCACCTTTTATGACTTTGTTACTTAAACTGGAATAAGTAACAGAGAAAAATAGGGACCCTCATTGTTCCTGACACACACACAAAATACTGTAGATTTTTCTGGGTGCTTTTCTACGTGTTATTGCTCTTGAGATTTTCATCTATATAAAACTGGGGGAGCCTTTCAAGTGCACAATCTACGTCAACATGGGCAGAAGTTAACCACACATCTTAACAGGATCATAGATTCAGGCTACTAGGAGGCTCCCATCCTGACTCACCCAATCCGCCTCTTTTCCATGCTGTGAAATTCACCTCAAAACTGAGCATGATCCAACCTAAAAGTAAGGATTTTTGCTCTCCCTCCACCCTTGCAATACTAGAAGCTTGTGTCTCCGAAGAACAGAAAACTAATTTCCAGTAAGTACTGGTTAAAGATGTTTAATCCATTTGTCTTTGTTGCCAGTGTTATACATCTGAATAGCACTTCTATAAAATTTATCATCCTGGCTCAGACTTTCTGTTTGCCAGCCTTTACTCAGCTAGGCTAAACAAGCATTTCTAATCTTTAAATTCACAAAACAAATCCCTTAATCTGAGGTGTTTTGTGCACCTGCTCCAGTTTTAATTCCTTCTTCAGCCCAGGTAATACGAAACCTGCACAGTTGTGCAATTTGCTTCACCAAGGGCTTATCCAGGCCTCGTGCAATGTCTCCAGTATCCCCCACCTCGACTGATTTATTTCTTCTGGTACATCACCGTTTTATTTTTCATGGATAAATAATATTCATGGGTCTTAATTACTCTGTATTGACTAATCTATGTCTTTCCACTTAGTCACCCCCTTGTTTGCAGCAGAATTTTTGGATGCTAGTCCTTAAGTCCCAGCTCTCCAAGGGTATTAATCTAATTCCCATTTAGGTGTTTCTGGGTTGTAAACTCGATCTTGTTTCTGTACATTAACCCTCCAGATCATTGCACCGCAGTTAAGTGGAAGAGTAGCTCTGGTGTATTTCAGATGAAGAATACCTATGGTTATTTTTACAGCTCTATAAAAGGCTGTAAAATCCACAGGTATGTTTGGATTGACTTGGTATTTAATGTGTCATAGGGGAACCCAAAGGGGATTAGGCATCTGTGATCACTTTAACAAGGGAAACACAAAACATACAGTCTTATTGCGCAAGCCAGAAAATTAAAAAAAAAAATAAAATTCAGATTGTCAGCTTTTCTTTTTCCATACTTCTGAATGTGAAACTTCGATTTTTTTTTTTAATTTGGCAACAGAACTGGAGGGTATATGTAGTCAACTAGATACTTTTTAATTTGTGCCAAATCAATTCCCACAGCCACACAAGCATATAGAATATGCAAAAATTTGCAAAATATATCTAGTTATTTAGCAGAACTGGGGACTTAAGTTTAATTTTTAAGAATGACAGAAAGAAAGATCTCTTTGTTAAAATACGTGACTGCCAAAGCATTGGATACAATCTCTGCTGTACCTTTGCCCCTTTCTTAGGGAAGAGACAATTTGCAGTTTTTGACAGGCATAATTAAAAGCTTTCTTTTAAAATATAAACGTGTTCTATAGAAACTCCATTCTCAGTGATATGCCTCCTCTTCCCTTCCACCCATTCGAGGTGGATTATTTCAGTACCAGTCAATGACTCTTGGTCAGTGGCTGCGAACTGCTGATGCCTAAAGAGGCCAACCTAGAAACAGAGACTAGACAGGAGTAAGGGAATAAAGGTGCATATTTATTTGAAAGGCCTTCAGAGGCACACCCTGGGCAGGCCAAAGGCTGCACCCANCTCTTACTCAGCTTCTCTGCCTTACTGAATGCTCTGCATGTGAATGCCTGTAAAGCAGGGGGGTGGGAAGTACACTCCAGTGACCTGTCAGGTCTCTTTAGATGTTATGTAGGAATGACCTCTTTCAACTTCCTACCTGAAATCTGGAGCTGGGCACTGTGGAACTCACAGGAGCACATCAGCGCTCTTCCGACTGCTCGCTGTGTCCCAGAGCCTCAGCATCATCACTGCCCATGGCAGAGTGTTCCCAGCACAGCATTTCCATTTGCCACGCGCCTGGGTTACTGAGGGAGACATGATTATTTTTCTGCTGTACTGTAACGTGCTGCAATGACTGGGTCAGGGTAAGGGCTCTGGGAAGAGTCCAAAGCAAGGGAGGGCTTTGTTCAGCTGCTAACTCTTGTTCATTGCCCTTCATCACCAAACTGGATTCCACTCACATCTTTTCCAAAAGTGCGTTGCATTCCGTGTCCTTTTTGTAATGGGCCTGCCCTCCCCAACAGGATGTAAAGGGATTAGGGCATGGGGTGGTGCAGACAGGCCTCTGAGGCAGCTGGATCTGGGCTGGATGAGAGGAACCAGAAGCAGTGACAACACAGCACTGAATGCAAAATTTAAAGAGAGTGTCAGAGTAACCAGACCTTTCCACCAGAATGTGGAAAAGAAAAAATTTAATATCTCATGTAAGAGAGCAGCCAGTAGTGCCCCTCCCCATCTGTTCTGCCCTCCTTTCACCCTGGCCTCACTTCCTCCTTTGTGCTCAACAACTGGTGAGGCTGAAGCTGGTTGATGGTGTGTGAAGAGCACAAAGACACAACCTGAGGAAGCATTAATTGCAGGAGAGCACTGGGAGAGTAAAAGCTGCCCCCTAAGTACAGCCTGCTCCAAAGTGGACACAATGTGTGCAGCGCATGTGTCACTGGACTGTTTTTTGGTGGGACTGAGAGGGTGTGTTTCCTCTGAGTCCGTGGCAGTGTAGAACACCCACTGTGGTACCTGCCTGGTCAGCCAGGAAGATAAGAATGGAGCATCTTGCTTGTGGAGACAGTCTAGGCTGGGAGATGGAATTGTCTTGTTTTTATGCAAGGAAGGTTGGGTTTTGCTCCTTGTTTTTTTACCAT
This sequence comes from Pachycephala philippinensis, assembly GCA_013397055.1. Taxonomy (NCBI): domain Eukaryota; kingdom Metazoa; phylum Chordata; class Aves; order Passeriformes; genus Pachycephala; species Pachycephala philippinensis. The sequence goes on from VWZT01014878.1 coordinate 134,184, forward strand.
ATCCAGTTAAATATAGCCTTTTAATTAAGGATAAGCCAGTGTTTCAACCACAAACTCATAAAGAAACCCACTAAATTATTTGTTGGGTTTTTTAAAAACAGGCAGTCTCTTGAGAAGAAAGGTCTAGGACTAAATTAGCAAGAATGCTTCAGGTCAGGTTTGAAGTACTGCATGGTGACAGAATTGTTTGGGAAGATTTGCCTGGAATTATCTTTCTGCTTATCTGAGTTGCCCTGCTGAAATCACTCCGATTATTTAAGTGAAAAGTGTCTTTCCCCAAGCAGGAATTTTTAGGGTCTTCTTTTGAATAGTGAGTCTACTAAAGCAGGGCTGGCTTATTAACAAACCTTTAACTGAAATGCTGCTATCCGGAATAGTGTGTAACAATCTCTTCACAATATCAAACTTTTAAAAATGTTCCTAAATAAGCATAGATGATATGGTGGCATGAAAATCTGTGATTCCTTTTTCATTAAGTGGTGCATTTTATCTTCCATATGTCATTCCAATCAGGTGGGGTTTTTTCAGCTGTAAATCAGCAGTTTGGTTTTATGATGTTTTTATACTAGTTCTTACGGTACTTCTGTTTGCCATAGAAGAAAGGTTTATTTTTAGGCATGGAGATTATTGCAACAAGAAGAACAGCCAAATATAATCAGCCATAATGCTAATTTCAGTGTAATGCAGATTATCTAAGTAGTTTGGGTTTTTTAAATTTGTTTCATGACAGCAAATTAAGCACAGAACTTAGTTTGATCCAACTAAAACCTGAGCAAAATCATATTTATTCACTCAGACAGAATATTTGCATTTTTTAAGTGTGTAGGAAGGTTTGATTAACATTGTATCAAGGTTTTTGTTTCCTCTGTTCCTCAATTCTCACTTCTCTTTCTCAAAACGGATGTGGCAAACATATCCAAAGCATGTGCTCAAAGGGACTCTGGAACCCAGGCAATGTCAGAGAGTCCGTGGGACACTTAGGGTTGTGAGCCTGATGAGTTTCATGCTACAGGTGTTAAGAAGACCCTGGTGAAATTATGCTTCCATTAGCTGTGGGTTCTTTAGTAATTTTGACTCCTCATGATTAGCCACTGTATGTCCAGAGTCTGGGTTAAAATGTCTTTTTCTTCTGTGTAATTAAGAAGTTCCTGCCTTCTCTTCAGCCTGTATCTTATCTTCTGTGTCTTTCTCAAGAAACAGATTTAAGGTTAAGGTAATACAAGAGTTGATAGACACAATCTAACAGATAGATTTTGATAAAAACCAGCCTACTGAAGTTATTGTCAAAATACACGGAAAGGAAACAAAGTTTAGAAGTCTGTTTGAAGACGTAATATCATACCTTTAATTCAGTGTGTAGTTATGTAAAAAACACAAACAAATACAAAAAACCCCACATCCAAAGCAGAACATATCCTTATATGTATACATAAAGTGCTTAAAAATCCACAACAGTTTGAAGACACTGCATTTGAAGTAATATTTTAAAAATCTGGCAAGACTATGCCTTTTTCAGCAGCATGTTATGCTGTTGAATAGTTTTTCATTCCTGACTTAAAAACTGATGATGCATCCACTGAGCATAAAACTTAAAAGTCGTGAGCAAAGTCCAATAAACATTTTTACAGAAAAGCACGGGAGTCACTGCCAAAGTGTCATAGTTCTGTGAAGCTGTGCAAGTGTCCTGGCATGCAGACTGCATGCTTAGATTCACTCCTCTGTGGCCCAGGCAGATTTTAAAGTTTAAAAATCTTCACTTTCACTTGAAAAGGCTTCCTGGAATACACAGTAAGTAATGCTTTTAGCTCCTCAGCACGTAAGGAGGTCCAAATAATAAGTCCAAATACAGTTTGAAAAACTAAGACCCTTTTAAAATTTCAGAAGCTCCTTACAAGAATTAAAACAACGAGGAGATCATGGGTGGGATGGTGGAGTGCTGTGCTTTCTGTAGGGAAACACTCAGAGTGCCCTGTGTCCCTTGGGGATCTGGCTGCACTGCCAGACGTTGGGTACTCATGTGGGTGGTCTGAATCTTCCCATGCAAGCTTTTACTCCTCCCTCTTGACCCCGTGGGAAATTTAGACTCCTTAATCTCAAGTGCTCTCACTCGCACCCAACGTGCAGACCAAAATTCTCAGCTGTGACATCATCCTCAGGTCCCCTCCAAGCGTTTTCTGTGCCCACATTGTTAAAGCTGGAGGTGATGGTGACAAGATGCTGTAATTTATTGAGTGGCCAGACTGAGTCTTAGCTGATGTTGCCAGTTAAGGTAGTACATAGGAAACAGCCAGATCCTGTACATTCTTCCTGAGACTCTGCACCCGGAGTGTATTCAGAAAGGAACATATGAAATCTGATGCTATTTGCCTGCACCAGAAGCTGTTTGCCCAGTGACACCCCCCACAGACGTGTTAGCCGATTTCCCACACGGTGCATACATAAATGTTCATGTACAAAAAAGCAGTTCAGCTGTATGTTTCTGCATAAAGTAAAATGCTTCAGTATATGAAAGTTCTGCTTTTTGTGTTCTTCGAATTTTTGAAGAATCTTGTTTTATGTCAAACCCATTTGTATGGCCATACCTTGATTTTTCAAGGCAGACATATAGAAAGTTACTAGATTGCATGATCACTGTGTCTGTCGTGCAGGTAGCTTGGAAGGGAAGGTAAGTGTGAAAAGTATAATCCAATCTGAGTATAATTTATGAGAATGATGCATATAAGAATGTTTTAGGAAATCAGCATCCTTTAGATGGTGCTGAAAAGATTCTGAATTCTGTCGCCATTTTGAGAATCTTTAAAGTTAAGTGCAAAATATAAAATGCAGTGGGTCTGTGAAAACCTCAATGGTGTGTCATTTACCTCATCATGAAACAAGTGGCTGTCTACGGAAACTCCGACAATGCTATTCAGTCTTAGTGCGTATTTCTTAGTGCACATTCTATTGCTGTTAAAGAGCTGTTAAATTACATTAAATGAAACTTTCCAATTTCCTAACCTAAAACAAGTCCAGTTAGAATTTAAAAAACACTGTATATTTTCCTAAACATTCTGAGGCAGCTTCCGAAAATCTCACTGACTGTGTGTGTTCCTGTTTTCTACCTGCATCTTAAAAAAAAATACTTCTATCATTTACAATTGTAGTTAGAGAGATCACCTATTTGAAGACTGAGTCTGTCAGTTCAGTTGTCTTAACAAAAGAATAGTTATGTACTTTCAGTATATCTTTTTTAACAGCATTGAAATAAAATGTGTGAATGTTGTCTTCACTATTTTATTATTTTCATTTATTTATTGAAATAACGACACTGACTTCTGTTGCTTGATGTTTGTATAAATGGTAAAGGAAGTCTAGCTAACTGTTTAGTTAGGCGGATTCACTCCCTGTCTCTTTAGACTATCATCCTACAAATGCTTATATAATTTATTTGGTGTGTATGTGTAGCAGGTTTTCAATTAAATGAATATTGATGGAAATATTACCCTAGGTTATAAAATAATCAGAGATTGGTTTAGTTCTGTTTTGTGGAACACGGAATGCTTTATTGTGACTTAACTATTAAACATGTGTGCAGCTACTTCAAGTGCACATAGTTACCAGTTTTTATGTGTAAAATAAAATGCATATTAATGTGTGATACCTGTGTATGAAATTTGCAGATACTAAGAAAAAGTGCAACGCTAATGGTGTATCTTTATTTTGTAGCTTGGATCATCCTCCTCTGTGCCTTTTACATCCATTTTCTCGCAGCTGTTTATGACTGTTGTAGTCCCTCTTATTATTGGACAGGTATGTCTTTTAAATATACATTCTTATTTAAAAAAACAAGATAAAGAGAGCTGTCTTAAAGACAGACTGGCAACCTGATAAGCTGCCACATAGGAACAGCCTCAAGATAGTGAAGTCTAATATCAGGGAAAAGATGCTACAGTGCTCCCTGGAGCCACATTGATCTTTGTTGAGATTGAGCATCTGTCCCTCACTACCACAAACATACGCTGCTGCAGAGCAAGGAGGGAGCTCGTGAACATAAAGTGGGAAAAATGGCAGCTCAGGCTGTGAGAAATTCCAGCCCCATACAAATGAGCTTTGAGAATACTACACAGTCCGTTTGTCACATGCCCTTTGCCTGGGGCATGTGACTTCCTGTGAAGGAAGTCGTTCCTCCCTGTGTAGTATCTACTAATAATTACAGGAATAAAAAAATCTCAGCGTTAATAAACGTATAAAGGCTAAGCGGTCACAAGTTAAGAAATCATAGAATTAAGGCTGCTTGAGCCATTTTGCTTATGCTTTGCCATAAGGGGTTTAGTTGCACAGTTGCAAACTATTTCTACATGACTCCTCTATCATGTTACAGTGGGTGGAAGATATTTGTGAAATGAACAGTTATTCAACATTTAATTTCATACTCACTGCTCATATGTTCACATAATGCCCTATTTTTCATGGCATATAATGAAAGTTTCCACTGAATGTAAAAATACTAATTGCGTATATAAGGTTTTCTATGATCCTTTTCTCTGTAGTGCCTGTTTGTTCAAAAATGTTAATATTAGTTATTTTTTCCTCCCATGTCATGGTGGGAAATCACAATAGTTAGACTAAAAGTTGTCAGAGCTGTTGTCACTGTTCTTGGACACTAAAACACCCTGAGTCTAATTCGTACTTACTTGTAAGTATTTGTTGTTCTCAGGCATTCAGAATGCACAGAAGGGATATCAGTGGGATTTGCAGTTCATTCTAGCATCCATTTGAACTGTGGGTTCAGCTGGAACTTTCTGAATTCTGTCAGCCTAAAGCAGACTTTGAAACTGAAGTCACAGTTAAAATACAGGGAAATGAAAGCAGAGGCTATAAAGGAGCACCCTGGACAAGGTTAAGAATACCTGTCATTGCCTGGGCTACAGAGGAGAGTCAATCAGTCTTGTATCAAACTATAATTGCACACTCCCAAATTGGCATGTACTGTAAATTAACAAATTCCTAGTGAAGTTTCTTTTGATTAAAAACACACATTGAACTCTAATAAAGGATGAGCATGATAAGCATGACAGTAGCCATCAGCATCAGCACCTCTGTAACCTCTCTGTAACCATATCATGTGGAAAATGGACATTACCTCTGTGTCCCTGAAGGCTGTTGAAGTCTCATGCTTTGAATGAAATGCCAAAGAGTTTCCTTATTAATTAGGACAAAGGGTTGCTGATTAACCTACCTGTGTATTGCATTCTTACCTCATCAAAATTAAGTGTCCACCAAATGCAGACAAGGAAAATCCTTGATTTGGAGGATACTTGAATCCTCTTCTGAAAAGTCCGAACACTGGAAGCCATTAGTTGGAAGTCTCACGTGGAAATTACTAGGAAACAAATGCATGGCAGCACATTTAGCAATAAAGTGTCCTACAGCCATGGAGTATCAGCATCTGTACTGCAATGTGATAAGCCCAAAGATGATGGTAGATTGCTGGACAAAGTGATGGGCAAATTTCAAGAGGACTTTCATCTGTATATATAATGGAATGTTACTTTGGAAAGATGTCACAAGAAATTGATATGTGAGCTAATTGGTGGAGTTGGGTGTTCCTTCAGCTGTAAGAAGTGATAAGGCTGAGTATCATGAATTGAGCAGTAGGCATATGAAATAAGTGCTCTGTGTGATCACAAGGTCGAAATCAGAATTGTGATGAGACTTAACTGAGATGGGATTTAGGAGTTCTGATAAAGACTGAAAGAAAAAATAGAGAATCTTAAAGCTCGTGTAACCCAATAACAAATTAACAGTTTGGGTTTTTATAAATACACTTCAAGAAATAGGATGATTCTTCTTTGAAAGTGTTTGAAGCAGTTTCTGGAAATGAATGGTCAACAGAAGTAGCTCACATTCCTCTAAGCATAAAGGCTTTGCTTCTGAAGTTACTGACTTCACTATATCTGTTCAGAGGATATGGAAGAGAAGACATGTTAATGAAAGCTACAGATCAGAAATGCCAGTAGTTTACATTGATTGTCTTGATTAGGTAGAGCTGTACAAAGGTAAACCAACCTGCCCAGATAAGAATAGAAGCCATTTCTGAAGGTGGATATCCAAAAGTATTGGGCAGGAGTCAGGCAAAACAATAAGCAAGAAAAGAACCGATACCAAGAGATTCAGTGATAGGTCTCCTTGCCCTTCATCTGTTCCAATTAAGTGGGAAGTTTTGCCCTTTGTTCACAGACCACCACTGACTCATTACTGAGCTGTTGCCTGACATGTGGCACAGGGATGTGTTTGTGAATCACAGGTTGCTCACTCTGGGGTTCCAGATGTGTTAGGAGATAATGGCCCACAATTCCTGAATGACGCCTTCAGCAATTAATTCTAATTTGTCATTTCGTGCCTACAACTTCAGCTCCTTACCACATGCAGCCATATTGTTCAGCAGAAAAGTCAGTGGAAGAATGCCTGGTAAGGTTACCTGGTAGCAAAGAGTTTTATTGGGGGAAAAAAACCCCCAAGCTTAAAACCTGCTTGCTTGGAGGGTTGCCTTTCCTCAGCCTTCCTAACTCATCTGTGATCAACAGGGGCTTTATGCTTAAACCATTCGGTGTAAAACAGAGGAACTGCTTAAAGGAAGCATTCTCTAAGGGCTTTATTTTCCTTTAAAAAAATCTTGCCTCTGGGAAAACCTGTGTTGCCTAAATGCTCATTTCCTGAGCAGGCTGCAGAGCTGGCTGTTTGAGCAGCCCCTGGGATGTAAGCAAAGGAGATGAGAAGGTGCTTTTAGATTTGTTTTGTTTGGGGCTTTTTGTTTGCTTTATGGCAAAATGTATCTAGAGTTTTGGTTGCTTGGCTGGCTTGTCAGAATTTTAATGATGGCTGGGAGAAAGAAGTCACAATAGTGTAATTGATGCTTATTTTCTACTGGTTTTTGAACAATTTTTTTAGCATTTCAAGACTACTATTGACAGGAGTCAAACATGCTCTTCTAGCTGCTGACAGTGAAATGTGTAAAGGGCTGCAGGTACAGGCTCTGCTCGGGTGGTGGCCCATTCTTTAGGGAAAGAAAGAACTGTTAAAGGAGGAAGAAGATACATTACCAGAAAGGCACTGAGTCTCACAGATAGCAGTGATTGATAAATGGTCTCCAATAAGGAGAATCGCTCTGTTCTTTGTCAGAGATGTGCAGGTTGTCTGAACCTAAAAAATGTTATAGCCTGTGTCCTCTGTGTCTACAGATGTGTTTTGCTAATTGACAGTCTGATGTTACTCAAATCAGTATTGATGGTATAATATTGCATTTGTATTTGTAGAGTAATGGATAAGACCCCTCTGACAAGAGGTCTCGAAAAGGGACGTAATCCATAGTATTTTATAAAGATCTAATTTTCTATAAGCCTTGAAGATCTGTAGTGGGTAAGAGCTTGTTATTTGTGCATCACTCTTGTATACCTCTGAGGGGAATTTGAGAATACTTGTTATACGATAAACATGGTAATAGATATTTCATGGAAAAGATTTTTGAATGTGCTCTGGCAGCTTGAAGTTCTGATTATTTTTTATCTGGGTAGCAGAGTCCTGGGTAAGATTGCTGCTCTTGAGCTGTTGTGATTTTGCTACAATCATCATTTCCCTGTCCATTGATATTGTAATACTTTTAGCCATCAAAATGTAAGGTTTTGAGAAATATCCAAGCAGTTTCTTCATGACCAGCTGTGAGATTTAGCTGGAGACAGTTGTTTCTTTGCTTATTTTTTTCTTCTGAAGTGACAGATAACAGGAACAGTGAAACCCACTGCAATGTTTCCCTTCCCCTTTTTTGCAGACTTTCTCCATTCCCTACACCTAAGTGCTTATGACAGACTTTTATTTTATGTTTTATATTAAAGAGCGATTTATGATTAAATGTTAATGAAATAGAGTTTTCACTGTGCTTTCATTATATTCTACTAGTTTGAACATTTTTCAAAGCAGCACACCAAAACCCACTGTTTTCTATGAATAAATAATAAAAAGCTTGTCTGTACATTATCATTCATGCATTCTCTAGTTGCCCCATTGGTAATTTGTCTGCCAGCGTAAAGTGGGCACTTCACATTAAACAGACCTTAACTAAAGCTAAAATTAATGTTATGATTCTGTGTAGTTCTTCTTCCCAAATCTATAAAATGAAACCAGTTTTACAGAAATCCTCACTGAATCTCGTCACACACAAAAAAATCTTGATGTCCTACAAGTAAAGGATTTTAAGTGCCTTCTGCATCACTGCCCAAAATGTTCCAGAGGAACCTTATCAGCATTTGGGAGGTATGCTCATAAACACAAGTCTAAAAGGGTGCTATGTTGCCATACAAGTTGTAAGTGAAATTGAAACTAAAAAGCTTAGCAAGGTGTTTATTTTTACAGAATGAGAAATGGAAAGGGAAAGGTAGGTGACAGTTGATAGAGAGTAGAAGGTACTATTTAACTCAGGTGGGGGAAACAAAAATTAACAGAACTGTTATCAAAAAATAAAATAAAATAAAAAGGGAACAGTATCACATCCGTTATTGTAAATTAAATCCACACAGAAGTAGCCCTAATTCTCTTCAAAGTCCAGGGGAGCTGCAGGGAGGAGAGGTACCCTGGGATATGAGCTCTCCTAGGAGCTTGTTGCAGAAGGCCAAAAAAGCAGATAAACAGCCTTCAGAGCACAGTTCAATCCCGTCTAACACCTGGCTCACAGGGAGCAGAGCCTAGTTTCCACGGAATACAAAATGTGAAGGAAACATGTACTGCTGCTGCAGGCACCCTTTACGTTTTTACTATGTTGTTCCTGTTTATAAGGTTTTAAAACAACAGTTGTAAACTACCCCAAACTGTGAGCTAATTTTGAAAATGGTCTCATGTGGTTTTTATAAACCTTGCTTTAAAGGTGTATATGTGTCAGGAGCTACACCTTGGGAGTAAACTGACATAATGGAGTAAGATAGCTTTTAGGGGAGTTTGGTAAGCTGAGGGAAGAAAACAAGATGCTTGTAGAAAAAGATTTTTTTTTTTTTTTTCCCCTCAGATTGAAAAAATGGGTTTTTTCCCACCCGGTCTTCAGAAAAGAAACATTAGATTGCACACTGGATAGCATAAGGATAGCATAAGGACATTTGCTGATGTCCTAGGAAAGCAGGTGAACCCTCACCAAGTTTGGAACTTTACAGCAGTACTCAGGAACAGGTGGGAATTCATGCCTTCACACAGGTACAACCCCTCTAAAATTATCAGGACAGGGTCTGGCTGAAGTGGTACAAGTTCTGCCTTGTAAAAGGATCTGTGCATTTGAACTGGCATGCAGACCTTGTAAAAGGGAGGGTGGCTGTGCTGTAGAAACCTGTGAAGGATGTTCCATCTTATTTCATTTCTACAACGCAATTAATCTCTCTTCCATTCCGGGATCTGATTCTTTATCCTGGTTTTCACAGCTGCTGTCATGCTAGTTGAGTTTCTTCCCAATTTTCTCACCTTTCATGTATTACAGGCTTCACTGACATAGTTCCCAGTATTCCATGCAATTGTCTTTCTTGGTTTGCCATCACTATATAAGAAGAGATATGGAAAAATTACTGACTGTTGAAAATATCTAGCCTGACTCAAATTTTCAAAAGAAAATTTTGTATTTAAGACTTCATTGCCTAAGTCTGTTGCTATAAGTAGTAATAATATTAATTAAGAATAAGTTAGGGATCTTACCTTAGAAGACAAGTAATGTAAGTGCTGCATTTAGGTGTGGTGATAATCCAGCATGATTTCAGCTTGTTTACTCGTGTGTTTCAACACAAGGAAAAGGTGACTTGTGTTTCTTTGAAATGGTAAAGCCCTGGGTGTTTTTCCCAGGTATTTAGAAGACCATACCAATAAATAACAGTAAACAAAACATAAACCAACAATAAAAAAAAGGAGCAGAAGTGCAGTAAAACCACTGTAAATTCTGGTAAAGAGGAAGTCAGTCTGAAAGAGTTGGTAGAATCACAAAAAATCTATTTTACATAATGATGTAAATACCAAGACACACTTTTGTGTATAATGGAAATAGAAAAGGTGGCTTCCTATCAATTTCCTTGGGTTTTTTTGGGGTTGGGTTGGTTTTTGGGGTTTTTTCATTTCTTAGGTTTAATAAACAAATAAGTTAAAGATCTAGCTAATTTTTTAAATATGTACTCCATGACAAATGTAAGAAATTATTCCATTCCATGTAAGGTGAGGGGGGGAGCTTCTTGCCCTATTTAGTTCAATTAATAATGAACATTAATGAATTACATTGTTTATTGCATTTTTTATCTTGTTATGTCCAGCACTTGAGCAGACAGGTGGAAACAGTCTAGCTGTACTGATTTCTCTGGGCAGACAGTGTGACTGCTTTGAAGGTACAATTAGAGAAGGGAATTGTTTCTGCTGTTTTCATGTATGATCTAATAACAGATGAGCATTATTTACCTGCTTTCCTGGAACATCAGATTGTGTTTTTTTGGCCAGGGACGTTAAGTGAAATAAGCATATGAGCAGTGAGCCCATTTGCTCAGGGAGGCTGATGTTTAGACAAGGAGGTTATGGCAGGATACGGAGCAGTCTGTAGGAAAAATACTGTGGATATAACTATTCTGGTAGAAGAACTAAATTGAAATGGGGACACTACTGTTAATTCAAGTGTAATTACATTTCTTTGTTGTTAAAAATTAAATCCTGGGCAAGTGGAAAGTTTGAGCCTGCAACTGTGTTTTGAAGCAAATTTGAGCTGATGCCTTTCCAAAACCTTTGGAGATTGCCAGAATTTAGTCTTCAGGAGGTGGTTGCTGGACACGTTTATTTTCTTTTATTGTCTAACTTCTCTGTGAGTTTATCAGCATCTTTCATTGTGCAGGTTTTTTATAAAATATCACCTACTATGAAGTTTTGCTTCTCTCCCACTGTTTTCTCCACTAAACTGCAGTTTGAGGGAAGGATTCACCTTTATGTTCTTTCATGTGCAACCTCTGGGTCAGCCTTTCCCTGCTCTTTGGGGCTGGCATTTGAATCTGCACAAAAATCTTTACAGTTCATCACTACCACCATCACTGGTGAGCTCAGCCTCGGCCAGGGATGGGTCCGTCTTCGAGGGGGCTCTCATTGGCTCTCTCAGTCATAAGGGAAGCTTTTGGCATCTTCTCCCAGAAGCTACCCCTGTTGCCTCCCCTGCTGCCAAACCTTGCCACACAAACCCAATACATCCCTTTTTTGCTCTTTTCCATCAGTGTGACCCATCTATTTTGGATGCCAATAGTTCATATTAACATTCAAAAATGACTGTGTTAGCTTTCTCTGGATTTCCAGGCAAATGAAGCTTTAGTATCTCAGCCCAGGCTCTGAATGTGTGTTGTCTTTATTGTATTTATGGCATTTATGATTATTTCACTATAAATATTCACAGGTTTGTTTTTTTTTTTTTTTGTAGCTCTGTGTTTATCCTGAAAAGTTATAGAATTGGGTTAAGAATTAAAAGGCTTTCAAAGCATCCTTGTCCTGAAGCAACTCTGCCAGGCATGAATAACAAATGGATTGTTTTTCAGTCAAAGTGAATCAGCTGACATGAGCTTCTGTAGGGTTATATTTCTCCCCTCAAGTTATACAAGAATTTAGGTTACCTTGAATCGGTGATTATAGGCTGAGTTGACCTCTGAAATTACAGATCTTGTTGAACCTTGTGAGAAGATCAAAATGTATGGGATTCTGTGTTAGAGAAGATGTATTTTGCCTGCATTTTGTGCACATTTAGCATGACACTGGGTTGATTAGATGATTTCCTGAAGCCACAATTTAGTTCTTCAGGGTCTGACTATGTAATTTTTTTTAAAAAATGCAATGTGCAGTAAGAAGCTGTACTGATATTTATGGTTGCTGATTCACAATAATTCCAGACTAGGTGGAGGTAGATATTTAAAGAAGGTATCACTCAGTTGAAGATTCTGAGGAAATACTTGCAGTTTCATTTTCTAAATGTTTTTTTATTTCTCTTCTATGTCAGTCAAGGATAAATATGTGTGTAATGTTATTATTGTCATGTCTGTTGTAATTAGACCCTGAACAGGTGCAGGGTTATGGTTTTTGTGTTAAATACTTCTACTAGAAGTTGTACCGTGGCATAATGAACCATCACTTTTCTTCTTCAACACCTCGTTACTTTCAGTATAAATCTTCTGGAAGGAACATAAATTAATAGGTGGCCTTAAGTAGTTTTTCTTTTTCCCCGATGTGACAATTTAAGGGATAATAGGTTTTTTTTTTAAACTTTCTTTAAAAAACCCACTCCCTTTAGAAGTGAAAGACTTTGCCTTTTGCTTCTGATAATTAGAGTCCCAAATTTGCTCAGAATTAGACTAATCTGAACTTCCCATTAGATGTCTTTCATACTGATCTCTGCATATCTTCACTTTCTTGTGTCTCTTTCGTCAACGCAGTGTCTTATTCCTACCCAGTGGCTCAAGGAGCTCCAGTGAAGGCTCTTTCAGAAGTCTGGCCATATATTTTTTTGTTATTTTGTCTCTTACACATCTGGCAAGTGTGACATTCTCACTGGGGTGTTGAGCATTCCCTTAGATATTTTCCTGCAAGTCTGTTATTTTTCACCAGCAGGAAGCCCAGAAGTGCTGGGAGGTGAGTGCTGATCTTCAGCCTGCTTAGCTTGGCATGAAGCCCACGTGCCAAATTTTTAGTGTGTGCCCTGATGGAGTCTCTTTGCTGTGGTGACTGGCATAGCTGCTTCCAGGACTGCCCTGCTGAGAGACTTGCAAACAAGCTGGGAAAGCAGTGAAGAAAACTGAGATCCGTGAGGGAAACTGAGAGCAGCTTGATCCCGTGGCTTTGGCATTTATTGTGTAAAGGGTCCTCTGGTAGCATTGGTGATGATGCCCTGATATTAATCTTGAATACCTCTAGGACTTTCTGTGTTATTAAACCAGTGGTGGTGATATTTGTTAATGGTACCGAGAAGGGAAGGTCACGAGATACCTTTGGAGCCCTCTGGCAGAAGAGCTTCAGGATCCCGGGCTGTGATTTCCAAAAGAGCGTGGTAACAGAAAACATCAGGAGGCCTCAGGAGAAATTAGGCAAGATAATGTGATTGCTGAAAAATTAACACAAGTTGCAGCTGTACGATAAAAGCTTTAAAAAGTTTTTCCAAACCATATAAAGTAAACAGAAAAACTGAAAGTGACTCCCCAGGCAGGACTAAAATAGATGCATTGTATCTGCTGAGGCTTAGTGCTGTGGTATTCAGCATAATTTGAAAGTTGAGGTTGCTTTAAAATTTATAGTCATTTCTAAAAAATTCTTGAAAAACAGCTTCATATTCTGTTTCCTGAAAGTGTAAAAGTTCCGCTAAGTACAGTAGGTTTCCCTGTTTTCATGTGTTAATTCTGGTATTCTAAAAGCGTGCAAATGGCATTTGTCTTTGGATTTACAAAAACTCCAGATATTCAGAGTTTGAATTATTTAAACTCCCACAACACATGCACTTTTGCTTTTCAAGCTTGAGTTATAATTTAATTAAAAACTTCTGGTGCATCGCTAGCTATTTAAATATTAAAATGTTCCATGGATCACTTTCGATTATCTACCGTCATGAAATTCCTGAAGATGTCAGATTTTTAAGATTCCCAAAGTTGCACTTGGAATTGTCTGTTGATGCAAAGGGGACTGTGATAATTACATACATCCATTAGTATCAGCAGAGGAGATAAACTTTGGGGAGGCTTAATGGGCATGTCTCAGTGACAGCTAGCAAAGAACATTTGGCATGATTAAGGATGGATTTGAATGTACTTGAAAATATACTCTCATTATGGACACCCAGTGGAAGTTGCACTACAAATGTTAAATTCCCCAGAAGAAGAGTTGTGTGGCAGGGAAGCTTTGAAATCCACTGTGGCCGTCATCCAAATTACTCTCTTCTCTTTGTGTCTTTCCGCTGTCAGATTCACTTTGTGATGCCCAACTTGGCCCCCCGCATCTTTGAAAAGAGGCAACCTGTTGGTTTCTGTGTTTCAGATTGTCCGAAGATACATCAAGGACTGGCTTGAAAGGAAGAAGCCTCCATTTGGTGCTATCAGCAGCTGTGTGCTCCTGATGATCATCTACACAACGTTCTGTGATACTTTCGCCAATCCAAATATTGACCTGGATAAATTTAGCTTGATTATAATCGTATTCATAAGTAAGTTTGGCCCTAAAGTGACTCTTTTTTTGTGTTTCAGGTCTGTAACGAGCTACATGTAGTGAGGGAGCTGTGGGGCTACTGACATGGGGCTAGAGCTTCTAAAGCATCTAGTAAACCATATTACCAAACTTGTTAGGGGCTGGATGCTTTTAGGCGGTCGAGTAAGCATTGAGAGAGGGATGAACCCTGCTATTTAGGTGTGCCTGAGGTTGCTCTGTGGTCTTCCCTTTCTAAAAGGGCACGGTATTACTCTACCAGCATTTATTGCCATTCTGCTTTTGGCTTCTTTGTTACTAAACAGCCATAAATTCACAGATATCGCATTCCAAACAGCAAGGAAAGATTTGGGGTTGAGCTGTTACTCAGAAGCACTGTTATAATTTTTAAACTGTTCTTCCTTAGCATATTATAAACCCAGAAACTAGCTGGGAGTTTGAATGTGTTGATCTGTTTCTGTGGATGAGCACATTTCTTAGAGTTTGTTTTAGAAGCACTCAAGTCATTCAGCCTTAAATAACATCCATGTGAGAATAGGCTGCTGGTATCCTTGCCATCAGCTGGAAACACACTTGCAGATCACTCCCTCCCAGGGAAAGGCAGCGCTGTACAGGCACTGTCTCCTCTCCCAGCAGGGAATTCCCATCTCGCTTCAGACTGTCCACAGACAGGAGTTTCAATTTGCATGGAGGAGAGGTAACTACAGTATACTTCAGTATAAATCACATCTCATACTCTAAAACTGTTAGATTTCAAGAAATCAGTCCATCACCTACTTTGAGGTGTGTGTCTGCATATGCTTCTGTCTAATAAAAATAATGGATCTTCTACAAATCTGACCTCTACTAAAGTCAGTAGGAAATTTGCCCCTGCCGTTTGTGCATCAGATCTTAATTCTGTCCTATTTATGGCATTTTTTTGGGGTTATGAAACACTATACCTGTGTAAAATAATACATGGTACCATATAAATGCTTTTTTCTGAAAGCAAAGAAGTAGGATATAATGATATGGAGCTTTTATTCAAAATGGGATAAATACTTCTTTGCACTGGCACCCGAGAAGACCTTGCACTTAAATTAGTGCAGAGTTGTCAGCAAAAAAAGAACAATACAGAGATTTTCAACTCTGACTTAACAGGCAGAGAAACTCAGAATGAGGTAATTTTATGTTACTGTGCTGACCACTTTAAAAAAAAAAAAAAAGATTCTTTTTTAGTTAAAAAGGCATGTTCTTCCCAGAGCAGTTGATGTAGAGTGTTTGCTTCTGTTGCCTTGCTTGGCCTTTATTTCTCTTCAAGACAACTCTGTACTTGTGCCATGTGGAATGAAATGTATCTTTTGCTGAAAATCATACCTACATTTTCATTGCCAGTGTGCAGAACTGGAATTTCTTAGTAAGGACATTAACTTAACCATTGGAACTGCTTGGAACATATTAGACAATTGGTAACAATTAGGTTTTTTTCTGGAATATTTATAAAACCAAAAACCAAGGAAGTTTTGGAGATGGGTATGCATGTTGTATTCCAGTATTTCAGTATCACCATTGGATGTGTTGGCTGGATGCAGGTATTGTGTTACACCAGGAAGTGAAATGAGCATGAGGAGTTTGAGATGAAACTGAGTTTGTTATTCTGCTGATTAATGTTTTTATGTAATTTTTATGTTAATATTCTAGCCACAGCAAAATATTCACAAGGAATAATTGGTAGCAACATATGTTTATTGCGTTACAGAATTATGTGTAATAAGGGATTGGTTTTTTCTGTGCATATTAAATAATGTACTTAGTTGGAGAAAAATTGTAATTCAGGAACAATGGATTGGTCCCTTAGTTCATGAAGGAGGAATTAAGTGCATGCTGAGGTGACATTTATACATTCTAGGAGACGTATGTAAGAGAATAGAAAATGTCACTGGTAATAGCTAATATCCCTTCCATGTTCCCCAGTTGTAAACTGGGGTCAAAATCAAGTGTATTGTCTTGACTTGCACTGCCTTATGAGGCATGTTAGCCTTATTGCATTCACAAGTTTTGCAAGGAATAGGCAGAGGACCCACCCCAGATTCTGCTGTAATAAAAGCCTTTCCCCATAACCCACAAACTCAGAAAAGGTCTGTGCAGGTCATGGGGTCTCTTCTCCAGCCTTGTGGGGAGTTCTGTGCTCTGGGGTGATGCTTGGTCTCTGCAGCTACTCATGGGGAAGCCACCAGCTTCTCCCCACATTTCTGCAGCACAAGGGTGGGCTCTGTGCCCCCCAGAGCCCATGGGGGTGTCAGCAGAACTGGCAGAGAGGAGAGCTCCCCTCGGGATGCTCACAAGTCCCCACACTTACAGAGCTGACTGAGCTTGAAGGAAATGGACACGCACTGCCCAGCCCAGGAATTAGCCTTTGTCTCAGGGAGAACTCAAACATCTACGATGATCTTCTCTACCTCTCCACATGAATGATCAGGATTAACATACCCAGGCTTGAGAATATTTATTTGGATCATGCTTACACACTGTGCTTTCTCCTGTAAAATAGGAAGTCTAAATGCCCAGCAACCAGATTTTATGTTGTCAACCCAATAAGCAAAACTTGTGCAAAGAGATGTGCTGCATATGCACTATTTCCTGCCATGCACTGTGTCAAGAAATACTTGATTCAGAGGAGTTACCCCAGGAAGAACTTGTGCAGCCATAACATTAATTCTAGCTTCTCTGGATATAATGATCCCTATTGTTCTTCCAGACAGTCTTTAAAGGTTGTCTGTCAGTGGATTTCTCTGGATAGGCTTAGTCCAGCCTAGTCTCTGACTTGTAATATGGGGACAAAAGGCGTGTACACAACAATTGCAATTGTGATCTAATTTTAGCTTGTTTCTCTTTCAGTATTTTCCATTCAGATGAGCTTCATGTTTTTGACTTTCCTCTTCTCCACAAGGTAATTGAATGTGCTGAATCACAACCTTTGAATATTTCTTTTGTGTGATATCTTTGGTTTGGGTGATAAAGTTTATGCAAATGTGTAAAGGCAGGTTTCTGAATAGGGGTGACCTCATTTTGGTATTTCACATTGTCCTTACTGCATTTTCTCTGTTAGAGTTTCATAGGCTAAGAGAGCAGGACCTGAATTCTGTCCTTTCTTGTGTGTTAATTACAGAGTTGTTAAATCTCAATCAATCACTGCTATACCTCATCCACTGAAAAAAATGGATTTGCACAGATGTCACTGAAGGTATAATTTGCCCTGCAGACATCCTGATGACATATGAGAGAGAGAACTCAGTTTGACTTTTTACATCTCAAGATACATTTACTGGGCTGGCAATTCACTCTTCTCTGTATATGTCAAATTTGCTACATTTATATGATGAGTCTTAAAAGATAGTTGTCCTGAACTAATGTTTGGTAGAGCTTTTTTTTTTTTTCCTTTTTTAAAATATCAACCAGGAAGGACAGTTGTACATTCACTTCTCAAAAAATAGTAAGAATGGTGTTAGCCAGTGACTCAGGGCATCACTGGAGCTGGCTGGAGTAGCCACAGTTGTCCTCTCACTTAGGCTTACTGGAGTATTTGTTTTAGCAGCACTCTGCAGAATGGTGAGTGCCACAATACAGCAGGCTCCAGACATATGCTTTATATAAATTATACAGTATCCATAAGGGAGAATCACAAAGAAGGGTACGATGTCTTAGAGCTACTTAGGCTTTTTTTAGTGCCACAAGAAAATTTCTCTGTGACAAGATCATATCCTGGCCTTAAAAGGCATTTTAAAATAACTTCTGAACTGCTAGACCTAACCTGGGGGGAAGATATGCCCCAACTGTGAAATCTAAAATGCCTTAAGCAGTCACCAACTCAGTATGGTGAATATTTAGAATCTCATAAAATTACTCCTAATTTGAACCAAAGGGTGATCCATTGGCCAGTCATCTCTCTCTCTCTATATATATGTGTCATTTTCCCACCCCTCCTGGCCTTAGTCCCAGTGTGCAAACCCTTAGATGCAGTTTTGCTCTGACGTGGAAGCTAACTCCTTAGTGTAGACTCAATATATTGCCCAAACTGAGCATTTAGTTACTGTTCCATACTAGGAAAAGAAATCATAGGTCATTCTCTCTTGTTTTGCGGAGGCGAGTGGCCACTGCTGTGATATTTTTGCTCGTCTGAAAAAATAACCTTGGCTGGAATAAAGGTAGGTCCTACACACCATGCCTTCAAAATTCCTATCCTTCACACGGGAGTGTATTCATTAGAGAGCTTGCCACAACAAAGAAACAATTCTGCTAAAAGAAAATAAATCAAACACTACTGTTCATTTATGGGTAGAATTATTTCTATCACTAGACTGATCAAAGTGATGTGAACGTGTATATGGATCCTCAAAGTAATATGTTTGATAGATGCTGTTTTAAGAAGGTTTTTGCTATCAGAGGTTATCAAAACTCCTTTATTTTCTAGGAATAACTCTACTTTCACACCAGCAGACACAGTGGCTATCGTTTTCTGTTCCACACACAAATCCCTCACCCTGGGTAAGTCAGAAGATAAGCTTGTGAGCAAAACAGTAACATACATACCTCGCTGTGTTGAAAAAAAAAATTGGTTTAGTTGCTGTTTTTTCTGCTTAAATGGTTTTGGTTTTAGTGTGACAAGTACTGCTACCAGCATGATACTAATAGTAGGATAATATTCTTGCAGAGATGAAATAAATGCTTTCTACAGGGCAGAGAACAAAATCTTCTCAGCTGAGATTTTAGTAGTTGTAGAGTAAGACCACCTGATTTGTGGAAAGCTGTATTTTTCTTTCTGTTCTTATTCCGTTCTGTTGCCTAATCCAATGCTGACAAAATTTCAGGTTTGTTTCTGAAGAGATTGCAAGGTGTATCTGCCCAGTTTGACAGTAAAATCTTGCATCTAAACGCTGGGATGTACAAGTGAAAATCAAAGGGTGTGTAGTGTAATCAGAAATCACAAATAGACAATACTGTTTTGCTTAACATGAGCAAAATCTATGTGTTGAAGTCTGCAGAATCTTTGGATAGCTTTATTTCTTGGAATTCATTGATCCAAACATCATAGAGAGATTTGTCGCTTATGACCCCATAGTGATAATAAGATGTTCTGATGGATGTTCCCAAAATACTGTTAAATCAGAAATGCTTACAGCCACTTGCTACTGCTCCATCCATTATGTTCAGTCAGGGACTCAACTGGACTGTTCTCAAGCTATATAAACAGATGTTTGGGAAAGCATATATGACTGAATATCTGTCTCTTTTGAAGAGTGTGTCTGTCAAAGAGGAACACAGCTAGTGTCAATAACAAGGTAAGAACTCAGCCTGAAACAGGGGAAGAGCAAGTTGGGACTTAAGTGAGATGTTTTCCAAGTCAGTTTGAGAGAGCAAAACTCACCTCAGGGTTCTTTGCTTCAGCCAGGCCTGTGCAGCAGAACTGTTAGCAAGTGCCTTTGAAAGTCTGTGGAAAGTGGAGGAGTTCCTGGAAGACAAGGAAAAGTCAAACCCAGTGTCTCTTTTTACAGTGGAAACGAGGAGGGGACGAGGAATTATAGATCAGTGAGTTTAACTTCATTTTGTAGAAAACTACTGAACCAAGCCATTTAATAAATTATTTTAACAGTGTAGGAAGAACAAGGAAATGAGTAACAGCCCCATAGCTTTGTCAAATACATAGCATACTAGACTAACCTACCTTCCTTTTGCACAGGGTCCTGTGGGTTGCAGAGAAGTAGCAGAAGTTGTATGGCTTGAGGGTCTTATGGCTTTTGAAATTTGCACAATGTTTTGGGCGCCACAATTCAAAAGTTATGTGGACTAACTGGAAAGAGATCAGAGGATAGTGCCATGAATGATCATAGACCTCAAAAATGTGACCTCAGAGGTAGATTGAAGCAGTTGGGATTGTTGAGAGAAGATAACTGAAATACTGTAGTGATCTTCAAATGCATAAAAGGTTGATGCAAAGAAGGAAGAAAGTAACTCTGCACAGTGCACTTTGTAAAGCGAAGGACTTGGTTACAGTGATGATGATTTAAGCTAACAATCAGGGAAACCTGTCTAGTGTAAAACAGTTTAGCTTTGGAATATGTTGCCTATTGATGTCTTCAATCTCCTATCATTGTAGACAAGCCTCAGATGGGAATTAAATAGCTGGAGTTGATCCTGCCTTGGAGCAGAACATAGATTAAATGACACTGGTCTTTTCCAGCCAAATGTTCTATGAAACTGAGCTTGGACTAATAAATGAGCTTGTATTCAGGACAGTTACGCTTGTATTTGTAGAAAGCAACTGCACACACCTAAGTCGTAACACACTGCTGTGCTTGCTGTTTGGAGGGGTGTATGAACTTAGGGCACAACTGAGATACTACAGAAGAAAAGCTGGAGAAGCTGGTTGTGTTTAACAGCACAAATGTGCAAGTTTCCCTTTCTCCCGCAGTGAGAATAGTTTTATATATGCTCTGTTGAATATTTCTGCCAGCTTGCCATGACACTAAGAAAATAAGCACAAAGCCTTTTTAAATATTTAAGTCCTAAAGGGGCTTGCCATCACCCCCCAAAAAATGAGGACTGTTCATTTCTTTTACTCACTCTACCAAGCATCCTTATGCAGCCTGTCTTGACCTGACTCTGTGCACACAGCTGAGTCAGTTCACTTTTCTTCTGCTACTACACTCTCAATTTTTTATTTTATTTTCTTTTCTAGAAGAACTTAGTTTGAAGTTCCTAGCTCCCTTGACCTTTTGGTTCACATTTTCCCAATTCCAAGTTACTGCTTGTATTAGCATAGCCTCACGAGCCAGCTTTTTTATTCTGCAGCTTGCTTTGCCCAAGTACACCAGCAAAAATACTTTGGCCACCTTGACTTCGAGGACTCCTGCAGCTTATCCCCAGCCATAAATACCTTTTTTCCCTAGTCCAGATATCCCATGTCTAAGTGTGCAGGTTGAAATGAAACGGGTAGATGGTGGAATGTGGTATTGCGGGGTTGTTTCTCAGCTATGGACTGTTCTGTTTGTCAGCTTTGGGACAGACTGCTTTCCAGTCATCCTGGGAGAGGGACGGGGAAATGCTCCTTTTGGCAGTCCCCTGGGAGCCTGTCCTTGGTAAGCCTGAGGTGCCTGCTGCTCTTGCGTGCACCCCTACTCCATGTGTATCCAGGTGTGCCTGCTGTGTGTCAGAGTGCAGCTGGCTGGGTTTGGGACCATTGGTATTTTATTCTGTTTGGTGTTAGTACCAGTTTCAGATAAGGTAGATCAGTATAAAAACAAATCTGGATGAAAATATGGAGTATTGGGTTTTACAAAGCCAGGGTGTGATGAGGCGTGTCCCTGAGCTGGTGATGTAAACAGAAATGTTAACCAAAGCAGGCAGCATCTTTTCCTTCACTGAAGGTGGGAGCAGAGTAGATTTAATTTGTTTTTAAGGATTAGCTGTTTCTGAATGACACTTAAATATTCCCCTGTCCACCCTGATCTTAGTAGAAACAAGACAAACACAGGCATTTTGACGCTTACTCTTTTGTTGTTCTGGCACATTTCTACTTGTCCATAGGTGTTTACTATAAACCATGCAACGAGAGATCTTCTGCTTGCTTATGGTGGAGAGAGCTTTTCCTTCTCCCTCTGTCAGTGCAATGCCTGAAAGCACAAACACGGCTCACACTCTCATTTCACATCCGTTGTGGAGCTCTGCTTTGTTTGTCTTCAAGATTCCAGTGGTAGTGTATAAATGACCCCCCAACACTTGTTCTTTCGCTTTGAAACTGATTTCTCTCAGCTTGGCAGGTGAAACTCCAAATAGGTACGTCTGGCCCATTCCCTGGGGAGCTGAGAATGGCACCGACTAAAGTGGGAGAAGAGCTGACAGCTTTAAAGCTTTAGAAGTGGTAATAGGAGAGGCATGAGAAGACTTTTGTAAGTCACTTTCTCCCACACCATATTATGAAACCAACTAATTCCCATGCAGTGCATGCTCATGAGGCCAACTGCCACTTCCACTGTTGCATCCATGAATAAGTGCTTGCTCTGCACAGAGATGAGTGCTGTTCCCATATGCTGGGTTTTATTTTGTAGACAGAACAGTTGACACACTTTTTGTCTCAAAGATCAGAGTGCAGGGCGTGTTTGTGTAAGGACAAATTACACAGGGTAGGTGCCTTTGTGTTCTGTCGGAGCACAAGCCAGTACCTCTGCGAAGAGGTGGGTGCTTCGGCAGGGTTTTGAATGCAGGGCATCACAGATGCAGAAAAACCAATGTTTATTTGCATTTCACCTAATGAGTGAAGCAGGATATAAACTCGCAAGGAGCCAGGATAAATATAGCATTCACAATGGCCTCTGGCATTTTCACCCCCACTTTGTTCTCTTTCTCTTCTTCTCCCTGCTCACATATATGCATGGTACATGTGAGCACACACATATGCAGACATTTGATGCATGGCTTTTATTAGTGCATTTGCCATTGATTGATTAGTACTTAGTATTAGTACTTCTTCTATTGATTGATTGCAGATGAAGTGACTATTTGACCTTTAATTATGAGCCTTGCTATTGAAAATGACATTGAGCTATGGCTTCACATAATCCATCTGGAAAGCCCGACATGATGCCATTCCCTGGAGTTCATTCAGTGAGAAGAGAAGAGGCCTCAAGGAAGTGCAAAGCTATCACTGTGGCTCATTTAAAAAAATACTGCAGTTGTTGCTTGCACTTACACAAAAGTTGCAGCTAAATACAGAACGTTATTTTATTTTTTTCAGAGAATGAATTG
The DNA here is from genome assembly GCA_013397055.1 of Pachycephala philippinensis. Classification (NCBI taxonomy): domain Eukaryota; kingdom Metazoa; phylum Chordata; class Aves; order Passeriformes; genus Pachycephala; species Pachycephala philippinensis. The sequence goes on from VWZT01014878.1 coordinate 157,164, forward strand.
CTAGCTAGAAGTTACAACTCTGAAAGGAAAATTCAGGATTGTCAGAAAGTATCTATTTCCTTTAATTCTTGGTATTTACTATGTAAAATTATTTAATCAGCAAAAATCAAAGTAATGGTACCTATTTTGGCTACCACAGGGGGAAATATTAATACTGGAGGAATGATAAACAGAAGATTGGTAAAACAAAACAACAGAAATAACCCTACCTAATAATAAAATCAGGGTTTGTTTGTGATGGAGGGTGTATTTTTCCTCATTTAGATTCAGCAATGTAGCCGCTTTTTCACCATGAAGCCCTTCAAGTAACACAATTAAAGTTTCTAACCTACCAAGCACTTTCAGGCAAGAAGAGAGTTCATTCTAGAAATAAAAGCCAAAACACCAACTTTCTTTTGCATTGTTTTAATTTAATTCAATTTTATTTTTTAAATACTCAGCTTCTTACTACTGGAGTACAGAACCAATGGTCTGTACTTGAACAATTCTTAAAAGCCTGATGTCGTGCACAAGTAGATTCGGAGACAATTGTCTGTGAGGGGATCATCCAGGCTGTGGATTAATCAGCCCATGCCTTCCCCCGAGCTCCCCAGCTGCACAGTGGGACAGAGTGCGTCATGCTCACATATAGCTCCAATCTGCTCCCAGGTATCTGTAGTTTGCCCAGGCTTTCTACAGATATCGCCTTATAAGATTTTTCACAATAAATAATATATTGAAATGTTGGAGTAACCCATTGCAGACTCTTTTCATTGTGTGGTGATAATCACCTTTCTCCTTTAAACAGAAAAATGCTAAAATGTTCTGACTTGTGCTAAGATAAAAGGTGGATGATTTTAAAAAGGAGGCATCTCTTAATCATTCTGTAATAGAAAGGTGGCAAAATCATGTGTGTTGCCCTAAGCGAGTATTCAGGCTATTCTCTGGTATTTTTGGAGTGCAATGGTTTTTCTCTGCTCCTGGCAGAGAACTTTCCTCTAAGGCAGTTATTCATCAAAGTACTCTGCCTTTCACATAGAGATATAGAAAATAATCCTGGTTAATTGCTCTCTGAAAGTTTTCAGGAGTAAGACTTTTGATGCTGTTTTTTACCTTCAAAATTTTCCCATGAGTGTTGCACAGGAGACGTTACTACATCCTGTCACACGTCTTGGTGTTGGTAGTGCTTGAGTTTGCATATGTATCTTTTACAGGCTTTTAGTCTCATTCCTTCCCCAGGTGTCCGATAGGGTGGTGTAAGTTAAAATGATCTGCCTTGATTTTACTGAATCAGTAAAAATGACTCTCGTCTGCCTAGAACTGGTGGGTGCTGTCCCTCAGGGCAGAAGGGAAGCTGATGGGAGGAGAATGCTTCAAAGAATCAGTGTCTTCTAAAGGCTGTGTCTGGACCCCTCACTACTGCCCAGAGAGTTAGGAACTCTCTTCTCTTTCTGCTTCTGAGATCCCTCAGGAGTGGGCTTAATGACTGCTAGAAACTTTTATAAGTTTTGATACAGTGATTCTTTGGGCCAAAATAAAATCTTTTTCTCATCACTTCCGTCTTTTTTCCCAGCATTTGCTTGGAAGGAACAGCAGGTGATTGTCTGGGCTTTTTCCTCAGTTCTGTGTTTCTCCTCGCTGTCTCTGGAAAATAAGAACCACGGGATTTGTGTTACATGAGATGAGAGTGGGGAGAGCAGAAGCATCTTGATCTACTGCACTTTCCTCATGTTAGCATCTTTCTTTTTTAGGCAGGTGGATCACATTTCCTAGCTTGGCAGTCTTCTAGAGCCAACATTTGTTCCTTACCAACCCAGTATTATCAGTCAGGTTATCACCAAGTAACTGTCATGTCTTCTTTCTCAGTAGACCCCAAAGAATGCCTGGGAAATACTGTTACCTATTTATAGTACAGCTGCAAAACCATGGATATATATAATATAATATAATATAATATAATATAATATAATATAATATAATGTTTTATAGGGATGTGTTTATGTATATCAGAATATTATCAAACTGAAATATAGACAGAAGATGTCTGTAACTGGGGATAGGGTGAGTGTTCCGTGCTTGCACACACCAATCCCCCCGAGGTGAGATGCCATCTTGCACATGAAAGCATTTCTGTCATACTTACACCACCCCTTGCATGGGGGGACTATCTTCACAGGAAGTCAAACTGACAGTTTTGGGTAGGCTGTGGTCACTGGGATCATCTGTGCCAGAGCATCTCTCTTATTTTTCCTTGTTACTCATATGTGACTGGCCACGCACCCCCTGTTTGCCTCCTTCAGACCAGAGCATCCCTGGAGCTGAACTTTGCCAAGGGAAATGTGCTGGCAGGCCAGTCTGACAGTAGGAAATGGCATAATCCAGTGAGTTATGGTGGCTTTGGGGCACAGAATACCTGGCTCTGCCTTGTTTTTTTTTTAACCACAAGTATCACAATCTCGTACATTTACTCTCTTGCAGTTTAGTCAATTTTGACCTCTCTGTGATTCCAGAAGGGGAAATACTAGAGCAAATTAGGGAATCTCCTTTCCTTTCTGACCTGAAACGTATGTTTCTTTGATTAGACCTAGAGTGTGGCAAGAAATTCTGTACCAGCTCCCAGGGCTTCCTTTTCATCTGTATAGGTTTTTTATTAATATTTAGAAAGTTTGCCTGCAGCAGTACTAAAATGTGCATCAGAGGACAACAGTTGTTTACTGTGTTTGAACTGAAGAATCTCACCCAGGAGATCTCATTCACTTGAAGTTTACGTCTCTCAATCTCGACTTGCAGAAAGAGATCGATGAATAACAATTGTCATTTCAGAGTTGCACCTCTCCAATTATTTATTTGGTTGTGTATCTTTCCAGAAGCACACGTAATTGGATCAGACACTAAAAACCAGATCGCAGGTTTTTAATGACAGCAAGCTCATACCTCTTTATAATGAAATAAAAAAAAGTAAACACACATATCCATCTGTAAAATGATAATGACACAGGAGCTCACTCTCCCCACCGAAAACAGTTAAAGTTAATTTATCTACTTTAAGAAACTACATTATATTCAGCAGACGGCTGACAGGTTACCCTTGGGAAAATCCATGTTTGGACATGACTCAAGATTTTTTTTTTTTTACCTCAAGCTGGCAGAGGCTACAGGTGTCACCCATACTGAAGCTGGTGACTATTGAAGATGATGTTGAGTCTCCCTGAGAGAGTTGCATCTACATTTGCTGCTCTCAGTGCACCTTCTGGCAGCCAGTCTGAGCTGCTGACTCCAGACACTTCTAGAGCAGTGGGTGCAAAGATGTGAAAAATCAACAGCAGCAGCAAAATCTAGAAGTCTCCTATTGCAGCATAGTTTGGGAGTCTGGGAGAGAGATCCAGCTCTAAAAGCTGCCATGAACACTGCAAGCACATAACCCTGTCTACAGAGTTTTAGAATAGGAAATAGTATGCCACAGGATTTCAAGGTGTAGGGAGCTGTTTTCTCAAAATACCTTCCCAAATGGAGCAGTAAGGTTTTCTGGCCTCATATGTTCTTTTCTTGGCCACAGAAATTAGATGAAGAAAGGAAATGATTTTATGGAAAGGAAATGAAATTATGATTATTTCCTTTATGAAAAGAAGGACTTTCTTGGTTTACTATTTATAATGAATTTGTGTATCATGTTTTCCTTTGCATCAAGTTACAAGTGGAAAAAAAGCTTTAAAAAAATATGTGATTAAAAGATAGCATGAAACAGGTTGGAGCATAATCCTTTCCTGCCTGTGTTTACAAATATAGTAAGAACAATTCTAAAACATGTTTTTCATGGCTTTTAAAATAATATGTGTAAATAAATCTATATAATCAAAAGTTTAATACTGTGAAATCTTAGCCTCAGCTGTATGTGGAAGGGCAATAATGTTCAAGGAAATAATCAAATTAATGACATCTCAACTTCATGGTTTTAGGACACTTGTCCATCTCTTTGTCCAGAATTCCTTTCATTAGTAGGTTTCACCTACAAAACCTTTAAAAAGTGTTCAAATTCTGTTCATTTTAATTCTGTAGCTTAGTTATTGATAGCAAATTTGTAATTCATTATCCGTTTGCTACCTGTGCTTTGAGTAGGGTATGTGTATGAGGACTGAGTTGATATCCAAGCAATAAAAAAAGCACTGAAGTGTGAGTATGGGCTTAAAATGTTGCTAAGTCCACATTGTGGTGCCAAATTAACGGTAAGTCACATACGAAAAATGACTTACGGTGGTTCAAATCATTCCTGAATTCCCTGTTAACTAATTCCTACCACCATATTGTCAGCCAGGTGGAGGTGTTCTGGAGTCTCAGGCACCAGTCTTCAGTTGTTGGTGTTAAATGTTTCATTGTTAGCAGCTGGTAAGAGTGCCTGTGTTGTTCATTAAACATCACTTCCAGTCTGAGTGCACCCGTTGAAACCCCAGAAATAGACAAACTGTACTTTCTTTCTCTTCCTCCCAGCTTTTGCAGTTTTATTTCCTTAAAACTTTGATAGTATCAAGATGTGCTGTTCCCTGTAACTGTACTTACAATTGCACTTGAATTACTGATTTCTGTGTGAGTATAGTGAGCCTGTTACCTAACGAAAAAGAATTAGCAAAAGCATTCAAAGCATATTAGGTTTTCTTCTTTTTTTTAAATTCTTGTTAGAGTTATAGCAAAAGGAATACCTTCTTTCTCATTAATTTCTCTTCCTCCTGCTTCTTTACCTTAATATTAGACCAGTCCAGTCTCTTATAACATAGTGTAAATTCTGGCATCCCAGCAGAACTGTATGGACAGTACATGGCCACATCACTGATTAAGGGCAGAGCCTTGCTAGTAATTCTAGTCCTGCAAACAGGTAAATCATTTAATGTAATGCAAGGGCACTGTTCCTTTCCAATGAGAGGGAAAAAGGTGGAAATGTTTATGAAGATTAGGGTCCACACAGACCTCCAAACTGAGCTAGGACTGCCTCCATTTTGCAGTTTTCTCCTGCAGTTCTTCCAGAGTCTCTTAACATCCCACAGTCCCTTGTGTAATCTCCCCCTCAGATGTTTGTTTTTACCACTCCATGAGCCTGGTTTTTGCTTTCCATTACACTTGTCACTGACCTGAAATATGAAAACATACTGAAAAAAAATTGTCTTTTTTTTTTTCCTGAGAACATTTTAAACATGAGTCTTCTTCAAACAGCATGTATGTGGGCAAAAGGGCACAATTCTCCCTGCAATGTAATGTGATGTCATATCACATTGGAATTACTTTCTTTGGCTGGAATGGGAATACTCAGTAGCAGACAAATACTTGTTTTCTTATGGATTGTCAGATATCGTTCAGCTATTCCCATACCTGAAAGAAACTGGTCCTGAGGGAAAAGCATTTAGCTTGAATTCAGGGTGTGCTTTGGAGAGGCCATGGATATAGGAAAAAGAATCTAGTTACTTTTCAAAAGCATCTTCTTCTATCATAACACAGTCTGAAGGAGGGCAAGAAACATCTATCCCTGGTTAGACCTCACTGAGGACAGGCATGGTGTGTGACCTTCTTTCTCCTGAAAACTGACCACAGCAATGATGTGCCTGGGAAGAAACAGGGAAACCCTTAAGGAAGTTTTCAAGTGAGATGAGCAATATCTTGCTGCTCTGGCAGGTCTCTGCATGAACAATTCTTTTCTAACCCTCTAAACTGGGCTCTGCCTGAATCTCACCACCCCTTCCCACCGTGCAGTCACTGGGCTCCATGCAGAGCTATTCTGAAACGTGGCAGTAAAATTTCAGGTGCTCATTTGGCACTGTCTTTGCAGCATAAATTCAGAACCCCCCTGCTCTGGCAGCTTGGGAGAGGTTCAGTGCAATATATGCTCCTCTTTACAGGCATTTTCTCAGATGAAAAAAGAAACAGCTATTTGACCAATAATATTCCTTTCACATCAGTCCCTGAGAGGATCCTTGAGAAGGAGAGTAGCATGAAGAACATCAGAGAAGCTACCATCATACACTTGATTCATTTTGTGTATTACTCTTGAAGATTGTGGCAATTGAGAGTTCTGAAATGCACTGACAAGTACAAGAGAGAGGTAAAAATTCAGAGGGTAAAGCTTTTCTTCCAAGTATTTCCACTGCCTCTTTGTGAGGGTTCTTTGGCATTCTGGTTCCTGAATGCCTGATGGTTCCACAGCCCCAGGATGACCTGTTTGTTTTGCCCCAAATCTCTTTTCCTGGGAAGAAACGTTGCAGTGTTTTGTGATGTGGAATATGTTTCAGTAACGTAGGCAGTAAAGGTTTAGGATAAATTGTTTGTTATGGAGACATTGAAGGGAAAAAACCTATACAGTGAAGTATGCAAGTAGAGCACTAGCAATAATTCTGCTCTGGGTGTGAGAGATAATGGCCTGTGTTCTGGTGGTAATAAAAATGTTCTATTAAGTTCTCTGAACCCATTGCAATGTGATAGAAAACAGCAAATGATGAAACAGTGCTTTAAGGGGAGCTTACACATCCAGCGAGCATAAAATAAACATATTAAAATAGAAAAAAACCCTGATTTCCAGTACATATTGTTTTATCACTTCCATCATGGGTATAGGATAAAAGAAAACTCTTACTTGCTTGTTAGAAGAAGAAAGCTCCTACTTGAAGTTCTTACTTGGCAGATGTCAGTTGAAAGCTCTGCTAAGGAATATGCTGCAATGTCAAACTCTGTTGGGTAATTTTAGACAAATGTGTCATGTGTGACATGGAAATATGGCATGCTGTACATTAGTGATTTCCCAAGTGTTTGAATCAGGTAGTAATGTGCTGAGAAAGTGCTCTTTATCTCTCCACACTGTGTACTTGTATAGCAGTGGGGAAAGGCTTTTGGTAGAAATTACTTTAGTCAGAAAAAGAATCCATTTACAATATGTGCCTTCTAACATCCTTCAGACAATGCATTGTATTAAAGAGGCATTTTTTGATTAATGTTTTATAAACATTTTTCAGCATGACAGCTTAAAGTCCCTGTAAAATTGTAAATGCGTGCATAGTGCTCACTTCCATAAAGTCAAATGCCATCTCATAAAGTCTAGTTGGATCCTGTCAGTGACAGTGACACAGAATCAGTACCTTGGAGCATTAAAATTAATTTGCTTCATTTATATTACTGCAGTGATAGCTAGATGAAAAGAGTCCTATATTTAAATTATCTTAAAAATGCCTTCAAATCTTTTAGGGTTTTTTTATTATTATTATTTTACAGTTAACTAAATGTAGGGAAGTACAGCATAATATTTTCATGGGCCTTTTAGGAAATGTGGAAGTGGCAAAGGGGAAAGGGGAGGATGTGGGAGGCCATACTGGGTGCAGACTGGGGGAAGGATTAAGTAGCTTTCAGTTTAGCAGGTTATTAGAGAAACACTGGCCTTTGGCCACAGCTGATAACCTACAGCCAAACTGGAATACCCTGGAGCAAAGGAGAGCAAAGAGGGCTTTCCTATACTGGACTTCAAGAGCAGTCCTCTCACTCTTCCTTGCTGCTGTTGAAGGTCATGGATAAACAGTATTTTCTTCGCTTTCCTCAGGTTTGCAAAGTGCTTATGTGGAAAAAAAAGAGCTGAGTGAGGACACAAAAAAGGGAGAAAACCGAAATGTGCTCCCTATCCCAGGTCTGTCTTCTCTCGGCTGCAGTGGGACTGTGGTGTTGGTGCCCCTGCCCTTAGTGGAGCTGAGTGATTTTAGTGGAAGTACCCCAAATGGCTGCAATGAGCAAAATCAAAGGTCTTGGGAAGCAAACCCAAGGAGGCTGGAACCATGGGAGTGGAGGAGGGAAAAGGAGGAAGGGAGGAAATACAAACAGAAAACGAGCCGCTGAATACCAGGGCCAAAGAGCGAGGAGGAAGATGGGAACATGGGGGAGCGCTGGTAAGGGAAACATACCCAAACAAAGGGGAAGAGGGAAATTTGGGGTAAAAAGCTGGGAATACCAATGATCTTGTTTGAAAGGGATACCTGTAGAACGATCTTTGTTCTTTCTCCCTTCTGCTGCAGCTCTCTGTAGTTCTGGTCAGGTGGGGTGCTGCTTTCTCATCCCGCTGCTTTCTTTGGAGGAGGATGGGATGCTTGTTAAACCCCCACTTTGAGCAAAGCTCCCCAAGTTAGCACCAAAGCACAGAAGAGAACTTTGTTATTCAGGTCTCATGATATGAGTGAGGGTCTTTGGCAGAGAGTTGAACCTGGAGAGTTGAAGCCTGGAGTTTCATAAACCACACCAGCACGAATGGGTGTTTGTGGCGTGAGCCTTGAGTGTTTGGCTTTTTCCCAAGTGTGTTTTTATTTATATATCTATATATCTATATATAGATATAGCTATGAGAAAAATATAGTTATTTTTGTGTTTCATTTTAAAAGAGGTAAAAGTAACTGTTAGAGCATGTTTTTCCTAATTAGATATTTGCATGGGTTTTATGTGTTTGGAAAACATTAGCAGTCATAATGATGCTTGCAGCTACTGCATATTGCTACTAAAAAGTTTAGATGGCGTTTTTAAAAATAAATAAAACTCATGCTGTTTAGTTTAGCTTTGTGGTAATGTTACTGACACAAGCATTTGTGACTACACTGTGGGGATCTCTGTCACGAAATATTTTCTGAGAGAGTTGCAGCTGGCAAAGTTGGAATTGTAAAGATCAGAAAGTACATAAAAAGGCAACAATGCTGGGGGTGATTTTTCCATTAGACTAGTCCTTACATGCAAAAATGATTATTATTTCTTCTTTTCACCAGTTAGCATTTCCTGGTAAAAACCAGGAACTTTAATTGCACATTAGTAGCTTCCAGGAACCTATTGTTGTGACATGTATTTAAACAAGCTGTGAATTAAGAACCTCTTTCCACCCAGTGATCTAATTATATTGTCATGCTAATTATAGTATTTTGTATTTATATTTGACAACTTTAATCTTCTTTTCCAAGTTTACGGAAATAGTTTTCCTCTAGAGAATTTACCTTTTAGGCTGGAGTTTCTTATCTTTTCTTTCAGAAAATGTACAGTTATCTAAAGCCTGTCTCAGTCACTTCAGATCCATTCTGTTTACGTCTCTGCTATTAATTTCTTTGTGATCTTAGGCTAGTCATTGTAGTGTTTCTGATTCTCTGTAGGAGCCCTCTTCAGCTTTCTAAAATGTTTTTGGATCTGTGGATGAAATTGCACTATCAAAACACCAGGTACTGTCTTACAAACAGAGATATAGCATGTTCATATCTTGGGACTCTAGTGTATATTTCTGTGATTAGAAAATAGAAAAGGACCCACAAGGGTCAAGTTGAGTCTTGGAAACAGGCAATAAAACCTTTATCTGTTTACAAAAACAGTATGATGGGCATTTGAGGTAAATTACATACCTTAATATAATGCAAATGCACATTTAATTTCTATCTAAATACTATTTATTCCCAAGCCCCAGAAATTAGTGTTAATAATAAGCAGTTGTGTGATAGGTCCATGACATTTTTTTGAAGGTAATTATAATACTGAAATAAAGCATGCAAGCCTTTATTTATTTGATTTAATCTGTCCCTGGAAATATACACATGGGTAAAGGCTATTAGCATAGGCATGAGATTTTTAGTGGTGTAATGTGATTAAGCTAATAATAATAATTACAAGAAATGGTGCTGTGGAAACATCATGAAGATTTCAGCAAGCCTAGACACGTGTCAGCAATAGTAGGGCACTGATGAAGTGGTAATACTCAACAAATAAGCTGTTTGCTCACATAGGGAGGAGTCAGCTTTATTAAGGGAAACCTGAAATGGTGTTGAGAATGGGAGTTTATCCAAGCTATAAAGAAAAGTTTCCATAAGTATGACAGCTTTGGCTGATCTGAAACATCTCCTCCTGTGTAAATGGAGGGTATGTGGCACAAAGCTCAGTGTTCTGTCATTACTGAGAAAGGAGACAAGGCAGAGCCGGGTTGGATGGGGATTGGAGCAACCTGGTCTGGTGGAAGGTGTCCCTGTGGCAGGAGGGTGAAACAAGATGGTCTTTAAGGTCCCTTCCAACCCAAACCACTCTGTGATTCTATGAGACACTCGCATGAGCTCTGTGAAAACTGTGTGTAGACTGCTTCACTGCAAGGTTGATGCCAGCAGAAGATTCCTGGAGTGACGTTTAAGATGAGGGAGAAAATAAGGTGCATTCTCAGGAGGCTCCTGAGGAATCACAGCTGCTCTTGTTGGCAACGACGCAAATATCTGGTCAGACAAGACAGAGCTGGTTGCAGGTTTTGCCCACACCTGCACTTTGTGGAGCATGGTAGTGAAGTTCCAAGATTTAAACAGATAACTTTTAACAGTAGTATGTTCAAAGTAGGCATAATTGGTTTCATGTCTGCAAAAGGGAATGAAACTTAATTTTACATATCACATCCTCAAGCGGGAAGATTGTGCGTGGAGATATCTAATAGAATTAGCGCTGTTAAGTGCAAATTCCAGCTCTTAGGAAAAGTGGCCCATCTCTAGGTCTTAGCACTCACTTCTTCCAGCATCTAGCAACTTCTGTACTCCAGCTGCTGCCTAACTCTTTGTGGGCAGGATCACTTCATATTGCTCACCCGGCAGATTAAACCTTTTCTGTCTCGTGGGTCAGTCAAAGCAGGGAAGGCTCTCATTTGGAAGCTCACCAGCTGGAGGGAATGTACAAGGAAAACATGACCCTCCTCCAGTGGAAAACAGACCAAAGAAAGGTTGCAAAGGGTACAAGCAGGAGTTGGGCAGGTTGGATGGAGGACAATCATGCAACCACAAAACAGCCCAGTGAGAGGAAGCAGTAAATAAGCAGTACAGAACTGTGCTCAGCAGCTGAACAGTCATGCTATAGCAGAATGTATTGTATATCAAGTCTTCAGCAGCAGTTTTTGTTTACTGTAATATCAGCATAGTTAGAAAAGATCTTTTATGGCATTCCCTACTCCTTCCTTTCTGCCACAGAACTTTCTCTGCCATGTATTTTTTGTTTTCATGTTCTTGTTCGTTTGGGTTGGATTTTTTAATATATGAAACATTTGAGTCTTCATTTTGGGGTTTTTGGGATTTCTTTTTTTTTGTTGTTTTTTTTTTTTTTTTTTTTTTTTTTTTTTTTTTTTTTTTTTTTTTTTTTTTTTGGTGAAATGTCAATGCAACATAAAATGCTTTGCTTTTATCTAGAGCTCAAAGTCTGAAGTGAGAGTCTGTCTCCTGTTTTTCTGCCCGCAGGGATTCCCATGCTGAAGATAGTATTTGCGGGTTATGAGCACCTGTCCTTAATTTCCGTCCCTTTGCTCATCTATCATCCTGCCCAGATCCTTCTTGGCAGTCTGTTGGTACCGACGATAAAATCCTGGATGGTTTCTAGGCAAAAGGTATGAATTGCTGGATTTGATTTATAATGGCAAGTGTGCTGTGAGGGGAAAAATATCTAAACACGTGTCCTGAACTCCTGGGGTTCCTTCTTGGTGATCCTATGGTAGGGATTTTTCTATTTCGTTGCTTCATCTATAAAAGTGATAGTCACAGCAGTATCAAATTAGAATTTCAGAACTTTATCCCCCTTGAAAAGGGGCCTGAAAAGACTCTGAAAAAGTTCAAAGCTTGAAGTTAGACCTCTACGGTTAATTCAAATTACAAATTCATTCAAATTATGAATTCAGAATATGCCCCATAAGAATGTCTCCATCCATTAGCCGGCTAATGATCACAGCTTTGCATCTTCTTTATGGAGAAGTGACAAAGATGTGTTGGCTGGCATGGGAGCTGGGGAGATGAGGTAAAATAAGGACACATTCTGAACTGGATTGAAGCAGGAAGAAACCCCCCCCCCGCCCCACCCTAATTGGGTCACCCTTTACAATAACGAGAAGTCTACAGCAGTCTGGGGCATCACATTTCATGCCAAAATTAGGCATGGGGATAGCTTGTAGGATTATAGACTACAACCTAGAGGGTTTGGAATCAGCATCAGTGATTCAAATCATGCTTATTTCAGTACAAACTGAAGGTATTGAGGTCTGACGGCCATTTTGTGGTCTATGTGAAATAATTGCAGTGGTTTTAGTCAGGTTCTCAGAATAACCACCCTGCAAAAATCTAGTCCATGAAATCGACTTTAATGCTGTCTTTTAATGTTCTGAGATAATAAAGATCAAGAAGCTGCAGCAACTGAAGCAACCTTTGGCAGCCATTTTCGGTGATGGCTGAGACCTACTGTGGGAAGCCCAGCTCCATCAGCACCCTGCATTCTCCACTTATCAGTGGAAAAATTGTATTGAGAACGCTCATATTTCCAATTTTCAGCAAAACCCAGTGGCTGTCATTTTACAGCTTCACACCACTAAAGTAACCTTGCTATCTTGAATGCTAAAATTTCCCCAAATCAGTGATTTTCATGTGTTCCCTGAACTGTAAAAAGCAGGAAAACTCTCCGTTTTCAAGAACTCTGTTTAGAAATCAGACCTTGTTAATATATACTGGTCTGAGTATGTGAAAATGAAAATCTGAGAATCCAGTGGCAATTATCCACCAGTCTGAAAGTCAGGGTTTCTCTTTTAATCAGAAATTATCAGGAGACTTTACGGGTGGTATAAAGAAAATTCCATGCTATTGCCACAGAAAGACAGCCTAAAGTTAATGCTGCTCGTGACAGAACAATCCCTGCAATGCTGACTTCTCTTCAGCATCTCAAGAGTGAGGCTGGAGCTCATCCAGACCTCCCTGATTCTCAGGGCAGTAATGGCCTTTAGGGGCTGCTGTCAGCTGCTGCAAGTTAAAACAGCCTTTAAACAGAGGATCAGAACAGTCAACCAGTACTGGAGAGATTTACAGTTCACCAGCACTAGTTTCTTATTCATTAAGCATCAAATAAACCTCCTGTGCTAATCAGACTGTAATGCCACTGTAGAACCACTTTGGGGGATTGTTGTTCTGTTGCAGCAGTTTCTTCAGTTGGTCTTCTGTATTATTCACAAATGTTATTTTAATTACTCTTTGAAAAAAATCAATGAGGTTGGGTCTGGTACAGTTGCAATAAGTATAATAGAAGTGAATGTTGTGACTGGATAATGGTCTCCCGCTTTGAAAATAAACATGTCATCATCACCCTTGATGTTTATTTTCTACAAACACCTTGGCTTCATTTTGGCATCTCTCTTGCAGGGGGAGGCAGTTATCCAGTCACAGTACTCAACTGCAGTGACACTCTTACTTAATTATGATAGTACATGTGATCGGGTTGTATGAAATTGAATTTAAATATTTAGAGGTTCATCTACACTAAGGTATTTCTACTTTGTAAATATGGCAGCAGAATCTGCCAAACTACAAAGTTAAAAAATTGTTTCCCCAAACAAAGTGTGGAATGATGTCTCTCTCTCTGAAGTCTCTTGCTGAATAATATCCAAAAGACTAATCTCAAAGGGCTGGATTTAACAGTAGTTAAATGCTGGTGTTTCTGAGGGGAATATAGCCCATTTATTTTTAAAGGTTTAGGGTTTTTTTAAGGGTTTACATTTGTGCTGGAGTGATTTTCAAGCAGTGCTTACAAGGTTTAAATGTACAATATTAAAGGTTAATATCTACAACAAGAAGCCCCATCAGGCACCTCTCAGACTGAAAATTGCTTGTTTAGCCAACCTGCTGGAAACGAGAAGTCAGACAAATGCCAGTCTGTCAGGGCTCTTCACCCAAAAGACTTCAGAAAAATGGAGGTTCCAAATTTCAGGAATTTGCTCATTTCTCTAATTTCCTATGGATGCTAAAAAGCCTTAGCAGAGACGATTTCAGCTCTCAGCAGCAGTTTGTGAGAGCCTTGTTCTTTCTCATGCGAAACTATGCAAAACATGATAAAGTTTTCTGTAAACAGACTTTGCTAATCTTGCACCTGTGAATATAATTAGAATTGTTGTGATACCAACTAGAGAAATGAATGATGTGTGAATTGANTCCTTTCTGCTGACCACACTCGTGTCTCTGAGTCCTTCATTGCCTCCGGCACCGCCGCGGTGACAATTTCCTCTCACCCAGGCTAATTTGTCCCACGTAAGAAGGCGCGGAGCTTTTTTCACTGCAGAGCACACCAACAGCCAGCATCCTTCCCAGTGACCACACTGGTGCACAGGAGCAGCTGAAAACCTAATGCCTTCTAAGCCTATCACATTTCTCTCCTTACTTAGAGAGGCTGCTTCCTGCCAAACTGGAAGCATGAGCATTGAGTTGAACTTCTGTCACACACTGAATAAATAGCTCAGCTACCATAATTGGCCAGCCCTGTGAGGAACACAGAGCTGAACCCTGCCCTCAAAAAAGGCATGGGGTTTCTTTCTTCCTCAGGAACAGTAGAGCTCCAAAGATGCCAGGTATCCCCTGGCACACGATCACCTCTGGACTGATGGACTTTGGCTTATTCTTCCCTTTTCTCAGAAAGGAAGGTATAAACATCAGAGGTGCATGACATCCACCACTGCAGCAGTGATTATCCTCTGAGCAGGCTTTGAGCCATGTGGAAGGAAGCCAGGGGACACAAAGGTGTTGGCACAAATATTCTTTGCTGTCTTTCCTTAAGTGGGTCAGAAGCTCTTCTATCTGTGCCACAAGTGGTTTGAGTGGGGTCCAAATAGTTGTTTTCTAAAAGGCATCTGAGATCCATCTCTGCTTCCTTCACTGGCACTAGAGCCAACGTCCTTGTAGTTCCTCTGTAAAGGCTCTCTGTGTAAGTGGAGGTTGTGATGGGCTATCAGAGACAAAAGCATCATCTCAGAACCCACAGCCTGTCAGCTGCACGCTGGCTCCTCTCTCAGCCTCCCACAAGTACACGCACTGTTTTGTTGCCCCTTATAAATGAGAATCTTACCTTGTGCTGTTGCTTGTCTTTTAAGGGTATAAAAAAGTGACTGTTTTGTTTCCTGTTCACAGGCACTGAAGTTAACCAGGCAGCCCAAAGCACCCGTGAAGGTATAAGTGTGGAGATGGCCTGTGTCACAGTGAATGTATATATGTACTATACTGTACACATGGACAATTGACAGAACTGGGTTTTGTGAATGTTGCTTCAGTGCATATTTTATTTTTTTATATATATATATATTAAAAGATACCTGTTAAGTGCCTTACAGATGCATTTTTGGCAAAAGCATTGTTTTCAGAAGCCACTTTGTTGGTAGCTGCAAGAGGTTGTACAGTATTTTGGAGTCCTTTAGTTTATTTTTCTAACTGAGTGAATGGTCATGATTGACAGCTGGTTCTTCCACTGCCCCTGCTTTGAAGCCAGGGTGCACCAGCTGCAAGTCTCTGTTTTCAACTAGCCAAAATGACCAGAAGCCTATCCCACTGCTGGCTTACCCTGGGGAAGAGCTTTCTGAAGGTTTTTCTCTGAGATTGACTTGAATTTCTGTGTGACTCTGTTACACTCCCTAGTCATATGACTGTGACATGCCTTTTTCTTCTGAGTTTGTGTATACTCAGCATGGGGCCATCCAATGGATAGAAGCTGAAAAGCATGAATTATTTGCATTTGTTGACACAGTTGTCTAGACATTCCTTCAAAGTTAATGGTTTCTCAAGAAAATTCTTTCAATTCCATTGTATGATATTGTGCCATTGTATATCTTAAATGCCTCATAAGCTTCTTCAAAGAAATGGTCTGGTGCTTGGGTTATGAGTGAAGTATTTGTGTTTGCAGATAGGAGATATTTTTATATTTTACCCCTGAAGAACCCAAATTTTTGGTTTTCTTTTTTTCTTCTCCTTCCCCCTGTGCAATGCACAGAGACCTGCACGGAGAATTTAGGATGCTAATATTGAAACAGAGCCTTTACAGTAGTAAGCCAAGCTACGTTTTCTCTATTGCTGCATTGGTAATGAATAATAGCTTATGAGGACAAGAAAGCTGACTTCTTTATTTGCTAATTAAAAGCATCCTTATAGTAAGAGGAACACTATCTTAGCTTGTTTGACAATCAGTCACGACTTTTTAAAAAATAGTATTACTCTTTCTAATAAACTTATGTAAAAAAAGAATACAAAATACTATTTCTAGGCATTGAAGAGAAAGGAATGCAGGCATATATGTAAGCATGCAGCCAGCACTGCGTCTTGTCTGGGAGATGAAGATTTCCAAAACGTGCTTTAGTCCAGACCGGGGGTGTGCCCATATGCAAAAACTGTGCTGGCAATTGTGCATTAAAATACTAAATAAGGAAAGAAATAGGTCAATGTGGGATCGATATAAATGCAGAGCTTCTGTGTGTGTCGTGGTTAACTTTGCAGCTAAAGGTGCGGCTGAGTGCAAACACCTCGCAGCAAGTCTTCAGCAAATGTAAATTATCGGAGCTCTAATAAGGCTGCAAGCCTTTACACAAGCTGAAGATCTTTTTGTGTGACCACAGGCGTGTGAAATTCATATCCTTTTGCCTTAGTGAAAAACAAAATGTGCTTGGTTTACCTAGTCTGTTACTTCCAGTCCTGTGACCAACAGGAAAAAAGTAATCTGGTACCAATCCTTGGTGCTTTACCTGATGGCCACTCCCTGTTGCCATCTGTATGAGAAACTGTGGGGAACTGACAGCATCATCCTGTTTGGTACTGGCATCACCAATAAAAGGACCATGGGACAAAGGTACGGGAGATGGCACGTGCTGAATTCTTTCCTTCCCTGGAGGGGGATCAAGCTCTCCCTGCTGAGCAGGTGAGAGGGCTGAGGGACACTGTCCACTGCCCATGTCCCCAGGGTTCTGCTCTCTTCCCACTGGGCAGTGGGCAGTGAGCTCACAGTTTGATGAGTTCATCCCCAGATAGCACAGGCAGATCCACCAACAGGCCAGCCTGTGAGGAACTGGAGAGTTCTTGGGCCAAATTCAAGGTTCCACTTCCTTAAGCATTCTAACTGGTAACTGGTTCCATATGGGAAAAAATTCCTCTGGGCTTAAAAACCCTGCTTGCAGCAGGGGTCTGCTTCCAAACTCAGGACAGTTTCATTTTTGTCTGCTTCCATAAACCTGAATTTCCAGAGTATAAAAAGACTTAGTCCCAATCCCACTGAAATGGATGACTCTTTCTGTTGGTTGTGAATGGCAAGACAACAGGCCCAGAAGGAGTGTTCCCCTTTTTAAAATACACAGGAAGAGTTCAAGCAAACAGTAGCTGACTGTGGTTGTGTCAATGCCAAGTAGTCAGAACACTGCAAGTACCCTTACTGAACTACCTCTGTGTACTGAATCTCTGGTTTTCAGTACTTCCAACAACTTGCTTAGATTCCATTGAAAACATCCTTTGTTTTGGGGGTTTTTTTTCCCACACTTAATAATATTCCAAACTGTTTTTCGATGTAGTTTTGTTAGAGTCTTTACAAAGTCCTTGTTGATTGCTTTGGGGCAGCTTAAATATCGTGTATGAGTGTTGGACGTGTTGGTCTAAAGGGAATATCAAGCTAAACTGAAATACATATTTTAAATCCATACTTAATGAAACTTAATTGTGTACATCAATTCTGTTATGTTTGAAGACTGTTAAGATGTTTGTTTTATGACTTTTTATATGTCTTTAATAAACAGAAATGGTTTGAATTCAATTTTGTTAAAGGAAAACAAGATAAAATTATTTATCCTCTAGGTCAAATTTTTACCTCTGTTATCTGTTTTATTCTTTTGTGGGTGAGCTTTTAAACAGTTTCCTTGTTTTTTTTTAAAAAAAAGTCCATTGCCAGTCTGGAGATACTTTATGAACTTGGGGAAATTAAGTCCTCAGAATACTGCTAATGGTCATCAATTGAAAATTAATTCATTGAACCTAAACAGTTTTCAGTAAAGGGTTAGAACAGTTCTGAATCTTTTCAACTTCTTGACTTTAAATTCAACTGATATTAAACATAATCAGGCAAAACTGATGGCAAATAAGAACTTTGCCCATGTTACATCATGAAGATTTTCTTGATCATCAACACTTCCTATTTCTGCATCTCTATAATCCCATCTAATTATAGTGGAGGAAAAAAACCCACCCAAACAATAAAACAGCATTTCAGAGGTCACGGACAATGTTAGCACTTTGTGTTGAATTACTCAAACATTTAATTTCCCTTTTTGTGCACTACATTGAAAAGCTTTTGATGACTCCAGTAACTTATCAAGATAAATAATTTTTAATGTAGTTAAAATCAAAGACATGGTTGTGTTTTTTCTCATTGATCCTTTAGTTAGTGTGAGCAGGTTATGTGGTAGAAAGGCAATCTCAGCAGAAGCTGCACAGTTGTGCTTGTTCCCAGAGCAGAAGGAGCTTGGTTTTACAGAAGTAGTCCCCTACATTACTTTGGCAGTCAGGGAAAAAAGAGCTGTTAGTTTTATTTGTGTACATTTTTCTGTGGAAATATCTTGACAGCGGGAGGTTAGAAGGCAAGATGAAATATGGTCTGTCTGCAAGCACATTGATTTATGTGCGAGTGCATACGTGCATAAGAGATGAGCAGTTATATATGTAGAAATGACTAGAAAGGGCCAAGTCCCTGGGATACATTTTTTTGCAAGACTGCATATGGAGAAAGAGCTACTTTTTTTGATGTTATTCTGCCATTAAAAATGAAATTTCAGACACTGAATTGTGTTTTGTATTGAATCATAATCTTATACAGAACCCTTACAGCAGACAATCGCAGCTTTGTATTTGTAAACTGTAGACTGTTTTGCACTTAAATAGATGTTGATACATTTGGGAATTACAACACACAGTAAAGGGCTAAATCATAGTTTCTCCATTTGGTTATAATCCAAATGCATTTATATTACTGTTATTATAAAGTGCCAGGAACACAGGCAGTTCCTCGCAAACACGTTAAATAGACAAGAGACTAAATTCTGCCCTTGGTTACACTTGCACATCTCCAGTGCAAGGTTGTTAAGCTGCAGAGCAGTCTCCCCAGGGAAGCTGTTTGAAGAGCCCTGCCATTGTTCTAACAAAGCTTGGGGATAATGTAGCACACGATGAGAGTAAATGAAGAGTATTTTACTTTAGATTTGATGGCCTGCCCTTTCCAGCTTTTACAAAGCAAATCTCTTTTGTCCCTATTTCTGTGGGGTAGCCCCAGTCTCCCAGACTAAAATGCACAGCATCCTGTCAGAACAACGGCAGGAGAGGGACCTGGTCTCCACTTTGCCATTTTCTTGATTCAACCACATTATCGCTTGTGGTCATTAGACTGTGGCTTCTACAAGGAGGTATTTTGACTTAAATTACTCCAGGTTGATGTGTCCTATTCCTGTAAAATTCTCATTCAACAGGGAGCACCCTGCAGGATGGTAAGGAATCTTCTGCAGTTGGGTGGACAAGCTGTGCAGGACAGGAGAAAGCAAAGCTGGGAAATGCAGGTTGGAGGCATTGCTCCAGGCAGGTCTGCTTCGTGCTGGCATCCAGAGCTGCAGCAGAGGTCATGAAAGCAGCCTCTGGATTGTCCCTCTTCCCAGAAAGGTGGAGAGTGAGATCTTCAGTGAGAAGTGAAATTAAATTTATTAGTGATTAAAAGGACAAGAGAGATGTGTTGGAAACAACGAATGCCAGTGAGGCCTCCCGGCTGCTCCCCAGGCAAATTGCAGTCTCGGTGGAACATCGGCTTCTCAGTCCATCAAATTGCAGTAATCAAGTCTGGAGCTGATGGGAGCATGAGTCACCACTTAATTTTCTCATCAGTGGAGGCCAGGTTTTCAAAATATTTTTAGATGCATTTCCACAGAGATTTCTGCCAGCCAGTGACCTATAGAGTGTCAGGAAAATGAGCAATAGCTGCTGCTGAATCAGGCTTTGCTCCCTGCCACCCACCCTTCTGACCACAGTCAGGGGCAGGGAGGGCAGGTGTAAATCAAAGGCTTTTGGAATTATTGTGCAGAAAAGAGCCCTGCTGAGCTGATACGAACACCTGGATTTGTTAAGTGACAAAATAACCTGTGAATTCTTAGGCTGCCTGGTAGGTTCAGATGAACTTTGACAGTGTTGTTAGCCCCAGCCAGAAGGAGGTGTGAGATTAGGAACCAACTGTGATCCGTGCTCCGAGGGACAGTCCATACCCAGCAGCTGCAGCCCACGGAAGAAGCTGTGCATCTCCAAAGGATCCTGTGCTGGTGCATCTCATCTGCTCTTTGCCTGTCTCCAAAACTGCCACCTGGCACAACCATTTGTCACCCTGGTAAGAAAAAGTTAAAAAGCCTCTGGGTGGCATCCTGTGTGGGTGGGCTACTTCTAGTATAATAGTCACAAAATCAAAGAGTTGCAGATGTTAGCATGCTGGTGCTGGTTCATCTCTGTAAGAGAAAACTTCCTATTCATGGTCAGTTTTCTTGTGAAACGATTCCAACTTCTAAGGAAAATCAGCTGTCTTGAAGGGAAAGAAAATGGGCTTCCTTGAAGGAAAGACAATTTCATTGATAGGATTAAAAAAATTATGGAGGTCATGTGAGAATTGGCCTTCTGCCAGGAGAAATGCAGGAAATAAAATTTGAGAGCCCTGTGACAATAATTGGGTATGAAATTCTATTGACAAAAGCTTTTGCAGTCGTGTGCTCCCTCTGTTCCTTAGCATTGTGACTGCAGTCCTTCCCTGTTTCTGTCCTTTGTCTGCTGCACAGTCCATACCCAACATGTCACAAAATGGTTTTATTTCCCGGTGCCTTCCTTGTGTAGTTTTGCCACTTCTTGTCAACACTGCTTGATGAAGTAAGTGATAAAATATCTTTTTCCCCTTTTTTTTTTAATTTTAACTTCTCCCAGTTAGCTGTCCCTAACTGAACCTGGTGTCATCACCAAGATGATGCTCTCATCTGCTCTCCAAGCTCTCTTAGAGACCCTGTCCTGTAGCCAAGAAACCAGGGCAGCTTTCCAAGATGATGCTTAGGGAAGCAGAACTCAGCTTTCTGTGCTGACACTGAACAACTTAAACCAAGCAAATTACAGTTCTTGTGTTCTTTGTTAGGACTCGCAGCTCCCCTGGAAGGGAACACCCACATGATGCAGACCTGAAGCTCACTGCTGGATCCATTAGAGTCACTGTCAGTCCTTTGGGCAATCCCATACTGCTGTTGATATATTTTGCCAAGTTTTCCAGCAAATTCTCGCTTGTTCTGTTTTGCAATATTGCTTCAAATTAGAGAAATGTTGGAAGAACCTCTCTTTTTCTTTATAAAAATTAGAAAAAAAAAACCTTTTTTGATCTATTTTCGGTCTCTGTTTGTCTGAAAAATCAACTGTCATTTCCCAGAAGTGGCTCAGGACTACTATATTTGCCTCACACATTCACTCTGCCCCTTCCCCAAAAAATCCAGTCTTTCCGGTACCTCACAGCGAGTTGCATAAAGCCTTTTTTTAGAAAACAGCTACAACATCTGTTTAGGTCCAATTCCCTGATAAATAAAATATATCCCAGAGGCATAATAGCGTGCTAAAAATAAGAGTATGACACAATTTGAGCCAGCTAATATGGTAACTCTGTTTGCTGCAGCTCACGGAGTGTTAATGTGAGAAGCCTGTATCTTTCCAGCTCGGCTGGCTGTGAGCGTCGTGCGTGGATCTGTGCCGGAGCTGGAGCCAAATCCCAGAGTACCGTGCCCTCCTGTGCTCACAAACTCCCCTCCCTCTGGCCTCTCCAGGTGTAAAAACATAGGGGAATTGTGATACGGCAGATTTTGTGTGAGTCAGGGAACAGAACGGTAGTGCTGGAGTCAGTGGAGCCCGACTTTTATCATGTTTGTGATCAGGTAATGCCTGTTTGTGACACAAAACACCAATGTAACCTCTCTGATTATAAAAGGCATAAAGAGCTACATTATCACATATCAATGTCTCAAATCATCTCAAATCATTTTAAGGATCTATCAGCGCATTTAAAAAAAAAAAAACAACAAATTTTAAATCTTGCTGGTATCAGTTTTTCAGAAGATTTTTTGGTAGGGTTTTTTTTGTTTTATTTTAAGGTAAGATGCACAGTACCTGTAGAAGAACTCCTCCGTGTGTATCATGATGTATATTAAACCATTATCTTCTATGTTCTATAGTTTGACACTTCACATATCTTTAGGAATGTGTTTTGCTTATCTAACTCTCCACTTTCAACAGCAAACTCCCTCTGCTAACTCATCCCGTTTGAATTTTTATATTTGAATTGAATATGAACTTTGAATTTTGTTATATGCATAAATATGCTCCAGTGTATTGCAAGAAGCATTTTCCTATGTTTAAAAAAATAAATTTAGTAAGAAACGTCAATATTTTTTAATACCAGTGAAAACAAAATTTAGTCTGTTAAGATGGCACAGTGATATTCTTTGAATAGCTGCTACTTTGAATGTGTTTTAATTTTTTTTTTCAGAAGCCTCAATTTGGGAGCTTATTCTCTTAGTAACAAAATATTTGCTCTGAACAATCCCAGAAGCATAATACATTAGCAGAAAGAAAAGAGTTTTTATAGCCAATAATTCAGCTGTTATAAATTATGACTGTAAAGAAAAGAGAAAAGGGTTCCTTTTTAAAACTTGCTGCCAGATTCTGGTGCAGCGATGCTGAGTAAGGTAAGTAATGTTCTTTTGATTAACAGTCAAGTCTTGAGTAGTTTTCATTTAAAGAAGACTTTATTAAGCATTTTTCTCAAACTCATCTTTTTTGCTCTGTTTTGAACAGACTTCCATCTGAAGAAAACGCTCAATGACTTTTCAGCCTACATTAAATTCTCACTGACAAACAGACTAGAATTATTATTAATTTGCTCCAGAAAAAACTAATAGGCTTTGCCAAATAAATCATGCAGATTCTAAGTGTGCTATTCATATCTTCTGCAGATTATTGCTTAAAAGCCATGATAGTTGTCCTTTAAAAATCAAAAGTCAAATCAGTCCTTTGACTTGAAGTGAAAAGTTTGGACTGATGGTTGTCCTGGGCCTTATTATTGTTTGATTTTTTGCAGTTTGGAAAATGAGAGCGCTAGCTGGCATGGATTCTTGGTAAGTGTGGATTCTTAGCTTCTGGGGAACTCGACCACACCTGGAGACTGGAGGTGACTGGTTTGTGTTTATGAATGGCTCAGTTATTTATCCCTGCTCAGTATTATGGAGCATCCCAAGTCTCCTGAGAAGCCAAAGCCAGCAGTGGAGTTGAACACCTTCAACTTGGACACCCTTTGTGTCTGTCTGTGTGTCACAGCCAGGGCCTGGACCAGGTCCTGAAGTGTTCCAGTATCTTCCACTGTTTCAGTTCCCTCTGTTCTGGAAGTTGTAGACACTTTGTGCTCCTCTTATCTTTCAAGAACACATTGTAGGTAATTATTGTGTTTACTTAATTAGCTTTTTGTCGATTTGAGCTTATTTGATGCAGTTACTGGGGCTTCTGCAGCACATGCTTCCATCATCTCTTTGATTTTTTTCCTGATTAATGGAAGAGCCTGATCACCCACTCCCAACTAGTTTTTAAGTACCCTCAATTATGTTTTTTTTGTTTGGGAATTGATTTAGAGTTGAAACATGTCTCAACCTAATTGTAAGACATAATACCACAAAACTGTATGAATTAACAAATACTAATATCTACTTAATATCTGTCCTAGATACCAGTGTTTATACCCACACACAGGGGATGCTGCT
The DNA here is from genome assembly GCA_013397055.1 of Pachycephala philippinensis. Taxonomy (NCBI): domain Eukaryota; kingdom Metazoa; phylum Chordata; class Aves; order Passeriformes; genus Pachycephala; species Pachycephala philippinensis. Next base: position 180,763 of record VWZT01014878.1, read on the forward strand.
ACAGGCTGAAATTAGAAGACAGGAACAATGTAGTTTATCCGAAGTCTGTATTTCTCTAGTAAATTTCAAATCAGCATGAGACATATATCCCATTCAGATATTCAGCTGTTCAGCATCTTCACCAGTAAGAGGACTTTCTAGATGACCCTTATGCCAGCAGAAGTTGTGGTTCTAGCTGACATTACTCAATTAACATTGTATGAGACTCCTCCAAATGTGTTGACTGCTGTATCCATCTTAAAGAAAAAACAAACTAAAAAACCACATACTTTTAATTTCTCCTGTTTGTCACTAAAATGATGCATTATAAATTTGCCAAGTCATGCAAACCAGCATCATTTCATATTCTGGGCAAACCATAAATTTTCACAGGAAAATATGTGTTTAGAATCACTAGGTCTGTTCGAACATTGAATGCAGTTATTTTTCAGTATCTTCCATCCATGAAGTTTAGCTGCCTTGTAGTATCAAAAATCCAGCTGTACAGGCACCAGAAAACAAACAAGCAAATAAAAAAAAAGCTGGAAGAGGAAAAGGGGAAGGAAGAAACACATGTGTGACCTCTGGTGGTTTTAAGACTTACTCAGAATATTGTACCTTCATCAATGATTAAATGACTCTCCCTTTTAAAATGTATTGAGCCCTCATTTTTATGTGGATGGATATTACTACACCAGAAATTCAACCTCCCACTGAGAAAAAAGGTGATCATAAGAATGGAAAAACAACTCAGATAAGTAAAACCAATGCAAATGCAAACCTTTCGCCAACTCATTGGAAGAGATTGACAATCTGAAAAGTGTAAACTCATGGGGCCTGCATTTCCCAAAATAAAAAGTGATGGCAGATGTTCAGCTAGAACTGACACGTCAGGTAACCATCAGTCTGGGAGGACAGGTGCTCTCTGAAAACTGGGCACTTTTGATAAGATTGAAAAGAAAGTGCTCAAACACTGAGGTGTCCAAAAATTTAATTTGTTTTGCGAATACAGGTTTTGACTCTTACTTAAGTTTTTCAATTTTTTCTTCTTTGTGTGTGTCTTTTCCTTGCTCTGTCTGAAAACAGAAGAAGGGATAGAAGGCACTATGGGACTAGAATAATATGTGTATATACACATTAATTGTATACATCTGTATCAGTCAACGGGTTAATATTTAGATGCCATTTTGAGTACGTATTTTCTTTTTTGTTTGTTTGGTTAAGGATCTTCAGGAGATTTTCAGAATTTACAGGCTGGCATAGAAAGCAAAGATAGATTTTATCAGATATATCTCAATGTTCTTAATACCATGTGCTTTTATCAGTGTTTTCTCTATGCCTTGTTCTTTGTAGGCAGTACTCAGCACTTTATAGTCCTTCAGAGAGAGTGCTGACTGTGGCTGAGAAGTCATGCTGGAGAGCAGGGACACAGGTATCTTCCATTTTAGATGTTCAGGTCCAAATACCACACATACATGACCAAACTGACTTTTGCTTAGGTACTACATGATAGGAAAAGTCAGTCAAATGTTCATATTTTAAGGAATGAAAGCAAAATTGTCCATCTTGCCAACAAATGCATCTGTGCTTCCCTGTGCTCCAGACCCTGCACGCCCTCAATCCCACAAGCGGAGGTGCCTACAAAAAAGCTGGAGAGGGATTTTTTTTTAAGGGCAAATAGTGGTAGAACAAGAGGGAATGGTTTCAACTGAAAGAGAGCAGGTTTAGAATAGAAATAAGGAAGAAATCCTCAACTATGAGGAAGGTGAGGCACTGGCACAGGTTGCCTCGAGAGACTATGGCTGCACCATCCCTGGAAATGTTCAAGGCCAGGTTGGATGGGGCTTTGAGCAGCCTGGTCTGGTGTGAGGTGGCCCTGCCTGTGGCAGGGGTTGGAACTGGGTGATTGTTAAGGTCCCTTCTGACCCAAACCATTCTATGGTTGCCTGTTGCTCTGTGTGCCAGAGGCCGCAGCGCCCAGAACATGGAACTGACCGCTCTGTGACATCAGCCCCGGGGCCGAGGGCACCGTGGGTGCTGCGGGCACTGCGGCTGTGCTGGCGCACGGAGGCCTCACTCTCGCAGCTGACACGAGCCACGGGCAGTGATGCTGCTGCTCTGGCTCCTTGTCCTGCTGGCCATGTGCAGGCCTGTGCAGGCCATGTGGAACACCTGCGAGTAAGCGGCCCCGGGCTCTGGGAGGGAGCTTGGGCAACATTTCAGGGACTTCCTGGAGTGGGCCCACTTGTCCTCTGTGGCCAGGCCACAGCTTCCCAAACCCCATGGGGAAGCCTCAGTTCCTTGTGGACAGGCGCACACCCCATGGCCTGCTGTCCTGCACACCTTGTGGGGAGCTCCTGCTGGAGCAGCAGCAAGCCATGGAGCAGGATGGAAATGACTTTCTGCTTGCAGAGGGAGCTGTGGGCTCCGGCCCTTGACTTATGATGATGAACGAGGCATGACACGCGTCGTGGGTGGCACAAGTGCCAAGGCAGGGGCCTGGCCCTGGCTTGTCAGCATCCAAGATCCCTCAGTATCAGGCACGGGGCATCTGTGTGGAGGGTCCCTCATCAGCATAGAGTGGGTCCTCACTGCAGCCCACTGCTTTGCCAGCTCCAGGTAAGGAGGAGTGGGGAACAGGGACATTCCCACAACATCAGCAGGTGCCCTGTCAGCAGTGCCATATGCTGCTGCTCCCATCTCGTTTCCCTGCAGCGTGCCCAGTGCCTGGGCAATGCAGAGCCTAGCTGAGAGGTTGCTCAGGAGAAGGCTGGGCACATGCCACTACTTCCTAGCAGCCTCCAGCTGGCATTCACAGAGCCTAAGGCATGCTAGAGCAGTCACCACCTCCATAGTGCTGCTTTCCTCTCTGCCTTGAGAAGCAGAAGGCTGGTCACTGCTGGGCTGCCACAGCTCCAGGCTCTGCTCCCTCTCACCCCTCTCCACGTGCCTTCAGGAACATCAGTGCCATGCGCCTGCTGATTGGGGCCACCCAGCTGACTGAGCCAGGCCCTGGGGCCGAGGTGCGCCTGATTAAGCGGCTGCTGGTTCACAAGGAATACGATTCTTCCGACCAGAGCAATGACATTGCGCTGCTGGAACTGAATGAGCCCGTCCAGTGCAGCCCCTACGTCCAGCTGGTCTGTGTGCCCAATGCCACACTGAACGTGGCAGAGCTGGAAAACTGCCATGTCGCTGGCTGGGGTGCCACCACTGCAAGATGTGAGTTTCCAAAAATGGAGGGCAAGCTCGACACACTGGGAAGATGGGTTGGGTTTCCTGACAGCAGAGGCCAAAGCCAGAGTCAAGCTGCCTGCTCCCTAAAAGCAGACAGCAGGGACAGAGTGCTGCAGCACCTCTGCAGAGGCAAAGCCAAGCCCTAGGGAAGGGGATCACCACTAGACAGGGGAGGAGAAGTGCCAGTGAGCTGCTGGGTCCTCATTCCTTTCTGTGCTCACAGCTCAAAGATCAAGTGATGTGCTTCAGGAGGCCAAGGTCCACCTTATCAATGTCCAGCTCTGCAACAGCAGTGACTGGTATGCGGGGGACATCCACACCCACAACTTGTGTGCTGGCTACCCAGAGGGAGACACAGACACCTGCCAGCTAGGAGCATGCTACGAGTCACTCAGCCCCCAGCAGCCCAGGCAGCATCGCTCCAACGCAGCCCGGTGCCTGCTTTCCCTGGCCAGTCACTCTCTCAGCCCCGGCTCCCTACCATTGCTGGGGCTTCCCACCCATTCCCCAGCTGCAGGGCCTTGCCCAGTGCCTCCCTTGTCCCAGAGGCCTGGCACTCTGCCCAGAAAGCCGTACTAGTGCTCATGGCAGCCCAGAGGTCTAGATGCTGATACTGGAACATCTGTCCTCTGCACATCCAGGATCACTGTGCAGAGCTGAGAGAGAGCATGACTTCGTAGACCCGTATCTCAGTCCCAGACAAGCTTCTGGAGGCTCCAGCACCTGGGCAGAGGGCAGAGCCTTGCTTTGCTGGGAATGCAGCTCCTCCAGGGGCTGTGAGAGAGAAGGAGGCAGCCCTAGTGCTGACAGGGGCCACCCAACACCACCTTAATCCTCTCTGCTCCTCTACAGGGTGACAGCGGTGGTCCTCTCATGTGCAAAGACAACAACGCTGACTTCTTCTGGGTCGTCGGAGTGACCAGCTGGGGAAGAGGCTGCGCCAGAGCACAACGGCCTGGAATATATACCTCTGTTCAGCACTTCTATGAGTGGATTCTGGTCCAGATGGAACTGCTTCCACAAGTAGAGGCTTCTCGGGCATGGAGTCATACAACCGCCTCACAACCTCATCATGCAAATGCCCCATGGCCCACTCAGAAGCCATGGCTGAGACCACCCCTCATTTCTAAGCCATTGCCGACGATGCTCCCCACGCTCAGGCCATGGCCGACGATGCTCCCCACGCTCAGGCCATTGCCGACGATGCTCCCCACACACAGGCCATGGCCGACGATGCTCCCCACGCACAGGCCATTGCCGACGATGCTCCCTACGCACAGGCCATGGCCGACAGCACTCCCCACGCATAAGCCATGGCCAAAACCACCCCCCACTCAGAAGCCATGGCCAACGGCAGTCCCCACTCAGAAGCCATGGCCGAGACCACCTCCCACTCAGAAGCCAAGTCCAATACCAACACCAGTGGAAGAGATTAACAACTGCCCATTTCCAGTCAAGAAGCTGGTGGAATTCTTCGCTCAGGTCAAGGAGCTCCTGAAGAACCTGAAGGGAAATACAGTTTGAACTGGAGAATGGACAGGATCCAGGGCAGGCGGCATGGGACCACGACTGTCTCCTGCTGAGGCAATGGCTGATGATCCAAAGGCCGCCTCAGTGCTAAAGGCCTGCTCTGTCCTGCCCACATTGCTCCTCTGCATGTATGCAAATGCTAATGTTGACTCAGTTCCTGAAATAAAGTTGCCTATGTTTGCAGTTAACCAAGTTTTCAGTCCAATTTGATCTTCTGGGCCAGGCAAGGACTTCTTTGCCCAGGACTTGCAAAATGAGGCTGCACCAGACCACTTGGGCACAAAGGGAGTCACTCCAAAGGGCGGGAACTGTGCCTGGTCAGAGAGGAGCGTGCTCAGAGAGGAGGATGGAGAAGACTGGCACATTAAGGCTAGGAAGAGGACAGGAGAAAATGATACTACATGCAGACACCTTGGGGGGAACGCACTGAGGCACACAAGCTGGTGACTAGGGCCTGACAAAAGCCTTAGCTAACGGAGCAGACCTGGGAAACTCCTGAGCACAAGCAAAATTGCTGACTGTCACAAAGGGAGAAACTGACAGGAGCTACAGTGCCCTAAGGAAGAGCAAGATTTCACAGGTAGCAAAGGGACATTGATGTGTGAGGTGGCCACACTTCAGAGGTGTTTGAAGGAAGAGTTGGGGTCATTCTGCGGAGAAGAACCTGGTAGGACCAGCAGGACCCAGGAAACTGCATCAGTAATGCTATGGAAGGCCAAGGTGAGCTAGTTAACAGCACCTGCAACACCAAGTCTGTTCACAGGTGGGACAAACCTTGGATTCAGGGGGAAAAGATAGCAGGGAGGAGAAAAGGACAGAGAGAGAGAGGAGTCGAGGAAGATGAGGGGGATGTATAAGCATGGCAGATAGGGAGAAGGGCGGAGCAAGGAGCCAGTCTCACAGATGCAAGATGCTGGTTGGTTTGCTTGTGTGACTGAACCCTGCACCTAATCACCACAGGATGGGAAAGAGAGTTCTTCACCCTACATTTGCTGCAGTAGAGTCTCGTATATCCAGTTCCTGGACAATGGCAGGTGGGGCTGTGTCATGATCCGGTTCTTAGAAATGGGCCTGCTCAAAGTAAGGTGCAAACGAGACCATATGCCAGTGACAATAGTATGGGTTTTATTTGATAGTAAATATGAGAGAGAGAGAGAAAAAAGAAAGAGATAGAACATAGGTGGGGGGGACAGAAAGAGTTAAAGAGACAGAATAAGGAAAACATCACCACTCCGTGGATCCCAATGATGTTCTGTTGGTCCTCTCCAGCTGGTCTTCTTGGTGGTGAAGCCAAAAAGCATAGAATCCGATGGGTTAATACACACTCAGGCTAGGTAGGAAAACCCAGGCACCACCCTGGGCAGGGGGGGGAGTTTGCCATTGTCTCTTACAACAGAGTCCAGGCTTGTTGCATCCCATGCAGTCCAGTGGTGCAAGGCTTCAGGAGTGACTCTGGGGGGTACTCTGGGGGACCTTTGATGGATTATGACACCCCCTCAGCTGCCTCTCATGTGAATGTCCCATGGATGTGGCCTGTGGGGTTGGGGGTTCCACAGCTGGGTCAGTTTGTGTAAGGGAGGATGAATGTTCACTGCCTCTGACCAGAGGTTGCATCCAAAACCTCCTCCCCCCTCCTTGTTTTGGGGGGGGAGCATGTGTAAACCTGGAGTCTGTGGGCTGTGGTCTCCCCCACCCCAAACCCAGCCAGGGAAGAATCTCTGCTGCATTTGGCTTTCTTGTGGATGCATTCCTCTCCTTCAGCCTTGTTTGTTTTTTCCTAGGCCTGAGATGATGAAAGAATGGGTTCTCCCTCTGTCCAATCTTAGTGGTTTAACTTACAGTCCAGTCAGGTATCTTCTGGGAGGCTTCTTTGGTTGTAGCTTCTTTATACAGCTTTTGTTATAATGAGCAAAACTTTATATCAATGCTTGAGGCATGAACTATTTCAGTCTCTGGCAGGCTGAAAGCAGGAGCATCCTTTTCTGTCTACAGCTTCCAGTTGCTGTGCATCCTTGGCCTCACATTCCAGATGCCACAACTGCCCTTGTCAGTGTAGGCCTGGAACAGCACTAGGCCTCATAGACAGCAAGGACAGGGAGCCTCCCAGAGGGTGTTGCTGTGGCTGACATGGCCAGCATGGACTGTGCTGCATCCATGTTTCCCGTGCTTTGCAGGGAAGGGTGACAATGCTTGGGTACCTCTGGCATATTTGGCTTGTGCTGCACTGCTCTCCTGCCACGGCTGTAACCAGATTGGTCACGTGTCTGCAGGAGCCATGTGCTCTACCAGGGTTTTTTTGGGACGGAGCTGCTGGCAAGCAGCTGGAGAGAGCAGGGTGGCAGTGAACTTCCCAAAGAGGCCATGATGCCACATGGGGTGTTTTCCTGCGGGCTGTTAGCAGGAAGTTCTGGGAGCCCCTGCAAACAGAGGGGCTAAAATAAAGCTGGGGAGGGACTCTTTTACAAGGGCAAGTGGTAATAGGACAAGGAGGAATGGCTGTAAAGTGAAGGTAGGTTTAGAATAGATATTAGGAAGAAATTCTTCTCAAGCACAGAAACTCAGTGGCTTCAAAGCCACAGTCAAAGCAAATGTCACAACCATCTCCTCCTCAGAGGTGGAGAAAGCCTGTCACAGTCATTACCATGACACAAGCACCTACCAGCAGCCTCCAACTGCTCATTCAAATGCCAAGTGACAGGCAGATGTTTGCAGCAAGAAATACAGCCCTCTTAGAGCCTTTGGTTGCATCACCCACCAGGACAGCATTGCCTCAGCCTTCTCTGGCCGGGGCTGTGACCTGCTGGAGTCACTGGAGCTCAGCCGGGCTCAGTGCATCGCTCTGACCACGGGGCCCAGACAGGCCACGGGGCATTGCTGGAACTGGAGAGAGGATTGCCTTTTGCCTGTCCTAAATGTCTTTGTCCGTAGGGAGCTGGCAAGGAGAAGGGGACATAAGACAACTTAAACCCTGCCTATTGTTTTCCCAGCAGCATTTGTTAGTGGATTTCTAGAAGAAAAAAACCCCACAAACTGCAGTTGGGAATTAAAATAGCACTAGAGGAAACTGTGCATGCTCTGTAATGCCTTGATAAGTAAGACAGAGTATAAACCATGTAACTTGAAATCTCGCTGATAAGTGCACAGAAGGATCACACAGCCTCCCTCCCCCGAGCGCTCCCCGCCGCGGCGGGACGGGCCCGGGAGAGCGGGGCCGCCATCGCCGGGACAACGCTGCCCCCTGGCGGCGGCGGGCGGGAGCGCGGGGCGGCCGGCCCTGCCCTCCGGGAACACCGGGGATGGATCCCGCGGCGTGGGCCCGCATGGATCTGCCCGGGGATGCCGGTACTGCAGGTTTCCTGCCCGGAGCCGCGCGGGCAGAGACCACTGCAGGCAGCCGCTGCCTCTGACACGTCGCGTTGATGCTGCCTTAGACACTGGGAATTACTGGTGACACCTCACTTCGACTGGGTTAAATATTTTCCCACTCCGGGCCGTGTGTTTGCACAGGAAGGATCAGTAAGTCACGTCTGCTGCCGTTCCCTCTGCACCGACCGCCCGATGTCCTTGGTACCTGGCCGTCAGTTCTTAATGTACATCAACATGTGCTGATATACAACCAGGCTGATCTTTGACTCGCCTTTGGAACAGCGACACATTTTCTCAACAACAAATTATACTTTGACATTAGAAGGTGGCAATCTGTAATGGATATTGCAATCTGAAGATTGAAAGAGACTATCTGTGATCTTTGTCCTCAGCCGAGTAAGCTGGAGTCTCTCTTCCCTCCTACACATTATTTGATTGTGGGACATAACCTTGAGATGTACTAATAATCATTAGTCAGAGCTGATGTATCCGTTACGGGCCTGCCCTGCTCAGGGAGGGAGCCATTCTCTAGAACAGCAGTAAATCAGCAAAACATGCACTTAAATATACAGTAAAATGTGGTTTGAGACATGGTCCTTCATACATCATGTAGCAAAATGTTTTATTGAGAGAGTCACACACACACTAATGAGGAAAGAGGGCTGCTGAGACGAGACCTGTGCAGGGGAAGGAGTTTGGTGGCAGCAAGGGGCTGGGAGAGATCTCTGAGCAGCTCCTGGTCCAGGGGAAGTTGTGACTCCCCAAGTCCTTCTCTGCCCTCTTGTAGCCTTGGTTGAGCTGGCAGGAGAGAGGGGAAGGCAAAGGAAGGAAGGGAGCCCTGCAGAGCTGTCCAGACACAATGAGCCTTAAGAGCCTGGCAGGGGCAGTGGAAGGGTCCAGCTTGCCAGGAGGAGTGGAGGATCTGTTCTGCTGTTCACCAGCTTTGCAGGTCAGGCTGCTACTTTGTCATTTGTTTTTGCTGCTAAGCAGCTGTCTTTTTGGAGCTGAATGTTGCAGGAATCATTAGAGCATCTCCTTTTCTTTTTTACAGGCATTTGTCATTATTATTTAAATCTGAGTCAATAAATAACACATGCATCTGCTGAATGTTTTACTGTCTGGGTTCCTGACCTTGCTGCTTTGCCTTCCTTGGTTTGTGGGGTCTTGAGTAGTTGCAGAAACTGTGCCAGAAAGGGCTTGCCAAGCCAGCCAGCCAGATCTCTGTAATGCCTGGGGCCGCATCCCACACTGATCTGGGGGAGCCTGAGCTCGCATATCCCTGCTGACTGTGACTGCTGGGCCCACAGGGCCCTGGGGCTTCTCCTGTGAGTCTTGGCACCCTTTCTGGAGCTGGCCAAATCGGTGCATGTCTGGCCTTTTTTGCTTACTAGTGATAATTCAGCCAATGCAGGAAATGTCCCTGATGACTTAACCAAGCTTTGGATGAACTGTCTTGCTTAATGCAACCTCTCCACGTCATGTTTCGTTGTTTCTAATTTTTTTTTATTTTAATTTTTTTAAATGAGTTAGGATAGCTCAAGCATTGCCATGGCATTGGGTTTTAAGCCATAGACATTTTCACTGCCAAAACTATGTTTGATGCCTGTTTGGCTGGTGGGCAGTTAGGCTCAGGATGATAGGTGTGCATTAGCTGCTTTCAGTACTTGTGACCCCAAACCACATCCCTTTGCTGAGGGATGACAGCCTGACATGGGCCACAGGTGACTGCAGGCTGAGCTGCCCTGGAGGAATTGTGATCCCCAGTTCCAGCAGAATGTCTGTGACCAGCCCAGTCATGCACCTAGAGAGGGAAGCAAGGCAAGTTTTTCACTTGTCTCTCCAGTAAATATTAGAATGGTTTGTGCCTTTGTTTTCCTAATTCTGTCATTTTGTTCTCGGAAATCTGTTCCAAACATGAGCACAGAATAATTTCTATGTAAGGCAAGTCAGTTAAGAATGGGGATGTTTGAATGGTTTGCCTTTCAATAAATTAACCAGTGCTCATGTTTTTAACAGCCTTAAGAAGAGATAAGACCTCCCTTCCTCCTGTCATGGCAACTACAACAAATGGAACATCATTCGGAAGTCAAGAAAAAAACACAGGCACTTTAGGTCTCAGCCAAGAGAGCTGCAAAGTAGCAAAACTCATTACTAATTCAGAGGAGCTGAATCCCTCAGAGCTCACCATTACTGGTCTTACTAATAATAATACTGGAGCACATAAATTCAGCAGAAGGAACAGTCTGGCAGATGGCAGAATGGTGTTGAAGTGCCACTTTCTCAATCAAACACCTCCATGAGGCCTTCCCTTGCTCCAGTCGACCTGGTAAGAAGCAGTGCTGGGTTGTGGGAAAAGATCTGAGAAGAGGAAGGTTCTGGTTTTATAGCCATAGCAGTCTGGTAACATTAAACCTGGAGAGAAAGTGAAAGAGGCCATAGGTACTTGTAATTTATTCATAAACAGCTATGCCATCATAAGAAACTTTTTAAAATAATATGTGATAGTTCTTTAAATATTTAAGAGTTTGTTGACCTATTTTCTCAGTTAATTAGGATTTTTTTTGGCTGCATTAACAATGACTTGAATGCAGTCTGTTTTAGTCACTACACAGTTCAGCTACACTGGGTTACAGAAACATGATTTCTTTCGAAGGCACATGACACAGGAGAGGAATGCCATTGTAAGTGTCTAGATGTGTGCTTAAAACCTGGAGACATACTACTAGGTAGGGCATAAGCTAAATTAGTGAATATAAAACCATTCACCTGGCATCCTTGTGAGTCCTAAAACAAACTTTGTCTTTTCAATTACAGCACTACCTTTGTTTTTTCTGCAGCAAAGGGCTACAGTGCAGTTGCTCCTCTCTTCCAAGTGTAATCGTTAAGAGCACCAAACTCATCTCTACAAGGTGCATTTGTGAGTATGCTTCTTTTCTTACTCATTTATTTTGCCCAGGGCTCACTGGGCCTAGAAGTGAAGTTGACAGAAATTTGTCCATGTGCGCAGCACAAATGTCACTGATCACAGTGCAGCAGTATGGTCAGAAACCAGCTCTTTCGGAATTATAATGGAAGGCACTCTTAGCAAAAGCTGCACTCTGTGCGTCGTGCTGGAGCTGAAGCAGGAGAACTCACGTCCCACCTGTCTCCTCTGAAGTCAATGATGAGGCAAGGGAGGATTCGAGAGCAGGGCTTTGACTGACTATCCAGCATGGAGATGGGCAACTAGTTGGAGATGGCCACAGGGCCCTCCTGACAGAAGGGAAGCTGTCACCAGGAAGGCTGGGTGATCCATCAGAGTCCCATCATTATCTGCTTGGCTCAGGGGGATTCCTGTAGGCTGTGAATTAGGCTGCAGCACCAAAATGTAAGTTTGTCCCCCACTACATGGCTTGGGAGTGATCAGCTCTGAGCTGATCCACCCTAGAAAAGGACACCAGAAGGGTCAGTTCCTGCTCTCTGAAAGGCTCTAAAATGTACATCTCAAGAGGATCATTATCAGGTCTATTTCCGGCTCTTTTAAAGCTGCAGTAAAATAAAACTTTACCCTTGCTGTTGTCACCTCTCCTTCTTAGGAGGTGTCCAGGATCCTGCTGTTTTCCAAGGGTTGCTTTAGGGGCCTCCTGCAGAAAGCCACACGGTCAGAGAGAAGTTTGCACAAACTCAGAACACAAGGATGCTGTTAACTTCCCGTGCAGCCTTTGCGTTTCCAAAGTGACCTGGGAAGGGTACTTCTCAGTCTGTGTTTCTGCACAGAGTGTCACTGAGCTGACTCAAAGTAAAAGACTAAATAAATGCTGGCTGTCAGGCTTCAACAAGCTTCTTCATCAGGTGCAAATGGACAGGACAGATTTTCTTCCATTTGCACCTGATGAGGAGGCATGTTTCTCCCCCAAAAGCTGGTGTCTGCCATCCTGTGTTTCACTCCCATGGATCAATTCAGTGTTCTTGGGATCAATGTTCTCCACTGAGTTATTGCTTTTTATCTTCAGATTGAAACTTGAAATCTTGTGGCAAATATTTGTCATCTGAGGGATACCAAGTGCACAAAGTCAAATTTGTGAGCTCCTAAATGAGAATGGTTAGGTTTATATCACAGGTTTGTAGTTCCTAGAAAGAAATATAACACTAGAAACTTTTTTTCTGAGATTAAACAGGAGTCAATACCACAGTGCAGAGGAAGAATTTCTATTTTTGGCTACACCCTTAAGGCAACAGAGGAAGTGTATGTCATTGCCACAGTGACAGCTAATAAGCAGATATACAATATTAATTGCAGTAAGTGTAACACACTGAGCAATCTATCAACTTCTATTTTCTCAGCAGCTGTAGTTTGGATACTTTTGCCAAACACCTCTGTCTGAACTGGCTGCTTTGGGTTTGTTTGCCTGTATGGCAGCACATAGAGGCTCTAAACCACCATGGTCTTCTTCCCACTGCTCGAGGGGCTGACCCAGTTGTACTCAGCTTGCACCAGCACGAAGCTGTTCTCCCGGATCTTTCGGAAGTGCATCACCTCCCCGTTTCCCGTGATGGTGATGACGTCGGGGTCGGGCTCGCTGAAGGACACCTCGGCCCGCTTGTGGCAGTGCTGGGCACAGACACAGCGCACGGCAGCCGCCAGCGCCAGGCCCAGCGCGGCCGTGCAGACCAGGAGGATGCCAAGCTGGGCTGCAAGGAGTCGGGGTGCTCTGCCAGGGCCTTCCCCTTTCCCGGGAACAGCAGATTCGGGAGCTGGTCTGGTCACCCATGGCAGGGTATTCCCAGCTGCCTCCTGCTCATCCTTGTCCTCCTCAGCGCTGGTGCCTGCCTCCTCTGGCTGCAGTGCCAGCTCTCTTTCTGCCATTTGCCTTGAAGCCGAGGACAAATTGCTTGCAGTGTTGGCATCACCCAACCAGGCTGTGGTTGCAGCAGTGTCACCCAGATGAGTGTGTACGTGCAGGGCAGAGGGAGACGCTGTCACATGTAGGGAGGCTTTCAAGATGGTCCCACTCTCAGTATTGCCCTTTGAAAGCAAAAACACACCAAAATGTGCAGTGAAGGAAGAGAAAAGGGGGATGATTAAGTTCTCACTACTTACCTCATGGAACGCTTCAACTCTCTTTCTGATGCCCATGTCTCCCTCTGGCTTTAGATTACCTCTTCTCTATTCCCTGTTTAGTCAGTAGCTTTTAGAAAATGAAGCAGATGCAACCCTGCTCCATCCATACCAGAACTGCCATGGGAGGGACAAGGCACTCGAGTTGGTCCCAGGGGCAAAGGCAGTGTGGGTTGGAGGGGCAAAGGTGAAGGGCACAGGTGGAGAGGAAGGTCACTGCTTTGTCTAACTAAAGGTCTGCAGTTCCTGTTGTGGTGGTGGTATGTTTCACAGGCATCATTATCACAAAAAGAAATCACTTAATAAACAATTCCCACCTTGAGTGGCACCAGGGTCATGCGGAAAGGGCAGGTGTGATCTTCCCAGCCAGGCTGCACGTGTGGGGTCACATGGACCCACTGGGATTCAGTATTGCCCTTCTGAGGCTATGGAGTGGAGGGACATGGGAGACTTGGGATGGCCTTTGCCATCAGCAGTCCTGGGGCATTCAAATACAACCTGTACACCCTCCCCAAAGCCTGTCTTGCTTTCTCAGTTTACACAGCCAGTTAGAAATCTTCTGCCTCTCTGTGTTGCTTAACCACCCATTTTAGTGGGAATGACGGGTCTTGCCTGTGCCTGTTTTTAGGGACTGTCTGGTTCCATGCACCTTATTTTAACTGTCACAAAAAGCCAGCTGCTCCATGCCAGTTCTGCAGCCCAGGCTTTGCTGCAGGTATCATCAAAGACTAACTGGGAAACAAGCATGCAATTTAGGAGGCCCCCAATGAATTTTTCCATTCCCACTATGCACCTGAGCCCCCATCCAAAACCTGCAAAATGTACTGGAGTTTTTAATTTGGCTCCACTGAGATTTGGATCTGGCCCTCAGTAGCTGGCACCTCTCCAGCCTGTCCAGCCCAGCAGGCTTTTTCACACATCCATTAATTACACCAGAGAAACTCTCACCCTCTACCATCATTAGTGATTTCTAAAGCTTCCTGGGAAGACAGTGTGACAGGAGCACAAAGCTGAGGTAGGAGCCCTGGCAAGCTGTGAAGCAAAGTAGTGGAGGGTCAGAGCATCGTTTGTGGATGGGGTGGTTTCTGAAAGTGCTATTAAAATACAGTAGTAAATAGAAGACTTTCAGTGGCTGAACTGCAAACTGTAAAGTAGCTGGCTGGCAAAGTTAGGATTGCGTGTGTATGGATCACTTGCCCTCAAACTGCAAACGCCATACTGTAAGGATATACTGCAGGATTTGGGATTTTGGGATAGAAAACGGAACTTTCCTCACAGTGCCTTGCCCTATCTCAACTAATTTCTCCTTTCTTTTCATACTCCTCTCCATTCTTGCCTAATTTCCCAGTATTTTTGTTTCACTATGCTCTTCTGGTCTTGTCTTGTGCAATAATTCTTCCTTCCCTTTCGTTTCCATCTACTGCCATTTCTCCACTTATGTCCATGGCTATGCTAGGTGCTCATGGTACACATCTCTCCTTTGCTTGTTCTCTGTCCTCTGCTCCTTCCTAAATATTTCTGGCTCATTCTGTGCTGTATGTCCCCTTTCTTTTATTTTGCGTGAGATTATTTCTCTTCCTCCTTTGGCATCCTGCAAACCAGATCTAGTTCTTTTTTCTCCTTGTATTTTTCTTCTCTCCATCACCTGCATACTGGACTTACCCTGTTAACTCTGTATCCTGTGTCTCTAAGCGCACACATTTCCAGCAAACTGTAGTCATGTCTACATATGGGAAAGCAATTGTTTTTACAGCGGGCCTCTTAAAAACCCAGGCAGTGGGCTCAAAAAGAAACCAAATTAGAAAGAGCTATAAACCCCAATTTTCAGTTAAGGAAAAAAAATTAAAACTTTTAACAGTCTCAGTGTAGGTTTAGCCACTTACAACACCTACATGGGCTGCTTGGTGCTGTGACACAGTAGAGAGGTTTTACCCTCATCTCCTCTGAGACCTTTCAGTCCTTGGAGGAGGCATCCTCCCCACCCCTGGTGCTTACCTTCCTGTTGCCTGTACACATCAAACACAAGTGTGGGGTGGCAGCACTGGCAATGCTTCCTGCTCTGAAATATGGACAGAGGAAAGGCAGGGTTAGCAAGTGACACCTGTGGCTCACAGCACCAAGAAGTGCTGCTCCTTAGAGCAGTTTTGGGATGCATACAGTCAATGCAGATCATACAAGCTGTATTTTTAATTATGCCTGCTCATTGATTCCTATCCCCATCATTTTCACCCACAGTATGAAATGTCACGTGAAAGCTCACGCAGCCCAAACCTTCTAAGACTTCTGAGCAGACATCCTCAAGCTCAAGTTTCATAGTTGCTTTGCATCCTTTTTTTTTCCTTTTCCCTGCAGATGGAGAAATATGTCTGCTGAGTTTACTGTTTCACTGAATGTTTGTATGCATTTTCAGAAAAATGTTGTAATAGTCAATAGGTTTTATCATGTTTTTCCACCACCTGGCCAATCCCCCACTGTGCTGAGCAATGCAGCATTGGGTTCTTAGGAGTTTTGGATTTTCTCCCTGTCACTGTCACGTGCAATATGCAAAGGATTATTTCTCGGAATCTCAGCAAGCAAACACCCTCTCACCTCCCCCCTAGACACAGACACCTTCCTACATCTTCCTTGTTCATCTGCAGGGAAACTAATACTATTTTCCTTCCCCACAAGGACTGGAGAAATAGCTTTTCCCACTACCCTGTTTTTACCCTTTGAAGGTGCTGTAGCTGGAGGCGTTGTCCTGCGAGAGGGAACCTTGCAAGGCATCCACCATTCCAACGTGTTGGGTGGGAAGGGATGGCTCCAGCCCCCGGCCTCTGGAGCGGATGCTCCTGGCGGACACAGCCCGCGAAGTCCGGGCCGGCTGCTTTGGCTCAGCAACAGGGTGAGTGTCCGACCCCACACCAAAACCTGGCTCTGGTGCTGGTGTTGCCGCGATGTCAGTGGGGCTGGCAGGCAGTGGGGAGCCAGTGGCAGCTGCAGGAGAGGTGGGACCTTGTCCAGCAGGGAGACAAAACAAAAAGCAGGGAGAGAGGAGCAGAAGTCTATTGTCTTCAGTTTGTTTATTTCAAATCCCACTCGGTGCCAAGGTTTGCCAGGAAGGTTCGTAACAGTGACTCTTTTATTTTCATGTCACTTATTTTTAAGAGGGAACCCACAAGGAAATCAAAGCAGCAAAGCTTTCTGCCTATGTAGTGGTCAAGTAAAATAATTAAAACTCAGCCTTGGTGCCAGGCCAAAAATGCTGAGAAATACATCTGATTTGGGTATAAGTAAATTCTTGGAGCATCTTAGTGACCAAAGGCTGCATAAATACAACTAAATATATACCTGGAGGGCAATAGTCACATTTAGAGACAAATAAGTTCCTCTGTTTAGGCAACATTGCTAACTGTACTTTCTTCTCTTCAAGAGCTGAGATTTTAGGTAAATTATTTTAAGGTTCTCATTGAAATCCCAAGATCTGGCAACCCCGTTTAACTTTCTGGTGCCCTCCGTGGAACTGGAGGAACTCCATCACCTCAAATGCTGACCCACGCCGTCACTTCAAGGAGTTTACCATGGCTGTCACTGATCTCCTCGACAGCCACAGGAGTTAAATGGGTCCTCCCAGCTTGTTTCGGGCCACTTGTGTTGGACACTTGCCCAGAATGAGCTGTAAAACTACTCTGCAGCGGTGTTGGTAAGAAACCTAGGGCTTTGCTCGCCATACCTGTGGGGTGAGGGTCAGCTGGTCCCTGCGAGGGTGCGGGGGCTACGGTGTCAGGCTTCTCGTCAGCAAGAGTATTGTTTTGCCCTCCCTGAGCCACAACAGCAGATTCAATCTTTGCCCAGTAAACGAAGTATGACTGGACTATGGAGATGCTGTTAAAACATAACCAGGCAAGAATTTACTGGCTCGATAGCATTAATGAAACATCTGACTGTTTAGTTAATCACAAAGACTGCTTTAATCTGAAGAGAGAACCAACGCAAAAGTATTTTTAAGGATTAGCCTGTCATAAGATTTCTATTACAAATAAAAGATAATACTTCCCATAAGAAAGATTTGGGGTGAAGAATCACCATTCATAATTCAGATCAGCCAAAAAATGTGTGGGAACTTAAATTAAAGAAAAAGAATTAAAAAGCTGTATTACATTCATCATGTTGATAGAAGTACATTTGTAAAACTTGGACTAGCTCTGCTTATAATCTTCTGTAGGCAGGGAAACAACAGTGGTATTTACTAATTAAAACAAGCCAATGTAACTTGTACAAACAGCAGAATAGGTAAGAAGAAAGTAGGAAGAAAAAGTCTCTCTTCTCAGCTCTCTGATATTTGAGCCTGCCTAATCCTCTGCTTTTTGTCAGGTGCCAAAACTGTGTTGGCCAACCTTTAACTTCACCCAGAGAGCCTTATTTAAGCCAGAGATTTTGGGAGAATTTCAGCTTAGATTGCTCAGCTGCTTCTGAGAATTATCTAAGGGGAAACCAACCTGGGTTTTCCTGTGCCAGATGACACTTACAAGGCATTTTTAAGCCTAACAAGGCATTTTTCCAGATGCTGTGAAAGGGTAAAAAGGGAGAGTCTATCAGATATCAGCTTGGAGGGTCAAAAGCCAGAGTGTGAAGGAAGTATCAGAGTGGGTAGCTAGGACTAGGCCTTGTTGGGATTTGTTTGTGTTTATTTGGGGGGTTTGTGAGTTTAATAGTATTTTTTTAAAACTTTAATAGTATTTTCTGATCTAAAGCAATGGCCAAAAATTGGAAATTCCAAGCAGCAATATTTCTGTTTCAATGAATTTTCTTGAATCACGATGAGATGCTCAAGCCACAGTACTCAACAGGACACTTAGGTTTTGGGAAGCAGCCAAGGATCTGGCCAAGCAGTTTCTAAGTGGTTTTGTAAAGTAGAAATATAACAATTTAATCTCTTTTGAAATGAAAAGCCACTGTGCTTCCTCTAAGGCAATCAGAAGATGTTTAATTTCATTCCAAACCAGAACCAAACTACTTGGACAGTTTGGGACTTTGGTGCAAAACAGAGATGTCAAGTTTTGACACAGTGCTCGCTCTCCTTCTATTGTGAATAATTNTATACAAGGTTATCCTCCAGGCAGGGAAGTCCTATGGGCTGTGTTATTTACAAAGACAGGCAACATGGTCACAGTTCTCTCTTTATGCCTCAATATTTCTATTTCCTAAAATGCTCAAGCTGTCATCTTCCAGTGTATCTATTCTGAGAAAACAGTGACCTTGTAAATAAAAAGCAGCACTACCCAGCAGATATTAATGGTTATCTACGTACCACCTGGGATACTGTTGCAGCATTTGGTAAGTATTTAGCTATACTGGGTTCAAGATACATAAAGCATTGTGCTGGACAAGTAGGATGGAAACATAAAGCCAAGCCTGTAACTGAGAAGACACAAATTCTGATTAGGAACCAGCATGTCCTTACAAAAACTTGATGTCTCCAATGGGTTGGTCTGGTGCTTTCCATACGAAGGACAGGTTTCTCTTCAGTGACTTGTCTGAGTGGGTGACAGTGTCACCATCTTCAAAGCAAGTCAGCAGCTTGGAACCAGGAGGCAGGAAGATGAACGTGCCAGCGATTTCGTTGTTGGACACTTTGCGAGCTTGGAGCATAAAGCCCATGTAATCCCGGGTGCTTCTCACTGTCACTGGAACAAAAAACACGGGACACGAAGGCATTTCTCTTGCTGTTATGGAGTGAATTGCCTGCAATGGAGTTCCCAGAAAAAACCTTGGGCAACGCTACCGAAAACACCTTACTGTCTTTGTCCTCACAGTCTGTCTTGAACATGCTGGATACAGAAGGCGAGACTTTTACCTTTGGTTTTGCAGTGTGTAATTGCACACACGATTTGCCTGAGTGTTCCCCCCCCATCCCTCCTTGATGATAAGCTGTTAACCACATTGAATCAGGCAGCAGACAGCCATTTTTAAGGAAGGAGGTTTGGACACTGCTGTGTATGTATGCAAAAGCTCGTGTTCTGTTCTCAGAGGGGTTTTGTTTTGCACAGGCAAGTGGCCAAGCTGGGGAGTGATGCCTCTCAGCTCTGTCTGTATCTGTCTCAGGAGCAGCAATGCCAGGGATGGGAATGCTGCCAACCATGCCCAAGAGTCAGGTGAGTCACCCAGACCCCTTTGAGTGGTGCAGAGGGGCAGGGAAGGTGACTTCACCCACTGGAGGTGCCTCTCATGTGCCATTGCGTGTAATGAGACCTGGTATGGTTGAGACACAGTTGAGATAAATGAATCTCACCCAAAGCACCTGTGCTGCAAACAGAATTCCTCTGTAAATATGTCCTCATGACAAGAGAGGTGTTGTAGCTCACCCAGAGCAGTTATCCCTTTTCCCACAACTCGCAGAAATTCATTCCATCGCTAGAGATTAGTTATCATGTATTTTTCAGATGCAGAAATGAGAAGCTGTTCCTTACCTGGCACCTTGTCTCCTGGGAAGTAGAAGGACATGTTGGTGTGGACAGTGACATAGTTGCTGTTGGAGCTGTGCAGCTGCACCCTGAGGTGCCTGGGCATCATGTCGGTGCAGGCGGAAAGGCTCGCGCCCTGCGAGAAGGCGGCCGCGCAGGACACCAAGCACAGGGTTGTGCAGGCCCAGGCAACAACGGCAGTGTGGGCTCTCCCACCATCCTCCATCCTACAGCAGGAGACAACGTGCAGGACACCTCAAAGCAGTGGCTTCCCAAATGGTGCCATTGATTTATCTGATCTCCAGAGCCACCCTCCCCACTGGCTTTATACAAAAAGGAATAAGTGATCTCTGTGGCGCCTGGAGCCACTTTGGGAATCCACAGTATTCACGTTCTGAAGTAAATTGTTCAGGCTGGGAGAGGGAAGAGCCCCCCACAAGAGGATATATTTCTTGTGAAGCTGCCCATGGAGGGAGCGGCCAGAAAAGATTTACTCTAAAAAGTCTTGTGGGTTTTAGGAGGAGAAGCAGGCTCTGTACAGCCACACTCAGCACCCTCCACCACTCCCAGCCCAACTGTACAGCCTGATCAATGGGGGAAACATCTGCCCCTTGGACCTGCAGAGCTGCTGCAGGCCCCATCACGTGGGGCTGGTGCCCGGGGCAGAGCCTGTCCCAGCCCGCTGTCACAGAGCCGTGTCCCTGCAGTGACAGCACAAAACACATTTCCAGATTGACCAGAGTATTGTGCCATTCTGCTTTTTCAAAATGCACTTTTCAAAGTGAAGCTGAAGGATGAGCATGTGGCATTTATTGGAAGGGATATTTGATTTTAATGTAGCACTTTCAACATCTTCTTTTCAACATGCAGCCTTTCCTGCCTTCGATGTCATAACACTTAGTCAACGAGTAAATGCAAATAAATCAGAGGCAACAGAGGCTGAGGAGGTCTAGCTTACACCTCCCTCTCAAACACTTCTGAAACTTGCCAGCTGACAAATGAAGCACCGCTGCGTGCAGATCAGTTCATGCCCAGCCTAAAGCAGCAAGCAGATGGATGCAGTTTAACCTTCCACAGCCAAGCATCCTGCCACTCCAACCAGTTATGTGCCAGAAGATGCTCGTGGGAGTCACGGGAGCCTTTGCTAACTCTCCCAGCCGTGCTGGACCAGCGGCAGGATGCCTACTCTTCATGGAGCCAGCCTCCTCTCTGGGCACACCTAAACCTCCCTTGCGGGATAAGATCTCTCGCAGGAGCTGTGGAAGCAGCCCCGAGCAGCAGCTCTTTCCCTTGAGTGTTGCCCCGGCTGTGCCGTTCCCCATCCCAGCCCCCGCCGCCCTCCTGTGTCCATCCCGCGGGGGAGCAGCGCTGTCCCCGGGGCTGCCCGGGCTCAGGCTGCCGGTGCCGCCGGCGCTTACCTTGGGACACGTTCTCTGCCGGGCTCGCTGCCACCACTGCCCTGCCAGCCTGCCGGAGACCCATCCTTTCAGGGACCTTCCTCGCCTGCTCCTCTAATGGGAAACGCAGCAGCTGTTACTGCTAATACCCACCACCCACGGCAGCTCTCTGCCAGTGCCCAAATCCTGCTTTAATCATTTTAGCTTTTTCTTCACATCCTACCCCTTTTTTTCACTTTTTTTTTACTTTTTTCTCTCTCCTTTTTTTTTTTTCTCTCTTCTTTTTTTTTTTTTTTTTTTGGGGGGGGTGTGGTGTTTTGTTTTGTTTTGTTTTTTGTTTTGTGTGTGTGTGCTAACTCTCCAAGCTTCTTCAATGAAAACAAAGGCAACTAGTGCGGAAGGGAGGGGAGGCCCACAGCAAATCAGGGAGTCTGAAACTCCTTTGCAGAGGCGCAGGATGATGGGACTTTTTCTTCCCTGTTACCCTCCCCACACACACATCCCCCCTTCCATGCTGAAGCAAAGCAAAGCCAAGCAACATCAGCTCCCTCCATGACCCCCAAGCAGTGTGCCCTGTCTCTCATACTTACGTGGGATTAATTTTGGCAGTAAAAGCAGAATTTTGCTACAAAGGCTGGGAAGGTCCATCCAATGTGTCAGCCTTGCCAGAAGGAGCCATCAACACCCCACATATGCCCCGAAGCTGGCACAGGGGACTAAACATCTGATAAGTGTGACTGTCCCCCAGCACATGAGCTGTTTTCATGTCCAGGCTGTCAGCCCCGCTCCTTGCCTGAGCTTTGCTGCAGCTGTGCTGGCAGTCGGTGGGAGAGCTGATCCTGTCCCTGGGTTTCCCTGCTCCTCAGATCCACCTTGTCACTGCAGACTGCTCTGATGATCAGGGCTCTCTGATTACCCTGGCCACTGTCACCAGGCTCGCCCTGCTCCTGCCAGTGGCTCATTTCTGCCGGTGGTGCCTTATCTGTAATCCTGCTTGGGATCTGACCACTGTGTGAGTCTGTCCAGAGTGGGCATCCTGGTGACCTCTGCCTAGGGCACTCCCCAAAAACTGGGGACAAGCTTGCAGAGGCTTCAGTTATTAGTGCTGCTCCCATCAGCCTGCCTGGCTCTACAGCCTCTCCTTTGAAGAGACACAAGATGCTGGGCTGGCACAGAGGTTGTGCTGCTGACAGCCCAGCTCTCAGCTGTTTTACTGGTTGGAAAGTATGGAAACTGGTGGTACTGGGCTCTCATCAGCCTGCTCTCCTCTGCATTTGAAGGAGGCCTTAAAATTACTGAATTTCAAGATATAATGTAAGTCTTGTCATTTTCTTTCCGTTTCTCAGTGGAAGCAGAGCACAGTTCAGGGCCATGGAGTACAAGTTTGCATTATTGATTCTGTTCCAGTATGTAATTGCCCATCCTTCATATACAAAAGAGAATACCTTTATGCTGTATTGATGACTAATCCTTTCCTGAAACCAGCCAGTCTCTTATGGTTTTCCTTCCTAACTTACTCCTAAAATAAAGCATCCCTTGCTTGTAATTAAGCAGCAGCTCCAGACCTCTGGCACTCTGCAGGAGAAACGTCAAACACGTTGCAGCCATTCTGGCATGGTGGCCAGTTCTTAAAACAGTATTCCATGTGGTGTGGGTCTTTGCATTGTGTTACAGCATTGCATGGTCTTCTCCAGCTGCTGTCATGGGTTGGGCACACGATTTCATTATGCCAGCTCCAGTGAGGACCATTTCTCCACTGACTCCCACCTGGAAAAGAGGGAAAAGCAGCCAAGTGCAGACCCTGAAACAGCAGTGTTCAGTGTTCCCTGGAGCACCATGAAAAGCTGTGGGGAGGAGAGGCCTCAAACAGATCCAAGCCATCTGTAACAGCATAGGATGGAGGGCAGCACTGAACTGTCCACGTTCACTTCCAAGGCTGCAGCAGCCTCTGGACGTGCTGCTGTTCACAGGTTCAGCAGCACCAGTCAGATGGTACTGCCTGGACAGTGTTAATTGCTGGGCTGATCTGAAATACAGCCTTACACAGCATTCATCCTCACTGCCTGCTCTCAAGCACAGAAACTCAGTGGCTTCAAAGCCACAGTCAAAGCAAATGTCACAACCATCTCCTCCTCAGAGGTGGAAAAAGCCTGTCACAGTCATTACCATGACACAAGCACCTACCAGCAGCCTCCAACTGCTCATTCAAATGCCAAGTGACAGGCAGATGTTTGCAGCAAGAAATACAGCCCTCTTAGAGCCTTTGGTTGCATCACCCACCAGGACAGCATTGCCTCAGCCTTCTCTGGCCGGGGCTGTGACCTGCTGGAGTCACTGGAGCTCAGCCGGGCTCAGTGCATCGCTCTGACCACGGGGCCCAGACAGGCCACGGGGCATTGCTGGAACTGGAGAGAGGATTGCCTTTTGCCTGTCCTAAATGTCTTTGTCCGTAGGGAGCTGGCAAGGAGAAGGGGACGTAAGACAACTTAAACCCTGCCTATTGTTTTCCCAGCAGCATTTGTTAGTGGATTTCTAGAAGAAAAAAATAAAACAGCAAACCACAGTTAGGAATTTAAAATAGCACTAGAGGAAACTGTGCATGCTCTGTAATACCTTGATAGTTAAGAGTATAAACCATGTAACTTGAGATGTCATTGCTGAAGTGCACAGAAGGGTTACAAACCCAGTAACACTGCAGGTTCTTTGCTGCAGAAACTCTTTCCTTCTTGCAGATTGCTTCTACATCTCCACATCGCTGGGCCACAACAGGGACAGCAGATGTGGAGCAGGTGCACTGGAGATCAGTATGTAACATGGGCACGGATGTAAGAAACTCAGAGCTGACACTACAGAGCAAGCTGGTTGCTTCATTGACAGGTTGGGAAATACTTTGCTGCGGCAAGATAATAAGGGTTTTAATGAGTGAGAAGTCCCTCCTGGTCAGCTGGCAGCCACCTGAGTCCTGTGAAGAAAGTTTGAGGAGGCTTAGGGAAGAGTGGGCAGGTTGATCAAATAGAGAGCTTGAAGGTGGCAACAGCTGAGTCCAGACCACAAGGAAGCGATCATTAAACCAGCAAAGCTGGCAGCATCACCTTATTTAAGAATATTTCAAGTTATCTTAAAGAACAATGTCCAGCTGTGAGATGAGTGGTTAGAAACCCACGGCAGTCCCACATGCAGAATGGAGAACGATCTCTACAAACCGGTATCTCAGGGTTGACCTGTGCATGTCTGTGCCTCTGTGTCTGGGCAGACCAGGATGTTTTTCTGATACCAGTTAGGCAGAGGGTTAGCAAAAGTACTGTCAGGTCCTTCCCCTTTTATCCAGTTGACTATTCTTGCTGTTCTTCTGTTGCTTACTGAAGTGTGACAGTGACTAAAATGTCACTGCTGGGAATGAACTGGCTCATACACATGTATGCAACATACAATGTGAGCCTCTTTCCCTTACAAATTCAAACCAAAATAACCCTTTATTTGGTAACTACTGCAACCTGGGCAGTTGTTTGGCATTAGACTAGGGGTTGGGGGGAGGAAAGAGAGAGAGAGAGAGAGAGAGAGAGGTAAGGCCTACCAACAAATAGCTTAATGATTGCTTTAATAAAACTGAGTAAGATGAGGAGTACAGACAGCAGGTAAAATGAACATGCCCTCAGATGCTGGGCTCCCCACCTTCCTCTAGCATCAGTCAGAGCCCCCATGGTTTTCCCACAGTTCACTGTGCAAAACAGATGCGAACCATCTATGGAGAGCTGCTCTCCCTTTTGTCACTTGAGCTATTTTATAATTTCCATACACAAAACCAACCCTCTATTCTAAACGATGATCTCTTGTTGCTGCTCTGTTAGATAAAGGCAAGGCAAGGCAGCTGGTGTGATCATGGCATCGAGTGGGAGCTGCCCATGAGCTCCGTTAGGGTGACCTGGCAGAGGGATCCTGTGGCCGAGGGTCCCTCATTCAGGGTCAATACAGCAGCCCAGGAAACGCCCCCTCCCGTCTGATTTCAGGCCTTGGAGAACAGTTTGGCACAGGAATCTGAGAGTTTGAAACTGCTGACTCCACAGCCTACTTGTTTTCCAAACCAACACAGGGCTGGAGCTGGCCAGGGGTGTGAGTTGGGGTATTAAAGATCAGGCATTGCTCTGGTACCATCAGTCACACATTGCAAGGCTGTCACTTTGCAAACATTTTCATGCTTTCTTATCTCCCAGGAACAACACAGCTGTGGGGCACAGCTGGTTTTCAGAGCTGTGAGAAAGCCTGAGGAACTAATGGCCAAGTCATAGCCAGAAGGGCTCTCAGTAGCTGTTTTGTCATCGTAACATCACAAAAAAGATGTAACTCAAATGAATGATGTGCAGAGTAGTTTGCATTAGATTCCCTTTGAACCAGGAGCCAGGTGGAAACAAATTGTAAAAGTGAGTGGTCATCAGGGTATATATACCTCCAAAATAAAACCTTCCTAGCATGCTCTGCTCCCTTTATATAGGGGCAACTCCAGGGCACTGCAGGCTTTAGTAGTGACCTGGCTTTGGCTGCTCCACCACGCAGTGAGTACTTGCCTCCTTCTTCCAGACTTTCTCTAGTTTTCATGAGGTATGCTGTGCTTTAGTTTAAGGAGATGTGGCTCAGTTTGGCTTTTCAAGTGCAAGAAACTTGCGCTGGATGTGGGCACGTTGCAAATTCACAGTTACTGCTCTTCTTAGAATCTGTGAACTGAATGTGTAGCTGAGGGTGGGGTAGTGGTTGAATGGCCATGGTTTCATGGTGTGATCTCATTGCATAAAAGTACTGACTATCAACGTGGGTGCAGCTTTAGTCTTTGAAATTCAGTAATTTTTGTTTGTTAGTTTTGGATTGCTTAATTTTGGGGACATTCTTCTAAGAGAAGTGGTGGACAAATGCTTGCAGGTTGTTCAAGGCATTAATGTTTCATTGTCAGTTCTGATCTCAATGAGCTTGATCCCCAAGTGAAACTGTTTTATACACAGGTATTGGGGCAAGAGCATTAGGATATGGTAAATGCTGTTACATGGAGGATATGAGCAATAGTATCTCATGCTGTCTTTTGTGTATGAAGATGTATTGTGTTGATAAGAGTGTACTTGTACCTCCCAGTGGGATAAAGAGCTTATAAATTAGGCTGGGTCATCAAGAGTTTGTGAAACATACCTTTCTACTTTGATGTTGATGTACATATATAATGCCATGCAACTCTGGATAGCATTCCAGGTAAAATTCTGAAAGCTGTGGATTTACTTGCACATGTAATGTTGTCCTACACAGTAAGTGCGAGTCAAAATCTAAAAGGTAAGTAGAATAAATCCAGTATGAATATTTTATCCAACTGAAACCACGCTACATCTGAACACTGGACTGCCTAAATGAAGTCAAGCTTAAATGGTTACTTGATTTAAACACAGGGGATGAAAATTGAATTGAAGGGGGTAAAATCTTGTAAAATAAACTAAAAGTCAGTGATTGTGGGAGTTAAATGCTTCATTTCTTTTGCTACTCTTGAAATTTAAATATGAATTACAACAGCTCATCTTCAATGCAAATCTTCTTGTCTATCCCACTTGTAGAAGTAATAGTGACTTCATGACCTAGAATACATTAAAAAAGTCCTTAGTGTGTAAACAACATAGTATTTGTATTTATACAGAGTTTAGTATGTGATTAGACCACCAGAAGTAGCAGATTACAACTGTTCTATAACCAGACTTGTAGAAACAGAACTGCAGTTAAAAGGTTAACAATGCAAACTCTTGACATTAAATTAAAGTCTGCAAAATGTGTTGCTATACGTGGGTAGGTGTGTGGAGGGGGAGAGAAAGGTGGAGAGGGAAAAAAAATTTAACCCTGTATTAAAACAAAAAGCCCACCAACAAAATCCAGACAGTCTCTGGGACTGAAAGCAGACAGTAACCTGCCAGCTACATATAGATGACAAGGCAAATGAAAAATTGCACGCCCCACTTAGAGGTACATCTTCATTTTTAAAAAAAAGTCACTTACAGAAGAGCAAGTTGGTGATTTGTCTTATATCCTGGACCTTTTTCAACCCTTGTCAGAAAATGATAAATTAGTGAAGCATATTGTACAGTAGCAACTCTATTTGTGTGTTCTGTCATGGCTTCTGAAGTGCTTAATGTGGAAAGGTTAACTACCGACTGCAAAATAATTTAGAATTATTTCTCCATCTTGAAAAACAGTAAAATTACAAATTTGTAGTCCACATGCTCTCCCTTTGATAACTGGAATGTTACTATTCCCTGCTTGCATCAGAGCTACTGGTACTTGGGAAGAACGGGACAATGTTATATTCACACAGTTGTCTTGTGTTAATCCATCCACAACTAGAAGTACTTCTGTTCTTGGAGGCATTGTAAACTGTCCAAAGAATAAAGCAAGGCTTCAGAAAGCTTATTTTAAAAAAACTGGCTCAATAACCTCCCCATGAGGTACGTTACCCTAACTTAGAACTTCGTCAGAAAGAACAAGAAAACATTCTGAGTGTGTGGATGTTAAGCACAGGAACACTCACGAGAAGGAATATCTGAATGTTCAGAGTTGGTTTGGGTTTTTTTCTTGGGTGACTGCATGTAAAAAGAAAAAATACACTTTATAAATTGGAGCAAGTACCCATGTAAAATTGAGCTGGATTTAATCACTGTGCTTTGACTATCTGGGAGCATTGCTGGAAAATGCATACAAACAAGTTCCCTCTCTGTTGTCTGCTCAGAGGTTCCCCCTCACTAATGCATACCCCACACTCTAATGCATTTGTTCTCATTTCAGGCTAGACACAGAGAATATAGAGATGGTACCAGGTTGTGGGGGGAGTGGATGGGAGAAAGAGGGAACTGGCTGGAGAGGACACATGTGGCATGTTTACAAAAGCTTTCAGATTCCTCGTGTGTTTTCAGGAGTAGCTTTAGGTATTAGTAAAAATGGCTTTTTACTGAAAAAGTCCATTGTGTTTGGTAGAGAAGCACAAGAAAAAGGTCACCCCAAGCAGAGGAAGGGTGGGGGGTACACAGGCAGGAGGTGAAATAGCTACTAGGTTGTAGTGACATACCAACTGAGAGCTCTTCACCTCTGACTGACTTCCTCAGCTGGCACAGAGCTTTCTTTTCACCCTTAAGGCTTTTCTTCCATTTGATTCAATTCTTTCCCCACCCCTAACTGTTGAAGTGTCAGTGTTACATCCCTTGATTCAATCCACAATTCAAGATTTTTTGGACAGCTGAACTTTTTACCCGATGACTCTTACTAGACTGGCATTTAAAGCTGACCCTGTGTTTTCCAAAAGGGTCATTGTCACCAAACTATTAGCATTTCCCTACCCAACATTAGTTAAACTATTGTTTTGCCATCAATACAGGGCTCTGATTTGCAATTACTCCATGCCTGCTTACCTTCCAATCAGTATTTTTGTGACTGGTAGCATAATTAAATCAGCTGTTGCTTCAAATTAGTCTTGCAGCACTATTACATGCTTCTCTTTTATTTTTTTTCTGTACAATGGAACAAAGCAATGCTTTGAAACAAAAACATTCAGGCAGTTTACACTCCTTTACATTTATTTTAAAAAAATATTTAAACACTTGTGTATTTCACCTGCAGATTATGAACTACAAATCAAATAGGGCTCATCACTTCAAAGAGGTTCACAAGTACAAAAAAACAGCCTCCTTCTGGCATCTTCACATCCTCCTCTTCTGGGTGCTTATGTACAACACTGTGAAAAAGAGAAAGTGGCACACAGAAGAGGGCCCTGGTAAATAACATGCAGAAGCCTTTTTATTTAAAACATCTTATTTCCATGGCTTGGAAGTCAACACTGTAATAAATCCCACTCAGCACGAACAAAGCCAGGCAACCTTTAACTCCAGGTTTCAAAAAATGCCATTAGATCCAAACATTATGTATTACTTTGGTTCAGTATTTATTTTATTCATAGGCCAACTATGCTCCAGCAGATGTAGGCTGAACAGAGGAAGAACAAAGGCAGTGCCCTGCAGTATTACTGAGGGGAGCATGAGAGAGTTCCTCAGCAGCAGAATTACAGGTGTCAGACACTAATGCTGTGATCTTTCAATAAAAGCTGGAAATCCCAAGCACTTAAGGCAAAACTAATGATTAGTTATGAAGGAACACACATCTTCCTCCTGCTTGGCTGATGATATCCCCAGAACAGATCCATTCACAACATAAAATGATACTGTGCTCCTAAACCTGGGATGTCTTTAGTTCTCTGTTCAGCCTGTTCTTGAGCCTTCTGCCTCTCAGCCGTTTAACTTTCCTAACAGATTATTTCCTTAATTGATTCTCCAGCTGTAATGTCACTCCAGTCCTTAGCATAACAGTCCAAATGCCTTGCAAAAAGCAAGGGCTGGCCTCGTTTCAAGGACTATTTCTCCACACAAAATGCTCTTTTACACTAGTGCAACATTCTCTTTGACTCTTTTTCTAACATGGGATTCGGTCCTTGTGTCTTTATAATCCATCGCTCCTTGCTGACCTCCATTTTCTTCCCAAGCAACTTGGTCAAACTCTGCTTCATTTACCTCCTCTACAAGTCTCTTCACATCCGACTTGTGAACCTTTTCTATTTTTAGATACTCCTCTCCCTGGCATGTCCTGCTATTACAGACTGATACCAGAGAGTCATTTCAGGAGCCTGGGATTGTCCTTGAAGTGCACTAAAATCCACCTACTGCACTCATATTCAAAGGCTCGCTATTAAAGCATGAGTGATTTTCTTGACTGGTGGTGAAATCTTTCCTCAAAAGATGAAAATAGCCTCCAGGACTAAGGATCAGCATTCATTCAGTTCTGGAAAACTGCTTCACCAGAAAATATTAGTGTCATTGTAATATCTGCACTGTAGCATAAATTTATGCAGTAGCTTGCCTAGAAAACACAAACTCTGATGGTGCAGAGGCCATCTAAGCAAGCAGTAAGTGCAAAAGAGTAAGCCTGTCAAACAGTAGAAAATAAGCTCCAAGGAAAGCTAGGAAAGAGCGTGCTTCTCTAAATGAACTTCAAGTTCAGAGGCAAAAAGGACCACAGGAATGCGGAAAAGCACAGACCCAGGAAAGTGAAACTGTAAAAAGCAAATACTATTAAGATTTCCAAGGAAGAATATTAGTTTTAGGCTTACAGGCAGCTTACTTACATCTCAGCCACCCCTCAAATTCAGAATATCAAACCACAATTTTCTAATGTGCAGTAACGGAAGGAGTAGGAATTACCATTATTTCCTCGGATAAATGCGTCCCCGTACTTGTTCTTTAATTGTCCATTTACGTACTCTTCAGTCTGCTCCAGAGCTATGTTCATATACCCATCCAGGCAAGCCAGGACACCTGAAAACAGTGGCAGTTTAAAAGAGAATCAGCTTGAACTTACTTTAAAATAAACAAAAACGCATTGTTTGAATAGTACAGGAAAAACCCCACCCTGTATCTTTATAACAAACTAAAAACCCAAGCTTGGACAGATGTCTTCAAAGAATTCAGCTGGGAGAGGGGAATCCCAGGCACTCTGGTAGCAATGTTATCAGTTGGTGTTAGAATTGTGGAGTAAAAAAAGAAGTTATTAAGGCATTATTTCAAAAGATGGACAATTTCCACTTTGAGAGTTTAAGCTGTCTCTTCTCACTTGTGTTTTAAGCACACACCAAAAAAGAACCTGGGACATTAAGTGTAACTGGATAACCTAAGGACAAAGCTATGTAAACTGAGTTATCAGCAAAACTTGTGAAGGATATAGCTGAAAAATAACCCTTTTAATACAGGACAGCATACACATATTTGTCTTCATGCTTACAGACCTAGAAGAACACTGGCTGCAAGGCTCTGTTTTGATGTCAACAAAATTCTACATATTTTTAAACAAAGGGCACTGAAATCTTCCCACAAAAATAAAATTACACTGTTTAGGTAATGCTATTAAAGAAAAAAATCTGTCATTTGTAATATTAGATGATTTTCTGGATCAGGAAAATATGCATTTTAGTAGCATATAATTAGTACAGCTTTTTACAAGTTGTTTTATCTTCCTCTTGCATGTGGGTTTTCCTAATTTCATCCTTGCACAGATGATACTACTTAAATAATTTTTCCCTCTGTTTGAAAAATACTGCTAGCTATTTACCTAGCAGTAAAACTTGAAATACAGTATATCGGCTGTGCTTAGGAAGAGGGAGAAAACTCAGGACACATTCTCACTTTTCAGAACTGTTATTGTAGGATCTTCCACTTAATAATCAGGAGTTCAACAGCTTCTGCCAATTTGTCATAGCTTAAAGATTATTATTTTCCTTTCTGTTTTTCTCTCTTCTGTTTCCACAGAGAGAGGAAAAACTGCTCACAAAGTGTCACTAAATGCATCAAAAAACCCAAACTGAAGTCAAGATTCTTTTCCACTCTAGTAATCCTGAGGGATCCACACAACAGAAAACAAAAATGTTTGTCCAAAATTAAAATTGGACCATGTGGATTTACCTGAGCTACCACTCAGCAGGCCATAAATGCAGTATTTTCAAACTCTTCTTCCTAGAGTGCATTCATGGTTGTTTCATTCTCTTCCTCCTTTTCTTTGTGTTTACTCTTACACCACTAATGGCATCAAATATTATTACTGCCCATCCTGGCTAGCAATTTATCTGTTTTATCTGTATGTAGAGATGTTTTAATGTACGTATCCATCTTTACACACAGAAACCATACATTAGTGTATCCCTGATCATTTCCCAGGGTTTCCTGCCTTGGATGTTTGCAGCTCTTGGCAATGATTCAAGACATTTCACAGTTACACATCAACACTTGCATGAGGCCACGTTGGTGCGTGTGGGGCCTCAGAGGGTGGAGACAACAAAAAAATCAGCAACACAGCCTGGGGGAGAATCTGGACAGATCTGCAACAACAGCCCGAGATGCTGTTTTGTAAATGTTTGGCTTTTACAACTGGTGGTCACATTTCTGCAGAAAACAAAGTGCATATTTTTCAAATGAAAACACTACACGGATTTTCTGTCACAAGATCAAAGGAGTGCACAGGGAAATAAGGAAGGGAAAGGGGGAAAAATCCAGTGACAAATAAGGGTGTTGAAGCAACTCTTGTTCAATTAATGTCGTGTCTGACTGTAGGCACACTAAACCAACTTTGCTGAGGGGAAAGTTGAGTAGTTCATCTACAGCATTTACAAATGGATCTTACCAAGGGAAAGGTAGCAATGGTCTCAAAGAAAATAGGTGCAGCAAAAACCAAATCTGGTTTGGCCCTGCCTTGTGTGTACCCTCAGGTAAACGATGACTTGCTTTAATTGACTTTAATGAGCTCTCTCTACATTCTCCTGCACTAAAGAATTTACAAAGAGGCAGTGAACTTTTTCAGCCACCAACCCCACCTGAAGTGCTCAGACAATGTGGTTCTCAAAGAAATGAGGGTCTGCAAATTTTGTCAGCTGAGCAACACTGAAGAGAAACAGGAAGGGATAAGAAGCCACTGCTTGCTCTGTCAGTGAACAGTAACAATTTAAAATTGTCATAGCACGGATTCCTTGTCACAGCACAAAGAAGTCTCCTCTCACAAGTGCCAAGCCAATTGAAGTAAACCTCTCTGAAGCAGTGATCTCTTGCAGAACCATAACTTTTAAGTCATTACAGAATAAAATCTCTATATTGTGTACAACAGAAGATACATGATTAGTTTTAGTTAAGTCTGGATACTACTGAAAAATTGGACAGGTTGATACCTGGTTATCTTAATGGGAGCAGGACCAAGACATTCCACTGTATAGAGAAGTTTAATTTACTGTTTAAAAACTTCTATAATCCTATATACAGTGTGCATAGGTGTATTGATAGGCTGCAGAAATCAGGAATAAAACTGAAAGGCTGGGTTAAAATGAAGTTGGCAAAAGCTACACTAAAGTTTTTCCTGTATCTCTGTGAGTCTTGATCCAACACAGGTCTAGGCAGTTGTTTAACCAAGAATGTCAAAAACACTTTCATCCCTCGTGTAAGAATTCTATTATGACTGACAGCACAGTTTACTCTGAAGCTTTTCTGGCCCAAGATCTATACTAGGAAATGGAGAACAGAAAGGTGAAGAAAAGTCTAGTTCCAACAAGCGGTGCTTAAAAGAGAGGGGGCAGCTTGGCCATTTCAGGAGTTGTAATTCCACACAATCTTCCCAAGTATCAGTTTAGAAACTCTGAATCATCCAGTTTAATCATCTGTGACCAAGGAAACTAATGATTTAGATCAGTAATTTTAATCTCTAAATCTACTGTTATCCCCCCTTTTAATCACTTTCTCCTGAGCTGATTTTCTATTTTTACTGTCACCATTCTGAGATCTCTGTTCTCATACTCCATGATTCTGGATCACACTGTTTTTCTTTTCAAAATCAATGCATCTATTCCAGCTTCCCCAATGAATTACTTTACTCACTGTGAGAGACAGATGGAGAACTTACCTCGATAATCAACTCCAGAATTTAATTTTACAACAACTGGCCTTCCAATGATTTGTTTTAGAAAGTCACTGGGGGTTTGCTTCCGTAGACTCATCTTGATGTTCTCTGGTAAGCTGAGAAGTGAAGAGAGAACATTAGGGTAAGAGATATGCTTTCACATTGTTTTAAATACTCTGTACAGACAGGCAGACCCCTGATCTGTAATAATTTCAGTAGGAGAAAATACTGAAGGAGATAAAAGCAAAATCTTAAGGGTTGAGATGGGGAGACAGAGCTCCTATAGCCATTGCATTAAACTTTCCCTTTGGCATTTTTATTACTTCTGAAAGCATAACTAAGAATCCTTGTTTGCCCCACTGTGCATCTTTTAAATTTCAACAGCGCCAAAGGCCTCATCATCCCTGAAACCTTCCGCTGAGATGGTTTTAGAGGGCTAAGCCATAAATAGGTATTTCATGTCTTTAGGGGCGGAGGGAGCAGCCCATCCATGCTCTATACACGAAGTCTGTACGGGAACAGCAAGAGTAGTTTCGATCTCAGCTCACAAATACAAGAAAAGCGTAAATTTAAAAGGATGCCTTCAGATGACACAGCAGACTAAATTAAGGCTTGTGATTAAATTACAGAGGAACGATGCTGTGATTAAAAAACGCAGCACACGCACCCAGTTTGGTGCAAGACCCCCTCTGTCAGTGTTCGCTTGACTTCTGCTCTAACACCGCTTTGTTCTGTGTTTTAAGTCAGAGGCAGAAAACGCCCCTACGGTGCCGACTTCATTTCCCCGCTTCCTGGGGCAAATCGCAACGGGCAACTCCAGCCGTGAATCCAGGGATCCCCACTGTTTCCCTATCAACACCCACTGCCACCAGCGATGCTGGCGCCCCAGGGCTGGGTCCCTTTCCCGGACCACACACGCATGTGGAGCCGCTCCCCCCGTGTGGAACCCTCGTGTTCCAGCCCGGCCCCAGCGCCCTAGGGGAGCTCCCGGCCGGAGACCGCGGCTCCATGACAAACCACCACGGGGGGCACACGCCCGGGCCCGGGCCGGCCCCGCACTCACTCACGGCCCTCC